>JAQLOL010000004.1:19345284-19356984 GCA_029783665.1 Naso thynnoides
TAATAATTTTGTGTTCCATTTTGTTGCCCCCCCCCCCCCACACACACACACACACACGCACACACACACACCCCACCCCCTCAGGGTGGAAGCAGCACAAAATTCTATAGTTATAGGATCTTATTGATTTACAGTATGGCTTGAATTACATTATTTAGGTATACAAGGTCAAATTTGTATATCTTTTTTCACATTTGTTTTTCCACATTCAGCTGATGTTATAATCTTATAAGTTCAGACATGTTTTAAATTAACATATTTCTTTCTTTTTGGTTATAAAAATGTCAGAAAATGGTTCAAAATGCTCATCTTAATGTCTCAGAAATAAAAAGATTTGTTTCGAAATGTCTCTTATTGTTGGATCAAACAGCCCTCAAACCTAAAATATTCCATTTACAACCATTAGAAACACAACAAAGCAGAAAATGGTCCCATTTAAGAAATTGGTACCAGCAAACGTCTGGCAATTCTGCTTGCAAAGTCACTCAAGCTGCTTAAAAAGTGACAGGAGCAGTGTGGTGGCTCAATGGTTTGCACTGTCAAAACCTGTATATAAAAACATGTATATATATCGGCTAATTTGCCTGGCTTAGAGCTGGAGTTGGTTTCCAGACATTGTACGGTGGGAGTGTAATGCAGGAAACTAAATTTGCCATGCTAGACTGAGTTTGTTTGAGTATGTGACAAATTAGAAAACCATATACAAAACCACAGATTACCTTCAAAATACTTGTAGCAATTCAAGTTTCAAACCCAAATTTACAACACCAGCACTGGTTCAGTCCCTGGAAGCTTGTTTATACAAAATTCAATTTTTGGTTACACATTATTGGATAATGGTCTGCATTTTCCAGTTACTCCAGGCCCAAAAATCTCTTTTTTTGGCCTCCTATAAACTTTAAATTCATCATACTGTAATACGTATTCTTTTATTCACATTTTCTAAACATACATCCATCCTGGACTTATAATCATCCGAAATGAAGCTAATTGTATTGAAACTTAAGCATGTGCCACAATGTGTGGGTTTAAATGTATTTCCTAATGTTTTACCTCTGTTATATTAGGATCAAATTGAGATTTTTCTCTCTTCATAGGGTGAAGTTGCCCGTGCAGTAAATGCTCCACTCCTCCTCTCTTGTATTCGTTGTTGTTTTAGGGCCTTTTCTCTCCTCAGAAAGTTGTTACATAAGGAACTCAGCACCAAAACAAATAAACTGATCTCCTGGAAAAGAGGAGAAGCACAGTAAGTTTACCTGTTCAGTGAAAGCGTGTTGCGTAGTAACACAGCTGTTTTTCTGAATCATACCTTTCCTCTTCATTGTGCACTTCATGCATCATGGTTGTATAGATATATATATATATCATCACAGTGAGAAGCATGTGTTGTCAGAGGGACTAAGCTGCACTTTACAGTAAATGTTAATGGTGCATGTGAGTGGTCACCAGACATTTTTCAAGGGGAAAAGTTGTGAATCAACATGGAAAATGGGAGAATCCTTGTGACTATGGAAAGTGTCTTCCATTCAATATTTTCTTTCCACTGCTCACAGCGTGAAGTTTTGTCCAAGTATTCATGGTTCATTCAAAGAATCCTTAAGACTTTTAGTCATCCCTTGACTTTTCATGTAGAGCTACAACACACCATCAGATTTGTCATATTGAGTGAAAGATTTGGCAACTGTTATCATTAACAATTTTAACAACAAAGCATTGCCGTGAAATTTGGTACAGTTACATTGCAAGCTAGTTTAGTTTGTGGTAAGCTAGCAATCCTAAAGGCGACACACCAAGCTGATGGTCAGGGTCCGGACTGGTCAGGGCTGTCAGGGAGAGTCGGTGGCTCTGGTCAGTGTGATGTGAACAGCAGTGTCGGAACTGTTTGGAGGCTTTTTGGCCGACTTAACATGTAGAATCAGCCGCAGCTCATCAGTGAGAGAAATCGCTCTGATGGGCTGTTCAGGTAAGCAGACCAGCACACGAAATGAGACATGGAAACAGAGAGGGAAAGCTCCCTGAGCTACTATAGTTACTATAGTTTTCATGATTGCACACATTTAGCACGACTCTTCTGTATTTTTCTCCTTTGCCTCCTCACGAGTGTCATTTGTAACTTTTTATCAAACATATCAGTTAAAAGTGGCTGTATTTTAGAGGGAGTCAATTCAAAAAGTGCTGCTCAGTCATAAGAATTGTTTGTATATTTGTGGAGAGGGATTTGTCTTGGTGTTGGCGCAGCATGTACGAGCCTGTTGGTCACTAGATGTTGTCCTCTTGGTATGGACAGTACTACTTTTTGGTCTGTACTGGACTTGAGGCTGACCAGCTCAGACTACAGTGTCTCTTTTTAAAGGTGCTGCATCACTCTCATCACTAGCAGTTCGTGTCATTTTTGCTATCTGGGGGGAAGTATGCGTGTTTGTGAAGAGCTCACCAGCCTCTCCAGGTCGCTGCCTTTGGGTTAACTTTGTCAGCTGCCTTTGAGAGATATGATCAACCGTCCAGTTGGTCAGCCACTAGTCATCACTGACATTCATTTTTTTGAAAGAGTGGATATTTACAACTGTTTAACAGTCTCTTGTCTGTCTTCAGTGTGGCATCTAGTGTTTTGCGTATCCTCTGCATCTCAACCCAGAAGTCCTCCTTTCTTCATCTACGCTCTAGGAGAAACTGACGGTTTAAAAGTTTGTCACAACACAACAACTCCCCCTTGTGTATTGTCAGTTATTTTTTTTTGTTTTTGGCATTAATCATAACGGGTACAGACATTAATGTCCTACTAAGAACAGACGGCAGAAACTTCTTCCAGCATCATCAAACTTCCAAAAACCTTTGCTGTTTTTTTGTTTGTTTGCTTTTTCATTTCAAAGACTTTTAGACACCCGAAGAGGTGAGAATGTCCAGAATTTAAAATGAAAAGAAACAAGATGTAATTTGGTGGTATTAATGTTTATTTTTCTTTCTTCATTACTTGTGATTTTTATTTATTTATCTTTGGACCTTTTGATGGATTCTCAACCCATATTTTACTGAATCACTGGCACATTATATTTGAATATCTGGCGGTACTAAAAGCTCGGTTAACATTATCAAACCAAACTTCTGTTTACATTTTGTGTTTCTCACTAAAGCACATTTTGTGTATCCTTGAGGTCTAGCAAACATCTTGAATGCATTTTCTTCCTCATTAAACATTTTCACAGGAGATTCTTTGAATACTTGAAACTGTAGTTTGTTGACATCCATCCACACTGTTTTCTAGAAGCATTCTTCTTTTCTGTCAATTGTTAAAATAAGATGAGTTGCACATCTTGCATCTCCGTTCGCGTGCATGAAAGAAACAAAATGGGGAAATAAAACATGTGGTCAAAAAACTCCACAGGGTTCCTTTAATGTTACTCAAGACACTTTAACAATGTTCTTTGCTGTTGTTCATTGAAATCTGTTCCTTCACAGAGTGACTCTATATTGTTTTGGGCCTGATGAATTTTACACTGTTTTTCTGCCCATGAAATGCAAATGACACACAGTGGAAAAGCATGACTTCAGACCAGGTGGAAGGTGTTGTAAAGTGATAGCTCTCGATTTCGGTAGACTTGGACAAATTTCCAGCCTATGTATGTCATGATGTCAGAATGAGAAGCACCTATTAGCATGCATCGTTCAAAGAGTAAAAGCCTGGAATGAGCCTCTAATGTCATTACTCAAACAGCTTCATTTAAGAATTCCTTACAGAACAAATTACACCTGCTAACACTTAACTCATTCCTCTTCTTCTTGCTGTAAGCTTTATCTCAGACAGAGTAAAGAAGGGAGTGTAAAATCCAAATTAGTGCCTCGGACATCACATTTTTAAGACCTGTTATTACCTGTGAGCTGCAGCTTGTTTACAAAAGGCAGATCTATAGGCAAGTCATGCTTCTCCAGTCAACTTCGGAAGTTTTGGCTTTCTTTTTTCTTTTTCTTTTTCTTTTTCGGGGAATATTCATGTCAGAGTAGATAAGTACAGATCAGACGGAGAAGTTGATAAAAGCTTGTAATGGAAATACTTAAAAGTAAAGTCTGTGGAATGCTCTGGTGAGAACGGGGAGTGATGTTTTTAAATCCGTGAACAAAGGTAAATATCTATCAAAGTCATACTATATTCTTTGCTCTGAGCAGCTTGGGTAAACAGCAAGTGTCACATAAAAATCAAAGTAATATTTATGTGATCTCCATAAAGAGCTTCTGATGGTTCTTTATTTGTGTCATTTTTTTCCTTACAAGGAGTCAAGTCTTTCCTAAGAGGACTGAGAAAATAAGAATCGCTGCATGGCTTGACTATTTTTTCTGTGAGAGATTTACACAAGGAATCCGCCTCCAGGAGGGAAACGTTGTGTAAATAAAGTAAGATTACTCACAGGAATGAGTAAGAAGCATGACGTGGATTTTAGTCAAAATTCCAAACCTTGGTCAGTTCATATGAATTCATTGCTCAAGCCAGATTCCACCGTCTTTGAAATCGGGGGCAATTCTAGGGTTCAAAGATACTAAACAGACACAGGAAATTATCAATTCTTATTTTTCCAAGAATCTTTTTTATTGCAAACTGAATAAATGCTGTGACAACAATTCTTTTGGTGTGTTGAGCATTTTAAACACATATTTCATTCTGTCTCTGCTTCGTTAAAGCTGTTTTCATTGTTGTAGTTTTACATATAGTTGGAAATAAAACTTCATGCTTTTCTTTCCATTCTAAATTAATTTCATATTGAACTATGGCCAAATACATTCTTATATTCATTATTCTCAACTATTCATGCACACCTACAGCAGAGAATCACATGAACTAAAAAACACCCTTTAAGACAGCTTACACACTGTTTTTACTTTCACACTGGCTTCAAAATTTCAAAAAGTCCAGAATTAATGGGTCATCTTTCTAAATACATTTGTGCTTAACCAAGATACCACAAATTTGGCTCTATAGCTCACCAACGCACGTTAATCCCACCATGCTTGTGGTAATGTAGCCTTGTAACAGATGGGGAAACAGATGGTAAATGTGGATAATTTCTTTATTATCATCTTTTTCGTTTGTTTTTGTGACAGTTACTCACTTTAACTTAAAGGGAAACACATAATACTGCATTGATGTGTACTATACAATGTGAAACCTGGTCAGCAGAGGTGGATTCAAAGTGTATATACTAAAAAAGACATTCATGCAGTTTGGAATTACTTGCATTTGTAGCACTTTCACTTTCTTATGTATTTGCTTTACAACATTTTAATAGCGCATATTTATCTTTTTACTCCATTATTTATCAGGTATAGTGAACCTATTATTTACTTTACATAGATATTTTATTCAATATTGTCCATACAAACTGTATCATAGGTTGATTAGATATGATACACAGTATCAAGTATGCATAAAATGCTCATGAACCAGCTGTAGCAATATTATTTTACTTACATATGAATGCAGCAGCAACCCATTCTGTTGTCATGCCTGCACAAGTTCTCTTGGTAACTACAGCACTGTTCTGTACTTTTGTTGAAGTAACATTTCAAATACAGAACTTTCACTAGTTTTATTTTTATTTATTTTTGTTTTGTTTTGCTTTTTAATTTGTTTAATTACAACTATTCTCAGACAAATATAGGACTTGGACAGACATCTGTTACAAAATTGTAGTCAGTCTTGAAAAATCTTCTGAGATAGGATGTGGAAATATAAAAAGCTATTGATTTTATAATTTGTTAGTTTATTTATGCAGTAATTAAATGTTATTTAACTTTTAATTAAATGTAAAGTATTTTTGAATAACCGCTGTAGACATCCATCATATTATAACATGACCTAAAATAACTCCAGTTCAATCGAATTTTTTTTTCTTTATTGCCATTCAGCTGGAGTCCCACAAGGGGGAGCTCTTATTTGAAAAAATATATATATCTTCAAATATCTACTAGATATTCTTTTCACTAACTCCAGAATCCTTTATGAATTTTAGGTTAATTCAAGGAAAAAAGGTCACACACTTTACATCCTTCCAAGAATTTCCAACAGCAGTGTGGAGCCATTTAGACATAAGCAGTTAAAGAGAACCATAGTGATTTAGTTAATTATAATGACAGTGTGAAACTGTAAGCCATATTTTTGTTCAGTAAATGTTTCACTGTATAAATACAGTGGAATCAAAATTCAAACCAAAATGGTTTTAGCCACTCTCCTGCGTTCCTTCTGTCCTTTTCCCCTCTTTCTGTCTCAAACACAGAAGGTCAGCCACCACCACAAGGCCTAAACAAAGTGCATTTTGAGTCCTTTGTTTTGACACAACTTATAACTGAAAATATGTTAATCTCAAAGGGATGTGTTGAAGCTAATTAGTGTTGTTTGTGACACAGCATGTGTTGCGACTGTGAGAGATTAAACAGTGGGGCACCAAAACAAACATGCAAATCCATGAAACTCTTGAAATGTTTCATATTATGTTGAATCACCAACATTGAACTTGGAGACAGGAAGGCTCTGCATACTTAGATTCAATTCAAGTGTTCAATGATAAAAATTATATCTAACTCAAGACATTAAAGGGTCTTGAATATTGTTAAGTAATAGGATTCACATTTTTGAGTCGCTTCTACCTGCTGCAAAGTGTGCCCTTTGAAATTAAAAAAATGTGTTTTTTTAAAAACCTTTTTTTACTTAACTCTGTTTGTATGGATTTTAAAAGGTCTTAAATTAGATTTTATTAGTTTTACTTCATGGTGAATAATGTTAAAGTTGTCCGAAATGTCTATTTGATAATTTATTTTGAGCTTGCCTTTGCTATCTGAAGACACACGACAGAAATAGCAATATGATAATTTTTAGATAAACTGAGAAATATATGCTTCAGTTTGGTGTAATGTCAAAACAAAACAAAAAAATCTAATCGATGAAATCCACATGAGCCAGAATGCAGCATATGTGTGTGGTGCCGAATCGATCTGCAGGATCATCACTTCCTTCCACCTTCCAGCTGCACACCTCTTTACTTCTCCCTCTAATCCTCCTGTTCCATCATATCCTGCTGCTGCAAATCATCACCCCACCCCAAAGCCCCTACAAACACTCACACACCCATCAGCAATGAAAAATAAACATGCTGGCATGAACAGTCTTCTCTGTATCTGACTCAAATCCAAAGTATTTAAAATAAAAGCATCCCTTTCCTGCCCAAACTGAGACTCTATATAAACAAAGACAATAAGGGTTGAGTACCTCAAAGGTTTCAAGGTGTGGAGTTAATTCTAGTCCACATGGAAACCGATGACTTAATAAAAGAAAACAATGACTAACGAGTAACTCAGCAAGAACAGGAAATGAGCGTCCAATGGCAAAAAGATAACTGTGTCAACTTTTCTACAAAGGCCTGACGTGACATATCTCTGCGTACCATCAATAACATCAACGCTGATAGCAAGGCATTGTGCCATCGTCTAAATGGCCTCACAGCTTCCACAGAAACAGCTATCAGCAGCATCTCTGCAACCACATTCACCTCAAGATGAGCCGAGTGAGACAGTCAGACTGGAGGACATCAGCGGCAGCAGACAGAACATTCTTTGTCCAACCTAACTCACGCCAGCCTGCCCACAAAATGACCATCATTCTTTTCAACAGCCGAGATGGTGCCGTCCAAGATCTATTTAGAGACAAAGCTGCCAAATTAAGCAGCCTTGGCACCTCCAGCACCAGCCAATCAGGATGCCACGTCGCGTGTATTTGCACCAACAGCAGCTCCATCAGATTACTCTCCTCCAGACTGTGTTTACAAGTCAAATGCTGTTTACAAGTCATTGGCAACAGTTGCTATCATGAGTTCAATCGTCCATTGAATAGTTTTCTCCTGAAATACAATATACACAATGTACTGTGTATGCTCAGTGTCAACTTTTTCATTTAGCTGCTTATACAACTTCAGTGAATTATTAATGGTTATTTAGGTTTTAAATATTTATGGATGTGAACAGTGAAAGGCACATAAATAATAAATGAATACGAGGAGTCGACAAGTATATTTCTTTGAATTGCACATCTATCTCTATTATAAAATGATGCATCCTGTGACCTCACATCTCCCTGCCAAACTAATAAATCTCATATTGCAATTAAAAAATGTAACACCCAGCATCTTAATGTAATCGCTTTATTATAAATCTAAAAGGGAAAAAAAAGAAGAAATGCAGCCAAAACGGATTGCACTAATTCATCTTTAGAGAGTTCAGCGTTGCTCAGGAAGAGGAGAAACACCTGCTCACTGCAGTTGTTCGGGCTGTTTGGGTCCTCCAGAGTCACCGCTGCATCCTCCGTCCTATCTCCCTCTAAAGATGTGTGGACTCACCAACACGCTGCAGCTGGACATGGGAGGGGGGCTGTAAAACTTTGGCATGTTTATTGTAGATCTTGTCAGTGCTGTTACCAACAACAGATGTCTTGTATTCGCTAGCACTATTTTCCTCCAACACGCCATGATGTTGACGTGAATATGGAAGGGTTTTTCCTTTAATTCTGCAAAACACAAATAATCACTGATTTCAACTCAAATGTGGTTTTTTGCAACACCGACATGTGAACAGAAAATAGAGGGAGAATTTTCAAAAAACTTGCAGGAAGAAGACAAATAAAGGAGAGAATTATGGATGAAGTGGATTGATTTGGTTGTGCTGAGCATTTTGTCTGTCCCTTTTTGGCAAAGACTTTTACATCTTTCGATCTGGACTTTATTAATTCCTGCTGGCAAAAGGTCTAACCTGCCATTAACAGCCCATGAAAAGTACAATGGGATAAACAAACAGCTGTAATGATTATCTCTGTGAAAATGTCAAACCACAGTCTGAATTCCTGCAGAACAATCAGACTTTATGATCAAATTGATGCCATCTGTTATATCGCAGTTTGATTTTCTCACCAGTGTTCGTTAAACATCTTTTTCATCCTGCAGATTCTGTCATTCCCTGCTGTGGGCGTGCAGACGTTTTGGTTAAAGACCATTTACTGCAGTGGCAAGTAACGGAAGTATCTGTTTATAGCACAAGTGAAGTGGTTCCACTTTCGTTGCTGTTGTAAATATTTTAAGCGTATTTAGGGTGCTCCAAGTAAGAAAAAAGGTCAGGAAATTACAAAATGTTAATATGTAAATACACCAAGCTGGGAGATCCTCTCCAGTTTTTTTTCCTCTTTGCTGCAGTAACTGGAACAAAGGTTGTCACTATTGGGGAAATTCTTCGTTTATTGGATTTCATTGCATCCACATGTTTGAGGGTGATGTACCTTTGAAGTGAGGGAGGCATGTACTTGTCTATTATTCCTGTAGTTGGCTTAAAATTGTGAAATTGCTCAAAATACAAACTGTTGAAGTCATCTCTCCCCCACAGCTGTAGTAAATACAGTAAGTCACAGTCGAACTGAAACATGTGCTCCACTTGGCCAAAAAAAAAAATCCAAAGGGAAAAAGTTTTTTTTTTTTTTAACTCACAAAAGTACAACTGTTACCTCAAGCCATCCATCAGCCACCTCATTCTGTGTGACCAGCCTCTGATCGACTTTAAACAGGTAACTCAAGCTGACTTCTGTGTTACCTTCAGGCGCCTGCAGTCATGGCCCAAACTCCAAGAGCTGGTGTTGCCTCATTGGAAGTGAGCAGGAAGTTGTGTAAGTTGTGTTGTCTGGCCTTTTCTGGTATTTATGTCTCCTGGGGATAACAAGCACTATGTCTCCATGCATGTAGATCTCAGGAGGAACTTTTCTCTCTTAATGTAATTCACACAAAGCAGATGAAATACAGTGCTAACATATTAAATTTAAGATAACTTGCATCTAAAGCGGACCCTTAACCCAAAATACAGCACCGTAAAGCATTAATGTTACTATTCACTAGAGCTATGGTTTTCAAAGTTGGGGCATGGTGGCGCCAGGGGATGCGGATAAGGGAAAATGCTAAAAAATAAGGCTATATATTTCAAAATGAATAAATATGTACTATAAATATATATTTTAAACTTTAAACATTCAAAATTTTGCTGTCAGTAGTGACTTAGCACAGTCTGTGTGTGCCTTAAAGCTTTCCCGCTCCTGAAATGTCGCCTACTATTTAGCTTGTTTGCTAGCACAGAGCTAGCTGGTGCTAGCTCACAAAAATGGACAGTTTTTGAAAATTAAAATAGGCCTACCCAACGAGCATAAAAACGGCCAGGCTGACAAAAGCATGAGGCAGCATGGAGTATGGATTTAGCTTTTTATCTTTTAAGTTATTTTTCTATTTTGTTTTAGTTCTTCTTTTTTTTTCTTTTTTTGGAAAATGTATAAGGACAGTCCTTGCTATAAGCTAAAGAAGCTCAAGCAATAGTTTAAAACAACTTCTTTCCATGCTTACGCCTGTTTTTATTTCTTCAGCAATCTGCCATTCACTCCTCTCACACATGTTCACTCATAATTTCCATGCTGTCAGGGTCTGGGTCTGTCCATTAAGATATCAGCTGTTTGAATCAGCTGGTCACATCTGTCCAAATAGCTACAACAACACACCTGCATTGTTAGTTAATAATCCCTCTGCTGTCCTTTTAAAATATCTCTCTCTCTCTCTCTACTTTAAGTTTATTCATGGTGCCATTATTGGCATCTGTCCATCTCCCCATTAACAACAGTCTTCACAGATTGATCTGTTTTATCATTTTATTAACCTTTTATTCTCACTAAAGTAACCACTATTAATGTCAGGACTCCATGGGGATTTTAACTTGCTGGTGCTCATGGCAGACTCCCCTCGATTACAAAATCTCCTTGTTGAGTCTAAGCACTAAAGACTTTCCAACAAGATTTTCCAATATTTACCACATATTATCAGGCAATAACAACTTAACCACAACTATATTCAATTCCTTGTCTCTCCTGATTAAAATGTTATTTGGGTGTCTTTGCAGTAAAAGGTTCAGGAACTCTGGTGATACATTTTTAGTGTAGCCTATGCTGTACGTCACATTGACTCAGTGCTGGCTTCTGTGGGACAGGCAAATTCCTCAAACAAATATTGGTCTTGAATTACCTCAACATCTAAAGTTTATTTTCAAAACAATATATACTGTAAGTAGGGTATGGCTGCAATTATGTGAAAACCATCTGACTTCATTTTTGGAGTGTTTAATGTTCTGACTTGAATTTTAAACCAGAATGTCTGCTCAGATACTCACATGTCCAACTTTGATTTTCGGTGTATTAAAGAAGTTGTCTTGAACTGTTGTTGTTTGCTTTTCTGATGAGAGACCACAGTCCCTGTAAATACCAGATCCTTGGATCAGACACGTGAAAGGAATGCAGCTACAGTTAATGGTATTAATTACACCTGTGCTTTACCTGCTGTGACATGTCAAAATGTCTGCCGCGAGGAAGGCATATAGAGAGTCCTTCCTTAGGGAAAAAAAGTTGGAACATAGGCCTTCATTCAATGCAAAACATTTTTGTTGCGTTAGCTTCTGTTCTACTAATTTAACCATTGGTGGAGAAAGTATATATATGTATATTTATATATATATAAATGTCCCTCTCACCCTCATGGGGTGGTATCATCCTCAAGCTTGGGTCCTCTACCAGCGACCTGGGAGTTTGAGGGTTCTGCGCAGTATCTTAGCTGTTCCTAGGACTGCGCTCTTCTGGACTGAGGCTTCAGATGT
>JAQLOL010000004.1:19357084-19379057 GCA_029783665.1 Naso thynnoides
GTTAGACTGGTTGAGAAGATAGTTTCTTTTGTTTGTTATTTTGGCCTTAGTTCACCCCGAAGTTAAGCTTCACTTTATTTTCTTGTAATTTTTGTTTCATTGGAAGTTTTGACCACTTGTTGGAAATTTAAGTTGCTTGTAAATAAAAATACAACTCGACATTAATTTTGCATATTCATCTTTGTGTGCATTTATTATGTCACACCCCTGTTCCCCTAGCCAGAGGTTGTAACACAGCCCTAATTAAACATATTCCAATTAGTGATTGTGTAGATGGAACACCAGATTATGTTGAAGATCAAGCCGTAATATGCTAGAGTATATTCAAATTTCAGAATATTCCTGACACTGAAAACAGAAAGGTTACAATTAAGCAGTTTCCAAACTTTCGCATCGCGGTGGGAACTCTGTTCATATTTATATTTATGATGCAACTTTGAGACTTATTGAGGTGGAAAAATTACTTACGGTTCTCTTTGTTGCTCTTCTCTGCTGTGCATTTTCAAATAAGTCTATCTCAGTGTTGTCTGAGTCATCTGACACTTGAGTGGAGGTAAGAGGAGTTGGGTGTTTTCTTTGCAGAGTCTGTAGATCCCTTTTAAGTTGGTCCCCCATGGCAGCAGCTGCCCTTTGGGATGGTCTTGTGATCTGAGAACAACAATTTTAACTGCACACACCACAAAAAAATGTTTAAAAGACAAACAGGGAAATCAGGATTAGTGAAATATGTCATGGAGGTGGAATGGGGGGGTCCAGCTTTGTTCTGCCTCTGATCTGTGAAATAATCAGTCACGTGCACATTAAATTCGAAAATGCTGACTCTGATTGGTCAAACTGGATGCACTGTGCTCTCAGGCCATTCAGTGGCAGGCGGGAACCACCTTTTTGCTGTGTATGAAGGTCTTCATCCAACAGTCTTGTTCTGAAGAGATGGTGTATGAATTGTGTGTGCATATGGGTATGGGTATGGCTGTGGACATATTGTCATTATATTTAAGTACTGCAGGATAAAAGAATGACTTGCCTAAGGTAATAACATTATACTTACTTTTTTTGGTTTGTGTAATCCAATTAATAGGGCTAAAGTTAGAGCTTGAACACTGTTGCTCTTACTATGTTAGCTAGCTAACATTTGCTGTTATTATTTTTTAAAGCTAATCTACACGTTTATATGTTAAGCCTTTCTATTTAGCTGTTAAGGTAATGTTTTTGCAACTATTTATGACGCCCTAATTACAAGATGAGACAGACGTTTTGTGTTTCGAAGTAGGGGATGTTTTCTGTGATTTTCATGTTTAAAATTTGATAATATTATTGAGAATACAGTGAGATTAAGAGAAGAATACATAAAAAGAAAGTTTAACATAATGCCAGACTTTTCTTACTGTTATGCTCTCTGCAAGCAGAAATAACACCACACAATGACAAAGGACAGAAAGAATAACAAGTCCTGCTTGGTGTCAACAGTTAATGACCTTCCAAAAACAACTGATCACAGACACTTGAAAAAGCATGGTAAAAATAAAGAGGTAACGCTGAGTTTATTTTTGAATAGGTAGTTTACTTAAGTTCACACATTCTGCAGCATTTAAAAAATGTAGACAACTATTTGCCTAATTGCAACAAACCCTTTATATTATTCTTTTCATTCTATCATGCAGTAACTAAAACATATTTGTACTGCATGTGGCAAGCAGGATGTGGAATAATTTTGCCATTCTGTTTTCAGAATTCAGCCCGAGCTGTTTACAAAAAATTTGTGTGTGTAGATGCTTCAGAATTTCCAAGGACAAGTGAATGCCGGAGAAGAAATACGCTGGTAAAGGAATGAATATTACGTGTTATTTTGATAGTTACTGCAACCTAGGTGTGCTTGGACTAAAAGATATGGGATATTTGCATTACTTATGCTGACCTGGCCCATTTTTTGCTAGACGCAGAATATGTTTTTGTATAGGGCCCCTGAAGCCAATGCCATTCTTTTTTCTTTTTTTTTAAATTCCATTGATTTTTTCCATGTAACTCTCTTATAAACTATTTCACATAAACAGTCTTATGTGACAACATAACCTTACAGCACATATGAGCAAAAGCAATAAGTTAGAAATATAGTACTTAAAGTGGTAACAGATTAATTACTGTATTTGTAAAAGGATTTGCAGTAATACTGTAACAGTTACTATGTCCATAAGAATGTTATTCTAACCTGTTTATGTGGAAGTCAACATTAAAAGCAAGACTTTCCACCATACACAGGCACTGCCTAGGCAGTAAGTGTGCTTAAGCTGTATTGCATTAGTCTGCACATACAGTAATATTGTAGAGAATATTACTTTCGAACGACAGTAACTAGTAACATTTAATAAAGCTTGATAGTAACTTGCTCAACGCTTCATATGAGTAATACAACATAAGGCATCAAATGTCTGTGACCTCAAGTTCCCTGTACTTAAATTTACAAGGTGTTGTCTTTTCTTCTTCTCCCCAACAACAGCTTCCTTTTCATTTCACCAACAAGGAAAATGAGAGTGTATGCGATTCCCAGTGCCAAATACCACCTAAACAATGCAGAGTGGAAAACCAAGCACAGGATATATCTACCTGGGTGGGTATGTTATACAGTATCTACACCAAGTTCATATATATATATATATATATATATAGACGTCCCTCTCACCCTCGCAGGGTGGGTCCTCTACCAGAGGCCTGGGAGTTTCAGGGTTCTGCACAGTATCTTAGCTGTTCCTAGGACTACGCTCTTCTGGACTGAGGCTTCAGATGTTGCTCCTGGGATCTGTTATCTGTTGAAGCCACTCTCCCAGTTTGGGGGTCACTGCCCCAAGTACTCCCACTACCACAGGGACCACGCTAGCCTTAACCTTCCACATGCGTTCCAGCTGCTCTTTCAACCCTTGGTACTACTCAACCTTTTCATGTTCCTTCTTTCTATTGTTGGCATCAGCTGATATTGCCACATCTATCACCACCACCCTCTTCTGCTGTTTGTCCACCACTACTATGTCCCGTTGGTTAGCCAGGAGCTGTTTGTCAGTCTGAAAGCTGAAGTCCCACAGAATCTTGACCCTGTTGTTCTCAGCCACCTTCTGTGGTATTACCCATTGGGATTTGGGTACTTCTATTCCATACTGGTTACAGATGTTCCTGTATACTATCCCAGCCACTTGGTTGTGCCTCTCCATGTACGCTGATCCAGCTAGCATCTTACACCCTGCGACTATGTGCTGGACTGTCTCAGGGGCATCTTTGCACAGCCTGCACCTTGGGTCTGATCCACTCTGGTAGATCCTGGCCTCTATGGCTATATACATACATATACATATACATGCTATATATGTATATATGTATGTATATATATATGTGTGTGTGTATATATATATATATATATATATACATAAAAATAAACATTAAGTCTGAAAAAAAAATCTTTGGGGAAAAAACAGAAAACAAGCAAACTCATTAAGGAACAACCAGCAAACAGAGAGAATTTACCAACAAGTCAGTCTGATTATCAGGTATTTATGAATCACTTCAGTATGAGCAATTTTTATTGGAGCGTCTCCCTTCAAAACAAACTGTCCCTAAACAGGTCACAACAAGTTTTATGGATCATCCTGGGTAAACAGACCATTGCTTTTGGAAAGCTTTCTGGAATTGCTGTTAATTTTTTCAGTGTAATTTTTTAATGCTATGACGAGCACAAGCTGTTGTTTTGGGGTGGAAGCAAAACTTCAAGAGGGAGACATCTGAAACTTGGAGAAATCTAAAGCAAAACTTTCTGCATAACAAGAAATACAGAACCAAGAGAGAAAGTCTTCTTCTTCTTCTTCATCTTCATCTTCATCTTCTCATTTTTATTAGTATTTGACCTGCCCACCCCCCACCCCAAACTGAGTTTTCCTGTGGAAAATGTAATGAATGTTCCTGTAGAATAACACATGAAGCCTCATGAAATGTTGCAGCTAAATTCTAAATTGCATGTGGTCAAGCTAAAAACAAGGTTGTTTATGTTCACCTTTGAAAGGTTTACTTTCTGAGGTGGCCACACACGCGCAAAAACATTCCCTGAAGGTCTTCTTTTATTATATTCAAAACGCCTCTGAAACAATTATGCAGTTTAACTTACATGGAACACAATGGTGTTATTTGATACTTCTCTTATTTCTACCAAATCCCATACTAATTATTCTATCTCATCTGACCTCCCTGTGTGAGGCACTCAGCCCATTTGCTCCCACTGCACTGGTGAAGAGTCACAAATTGATAGTTTCAGTAATCTCACAAAACAATTGGGCAAAACAATTTTGCTGCAAAAGTGTCTCACATAGGAGTAAATTGTGCTTCTGCTGGGGGCTATATTCAGGTGCAGATTAATACACACTTTTGGCTGTAGAGGGAATTTCTAACAGTGGGGTGGTATATGTGGCATTAGATCAAATCAGTGATAAAGTTTTTATAGTAGTGAAGGATCCTGTCACCACTAGAGCTCTTTGCAACTGGGGAATATTAAACACAGGTAATACTTGTTAGTGGGATCCAATCATTGGTGGTTTTGGTGCTTTCATTAGTTTTGCTGGCTGTTGCAGACACTGAAACAAACACATAGGAGAAGAAGAAGAATCTCACTTTTTTCACATTTCTTTACTGTCAATAATTTGAATTGAAAGGCTGTCTCAGTGACGTCCCTGCTGATTTTCTCTGCCTGTCAGGGGATCAAACCTTCTGCTTACAAGGTCTGTCTTATGAGCTTAAGTCGTCACTGAGGTTCAGTACATGGGCTGCTGAGCTGCTGCATAATAGATGTTTTCAGGGAACCTCACTGAATGAGTCACCGTTATTAGCATAACAAAGGTTTTGTGTTTTTGTCGCCATATGGTTAATTATTGCAATCTAATCATGAGCTTTCCCTACAGCAATGCCCCTCTTATATTTATACCATTATTAACAGCATTTTGCTTTTTGAGAGTTTTATTTGTTTATTTGTGTATTTAAATACAATCAGAGTACATATTTGACACCCAAAGATGGTATTTGGGGAAAAATAATGAACATCAATACCTCTGAAATTATGTTTATTCAGCAGTCAATATTGAATGTTAGATAAAACATTTTTTGGCACAGTTGCTTAATGATAATAAGCTGTCCCGTTTCTGTGTGGTATTCTAAATAAATATGCAAAACCATAATTTACTTCCCAAATAAATACAATATACACTACAAAATAAAAGATGCACTGCATCCGCGCCCCGCACTGCACCTCCTCAGAAAAAAAAACCAAAAACATAATTTATTGTACTTCAGGCAAACAGTTGCAACGGGTTCAAGCCAAATGAAGTTTGTCGAAGGTGAAAAACGTGCTTCATAACTCAATTCAACGGCTTATTTTCCACTAAAACTCTACCAGGCAATACAACAAGGAGGCATTTGACAGGCCAATAAAAGGCTGCACTGTGGGCTTCGGATCATTCTAAGTTACGGAGTTTTATGGATTGGTGCAAACACATTTCCACATCCTGACTCTGCTTGATAGTTTCTGTCAGGGAAGAAAAGAAAATACGCCATTACTGATCACTATTAGTGTTCATCTCTTTCACACCTCAGATTCGCTGAAACCTGCGAGTGTAAACGTTCACTAATTACATCCAGAGATCATATTAATGAGGTTACATCACCTGGAACTTGAGACGTGAGGTGTTTATGAATTAAAGTTAAATAATTCATCATGCATGTTGAATTGACTTGGTGTGCTTTGGCAATTCTTTGAGGAAAATAATACCAGAGGTTATGGGTAACTGCAATACTGGGTAATTATGGGTAAGGTGTAAAAAAAAAAAAAAGACTTAAAATGAGGATTTCTTTGAGTGTGATGAGTTCCTTCATGGAGAGCAAGTAGGAAAAATCGTCTTGTTCCATTACGAGGGAGAATATTTGTTTTGAAAAAGCTCCTCATTGCTAGTTCAAACAACAGCAAATAAACAAAACAAATAACTAAAGGTGGGTACCAAAATTCAGCTATTTTAAAGGATTTTCTTTTATCGTCAAATTCAACCAATAACACATGTACTTTTTCCAGTGTAATAACACTGCAATCAATAAGAGGAATGCATATAAGCAAGGAAACAGGTCACAAAAAAGGTATCCTGCACAGAACTTAAAGATCTATTGTGTATGATTTAGGAGGATCTATTTAAATAATATGACAGAAACTGAAATATACCATTCATTAGTATGTTTTCATTTGTGTACAATCACCTGGAAGTAAGAATAATTGTGCTTTCATTACATTAGGATGAGTTTTTTACTAAAAAAGGCCTTTCATGTTCTTTACGAGTTTTGCGGACACTGAAGGTTCTCCGGCAGGGAGAAGATTATATGAGGGAGATTCGGTTGCATGTAATCTGCAACTTCACCACTAGATGCCACTAATTCCCACACACTGGACCTTTGAAGTAAACCATGCATTATATTTGTATTTTTGATTGAGTTAAACTTTTGGCTTTGAAATTGATATTTAATGCTTTTTTTTTTTTTTACCTGAGGGTTTTTAACGTAACTTTACAATAATTTGAACTACCTGATTTGGACGTAGTGTAGTTCACACCTCTGGATATGAAGTGTAGTAACAGCAATAATCTAGTCCACCAAGGCTCATCTATCGCATGTACTACCACTCAAATGTAATATTACAAACATAATATTGCTACACTGTTGTTACACCACAGCTTACAGTGTTACTACACAGATAGAAAAGATAATAAAAACTTTTTGGTATAAACAGTCATTTTCTGTTTCTTTACATGGAATCCACACAAGTGCAGCACTCACTGTCCATGTGATTCGGTGTCAGTAAGTATAGACAGACGCCAAAAGAGTCAAGCCTGCCTGTCAGGAAAAGGCCGCTGTGGAGCAGCCCAAAAAAATACTCCCATCGCTTCCTCCTTTCCTTGAATTTATATTCCACTGTTTGTCTTTTGACAGCATCCATGTTTAACTGTTCCAACAGAAACTGAGCAGCAAGAACAAGTGATAAGTCTTTTTCTTTGGGTCATACACACCCACAGTGCTTCGCCGACACATTCTGTACCGTGTGATAGCGACTCTTGTTGTCCAGGAAGGAAAAGTCCTTCTCAAAGGCGGTGGGTCGGCAGCAGGGCCCGTTGCTGACCTTGTCCTTGCGGCCCTTCATCCTGAAGCCCGTCCGCATCATGTGCTCCATGGTGATGTCGTAGTTGTGCCGGTGGGCTGTGCATTTGCCGCTGCAGTAGCGCAGCATCACTGTCTCGTCGCTGTCGTAGCCGAGACCCAGTTCACTCACAGTCAGCTCCAGCTCCCTCAAAGAGCAGGGCTTAGGTCTCCGGGCTCTTTTAGTCCTTCGGGCCTGCTTCCCTCCTACACGCCGGCTCTTCCTCCTCTTCCTGTCAAGCAAGGTTCCGACCACATGCTGAAGCTCGCCTTCTGTAAAGCTCTGGAACATCATGGAAACTGAAAGAGAGGAGATAAATCAAGGACTGTAGACAGGTTATCCGATCATTGTGTAGATTTGTGTTCTGTGTACATATCTGATTTTCTCAGTAATCAGATATGGAAACAAGGCAGCTGGTTCATAGACACAGCATACTTTAGTTGGCAGGATAATGGGAGTCATGTTCAAACAAAAAATAGTTTATTTATCTAACATCACAACAGCTACAAACTAGTCTTATCACAATCAGTGTCACACACTGTGCCAGAGCTGTTGGAGTTTCCTGAAACTATTTTATGCTGATGAATGCCAATCAATGAAGCCATGTGGAACTAAAAAAAGGTTTGGTTTCCTCTCCTGAAGGTAATAAGGGTTCTATGCAGAGAGCCAGTGAACTATGAGGTGCTAATTGGCTGCAGATTATTGTGAGGCAGTAAAACCTGCTCTATAAACAACAGAGGCAGGTACTAAGTGTTCTGTCTGATCCCCGGCCGCCCTTTCACACGACACCTTATCTCAGACCAGACAAGGAAAGAAGACAATAACAGTTTATCTTACACTCTGAGAGGAGGGAGTTCATGTCTTCCGTTGAGCGGGGTCTCCGATGAAGACCACCCATCGGCCGGGACAACACTGTCGATTCTGCTTCTGCTGTTGCTGCTGTTGATGATGATGATGAGGTTGGAGGCGGTGAGGCCTTGGTTGTGGATTCAGATGATGATGACTGTCTCAATGAGGATGAAGATGTGTACGGATATTTTGTCTTGTGTTTGAACTGTATGACAGAGGTCATGTTTCTAATGAGGAGGATGGACAGGGCTGCACCACAGAGCATGAAGGCAAAAGTAGCACCTTTCCATAACTTCATCTTAGAACGTGGAGGAGCATTGAAACTCTGTTGAAGAGGGGAAATTGACAAACATCAGACATGCTCAAACACTCCAGAACCTTTAAACATGTTAAATACCTTCCCATCTTGCCACATTAAAGCATGGAGAACAATGCAAATGTTGTCATCATCTGTGCATCACATTTCTTTGACCCTCCCATGGATCCACTTCTGTCAACAGGGCTTCTTCTTTTTTACCGTCAGTTTACTTTTTCTGATTCTGCTGTCAGCTCATTTTCACTTTAAGTGGGTTCATGATCCGCGAGCTTGACATCACTTGCCGACACCTGAGAATGCAGTGTGTGTTTAATCGCTGCTGGCTGAAGGGAAAAAAAACATAACTGCAATTTTTTGTTCAAGCTGAAGGAAGTTTGAATGAGTTCTGCAACCCTTTGCCCCTTGAAACCTCTTAAGAGCTTTTGTATCTTGTCAAAAATACCTGACGTGGATAAGAATCTAAGCTTCTTCTTTTGGTTTCTGAAGAAAAATTGTTTTCCCTGAAACATCCCTTTTTTTTTCAAAGGGTGGAAACCATTTCTTTCTATAAAGGAATCTCGGAGCCCCACCTATTTGCAATGCTATGTATCATTAGGTCTTAGTGAACATGAGTGTTTGTATGTCCCTTTATCTTATACCGCCCCTCCCTTTCAATAGCCACTTCACCACTGCAGCAACATAACTCAACTTGCAGTAATTGTACCTTATGTTGTCTCTGTCCTCATTGTCATGCAGCAGGTATTTGAGAGGTTTTACAAGCTCACTTCTTTGTATTTTTCATATCATGTCACAAGTGAGCAAAACACTTCCCCAGAGCCGGAAATGGTAAACTGGCAGAGACTAACAGCAAATCCAGACCGGCCTTACAAAGTGTTTTGCCAGACTGGATTCTGTAGTGTACATAGGCTGCAGCAGTGTTTACAATGGGAAAAAATGTCACATATTTTTGACTGGTTTAGCAGAGAAACAAAGATGCTAAATAAACGACCTCTTGAGATGGTACTTTCAGCATGTGGATCACTCCTGCAGATCACATTAAACACAAACAGAATAAAAAATGGATTTTAAAAAACGGTTAAAAATCGACAGATTTTGACTTTCTGGTGGAATTTTACTTTTTGCAATGAGGAATGTAAAACAGAAAGAAGAACTATAGGCAAATTCAGACAGGACTCCACTGCGTCTGAGAGTTTTGCACACCGCAGAGAGAAAATACAAAGCTGCTGCATGCATGAGCTGCAGTGGAGTAAACAGAGTATAAACAGGTAAAACCAGTCCTATCAGTCACTACTTGACTCATCACTCACAATTCCACATGGGTTTGACGTGGTGAGCAGTCTCTGCACAATAGAGGGGCAAAATGGTATTTATTTGAAAGTCAAACATTTCAGCTAACAACCTCATTTGATGCAGTTGATGCAAATTAAAAGTGAAACTGCAGCTGCTGCAGAATGTTAAGCAGTCGCCGGCTATACGTCTGACTCCCACTGAGTTTCCCCGTTATGTTTAATCATGATAGATAGAGGCCTCAATGGAAAGTTTGGTTTTGTTCCTGTTGGTTCCACACCAACTCCTAACACCAGAAATCTTCTGAAATCTCCTGCTCTAAAAATGATACATCTGCAAATTAAAATGAGCCACTTTGTTATGATGTATGGCAAACGATGAGGTCATTGTTTTCTCATGCAATTAAAAGGTCAGTTTGGGAAAATTATTCAGCCTGAGAGTTCGCTGCTTCACACATCCGTGATTCATCAGTGTCTGTGGCCTGTTCGCTCTGTGACTCCTCATAAAACAATTAGATTATAAAGAAACAGATGAGTCCTCGGATGTCTCAGTGGCTGACACTGGACAAAGACTGGTCGTAAACACTGATCTCACATCCCTGAAGACACTGATTGTCATAATTGCTGCACTCAGAAACACATTAGTCCCACCTGCAGCCTATTGGTGCCAATAAAAGTGCCAAGGAGCATTCTGCAGCTTGTTCAGATGGGCATGGATGATTAATCAGAGTAGACATTTAATATCTACCACTGGCCCCCGCTGTCAGAGACATAAATATACAGATATTGATAGGGAGAAGAGGCACCAGTGTTTTTCTAGGAGAGCAACGGAAAGACATTGAATGAGCCATGCATGTCCTGAAAAGACAAAACGCTGCTGTTTTCCAGCAAACAACACAGAGGATATAGTGGAACCCCGCAGGACGCTGCAGCAGAAGGAAAAGCCATCTTCAAACTGAGACATAAAAGTGCAGATGAGTCGCAAAGACAACTAAAGCAGCTCCCACACAGTCCCTCACAGCGCCGATGTGCCCATGCATGCTCTGAGATAAGGCCGGTTGAACGCATGAGGCCCAAAACAAACGCAGAAAATCATCCATTCACAAGGAGAAAAGGCAAAGTTTGTATGCATCAAAGATCTCATTAAGGTTTCATGTTTTTAGTGAGAGTGGGAGTGAATATGAGGTACGCACAGAAATAGCTCACCTGATGTTTGCTGTCAGCTATATATCACCTGAGTAGCTACCAACAAAGTGAAAACACTACCAGAGGATCATTAACATGCTTGAGTCAAACCACGAAAGCAACTGCATAGCTGAGCATTCCTCCGTCTGTCAAAGCCATTCCTTAGACATTATGTATTCTCCAACATATGCATCTTCCTCTGCCCTCAGCCAGGCTCTCAAAGATCGCATTATTTCAGAAAGACACAATAAAATTGATGTTTTCAAGAAATAATTGGGTCAGTGGCCATGGCGCTGTTAAGCTGGCTCTAAAGCAATTACAGCAGCATGGCACTCGTGGCCTCCCCTCCCTCCCTGCGCCAGAAGGAGACACTCAACAGAATACTGTCAAAATGGGGGATAAGGGGCGTCTGTGGTTAACACTTTTGAATGAAGCCGGCAGACAGGGGATGCCTTCTTCGTCAGCTTGCTTGGATCTTGACCAGTGTGACATGATCACAGCGAGAGAAGATCACAGAAAGGAATGAATGAAGAGCGTCTTTGTGTTGGGAAATAAAGGCAGATGCTAACTTTTATGTCACAGAAATTGTCCCTATACTGTACATTCCCCAAATACAGCCTGCTCTGTCTCCCTCTCACTCTTCCACCCTGTGACTCACACCATAAACACACACATACGCAGCAATTGCGTGGTTTCACTTTTCCCAAATCAAATGACAGGGGCTTGTGTAGAAAACGAGACAAAATCTAACCTTCCATTGCTGTCCGGACGCCTACGTCACTTCCAGGGCGCACACTCACTCCCAGCAGCACCATCACATAACACTAGATAATCCAGTTTACGTAATACTGCTGCTTCTTAATATCTAGAAATGTCCACAGGTTGTGTATTTGAAACTACACAACCCCGAGGCCTCCACCTACAGAACTTGAATTATTACCATGCTGTGGGTTCCAGCTCAGCTCCACCCATGTGACCGGCTTTCTCTGCGCTACTCTAAACACACCCTATTAATACCTGAACTGGAAAGATAACAGAGGAGCATAACAAACAGCGGGAAAGGCACCTACTGTGTTGTTGCAAGGAAAACAACGTGCTTTAGGGAGTCCTAGAGAGGCATTGTCTTGTCTTTTCCCTCTTAAGTGAGCATCAGGAGGCCTGGGGACAGCTAGAGAGTGCTTGGGGAGGTAATAGGGACATATTCCAAAGATCAGGGCGGGATTAGCACTAATGCCTGCCGGCTTTATCTGTAGTCACGTGGGTTAACACCTGGCTGCAGTGTTGGTGGCGGAGCCTGGGCCTTGCTGTGTGTATGTGTGTGTGTGTGTGTGTCTGCGTTAATCCATCAGACACCTCTAACTCAGAGGTGAGGCCAGCATGCAGCAGCACCAGCAGGCGCTTCTCCTTCCTCTCCTTCTTCTTCTTCTGAAACCTGTCCTGCTTTCAGTCAGAATAATGAAGGAGAAACGTGCCGAGCTCACTTAGTTGGATCTGTTGTGTTGCCTCCCGGGTGGGCCAAAAGGCTGTAAAATAAAGTGGATGTTCTGAGCCAGGATTGGCTGTTCTAAATCCAGCCTCGGTTCTAATGCAACTGAAAAAGGCTTAGGTTAGACTGTGCGGTAATTTTGCTGGGCAACTGCTCCGGTTGGCTCACGCTCTGTCACTCAGTAACCATAGGATAATTAAAACAAGCCTGTTCCTTGTTAGTGGGAAAGCTGTCGTTCATTTTTGAGAAGAAACAAGGAGGAAAAACATCTGTGGCTGATGCCAGGAAAAACGTGATAATTTTTACACTCATTCTATAAATACCTAACATGATTGTGCATCCTTTTAATCCTCTGGATGTAGGTGAGTAGTTAGAAGATGTTATTTTGGAAGCCCTACTATCACATCCCACAGATTTATACAGATTAATCCAGTGACCTAACAGCCTAAGACGACATGTCGCAACTCAAACCTGTTGCTGTTCGGGTGGCATTAATGAGCTGTGAGAGGGGAGGATGCACTTTTAGATGCACATTTGACACCTGCCCTGATTTGTCTTCCCCTTTCTATTACGGGAGGAGTTGAGTCAAGGTATAGCTCTGACATGCATTTAAATAGCCTTTCCCAACAGACAAAGAGGATACATAGGGCTTGGCAGGAAAACGCCACCTTGTCTTGTCATTTCTGTGAGTTGAGAGTAAGATTGATGTCTCAGCGACTTTCTAAAGAAGAGTCTGTGAGCTGCCATTCTGGCTGCTAATCTGTCTATGCCAGATCCTCTTTTGACACAACAGCGTTGCCTCTAAACCCATGTTAAACATGTTGATGCTGCTGTTACAAAAGGTTGACGGCCATCTGGCACACATTGAATGCAACTTTCAAATATGACCCACGCGAGCAAGCACGAGCAAGTCAAACATCTGAAATATGACTTTTTATATGTTTTTAAGCCTGTGCTGTCTTTAAACCGCAAAGATATTAATTATCTCACATGCACAATGGATGCTTCTGCAAGAATCTGCTAGAAAAATGCAGATGAGGCAATGAGGAGAGGTGCATACGCTCAGCTTCCCCTTCGGCCTCTGCAGTTATGACCAGCTTTGGCAGGTTATGAAAGTTGAACGGCTCAATTGACTTTAGGCTTAACCTCTATCCGGCTTCATGGGGCTCTGCTAGATGCAGTTTAATCTCCACGTATGATATGGGCTTAGTGAGAAGGGATCATCACTTTAGTAAAATGCTCATGATGAATATTATCAAGTTTGCTTCTCTCAGAGTTCCTCTATTATATATTTGGATGAAAATTCTTTGATCTCTTAAACGATGACGAACAGAGAAAAAAAGATTTTCTTACTATTTCATAATATTTCTAAGCAGTGCTTCTGCTTTGGGGAATGAAAGCCAAAAAGCATTTGCAGAGCAATTATGCATGACAGTGAGGCAAACCACCATGTTGGGTAAGTGACAGGAGAAGAAAATATTCCTCCCTGACAAAACAAACTTGTCTGTATGCTGAGAGGTTGTTGAAATTCTGCAAAAACATAATAATATTCTGCGCCCTTCTGCTTTTCCAACATAGCGGCATGCAGTGTGCAATCACTGGTAGCTGCTCTGCAAACATTTCGTGACAGGCCGCTTGGCACTATTGACATGTGGTTCCAGCAAAGGCCGCTTGTTGATTCAGATTATCCAACGTGTGTTTTCTGCCACTCAAGTGCTTGGTGAGGCATCCCTGTCAGCAGCACCTAACGCCTTCCCCATAAGCTGCCGGCTTAAACTAACAAAAGAAGATGCGGTGTCCTTACCGTTCGGCCGGCTAATCCAGACTTAGCTGCGTGGCGTCGTCTTCAGCTGACCTCCACAGGCAAGTGATGGCTGGGTAAGTCCATCATCATCACAGGCGAGGAGCAAGGGCAGGATTCCTGCTTGTTCCCGTGAAAATCATTACAACTCCCTGTGCCTGCAAGTAGGAGAGGTGTCCTGACTTGATTCAGGTCCAGGCTGAATTATTCTTCTATCATATTTGCACTTCCATAGAACTCTTTTATGTTGCAAAGATCAAGATCAGCATTCCTCTGAATGTAAGCGTGCGCTTCATGGCACTCAGGTTGATCCATTCAAAAAGAGGAGAGTGGTAAGTTTAAAAACAAACAAACTTGACTTTGCATCTGGTTCACCTCAGAAAACTTCTGCCATCACACGTCTCCATACAAAATGTCTTGTCCCCTTTTTTGCACAAACTCAAATCTGAAACAGAGGACCAGAGCAGAGCAGAGGTAAAGGGTCATGTAATAAACAGATCTTACAGATGCCATAACTTTGTTTCCATCTGTTGTGAAACTTCCTCCACTTCAGATCAGGAAAGAAAAGAAAACCCACATCTCCTTACCCTCTTTGCTGCAGCAGGTCCTCTCTGCAAGCTCCAAGGAAAGGGAATTCTGTGGGTTGAGAGAAGATGGGTTAGGGTGAGGAGGGAGAGCGTGGTTACGGTAAGCGGAGCAGAGTGCTTCTCTGATGCCTCTGCCTGCCTCCCCCCTTCAACTGTTGCTCCTCCTCCTCCATAGTTGTGCTTGTGGGCCGAGTCGGATTACTCCTGACATGATAATCTCCCAGGCTCTAGCTCCAGGAGCACTAAAGGATGCTTTGGCCTGAGCAAGAGCTTACATTCACCTTCTGCCGCAAAGAGAGTCTACCATCTTAAGTGAGCGATTTGGTAATAGCCTCGATTGGGCAGATCAGTGCAGCCAGAGGGGTCTGCAGAAGCAAGTGCTGTTCAATCTTTTAGGGGGAATTAAGAAAGTTCACAATAGGTTTAAATGGTGCTAAGACAATACTAACCCCGGTTAAATGGAATTATCACAGCAGAGGCATTTCATGATGATTCAATCTACAGTTGGCCGGAGATTAAACCTGGGTTGTTGTTGTTGAGAGTCTCATGTCCACATCTTCTTCAACACAAACCAGTATTTTAGCTCTTGAGCCCTGAGCAGCAAATGAGCAGCAGATGGTTGTGCTTTTGGAAGGTATCAGGCACTCCAGACTGCAATCTAAATAAATACCCCACCCATGGAGGAAATGCGTCAGGTGTGTGGAGTCAGTCACATATAAACAAAGGCAAACTAGTATGGAGACGATTGAAGTGATGCATGAGGGTGGAAGACCCGCGGGAATACACAAAGTCTGACAGGTGCTGTTTGAGAGCATAAACCAGTGAAATTAATTGACACCTACGATTCTGATCTAAACAGAATTGATGGTTTCGAAGCCAAGATGTTGAAATAAAGCAGATATCTATTTGCCAGAGTAATAAAGCCAGTGTTACAACAGGAAACAACTTATTTGCAAACAAGTATTTCATTCTAATGCCATGAGTCATCTTATGTCTTCGGGCCAAATTATACACAAATCACGATTTGCAAAGTTCCTCTGGTGAGACGGAAATGTGGCCAAGCGCTAAATTTCTAGGACTTAAAATTCCTTCAGTGTTGACTGAGAGAAAAAGGGAAAAACCAAAGGAATCTTTACCCAAGCTTTGTCTCGTAGCAAAAATGTGTATTGATGGATATTCTAAGGTTCTTATCTCTGTGACCTAAAGTGTAGATTTCATGTTAAGTCCAAAGTGAAGCCAACACAAACTCTCCTTCTCACTTCAAGTTTAACTTCTTAGCTCATCGTGCCACAAATCAAGAGAATACTTGTGCTTTCCTTTACACTGTGAATTTATTTATGACAGTAAGCAGGTGTAAAATCACCCAGATCCTCTCCCCAAATAACTCAGAAAACATTAGAATTATTAAAACTAACATGTTTGACATACAACTCAATTATTGGCCAGAGGAGCCAAATGTAAATACGTAATGATTCCCAGTAAGCAGGGTATACCGTGCTTTTCTACCCTTGAAAAGGAACTATTAGCTCCAAAAACATTTCCAGACACGCGGCAGGATCATTTATACTCTATGCATATTGTTCACAGATGTGTTAAGTTTTCAGGGACCAGCCACTGCTGCAATAAAAGCCCAACAGCTGTTAATTGCTAAATCAAGTCAGAGACAATAAGAGTGAAACAGTCGATCTGTAAACAGTGCAAAGTCTCACTCAACAGCTCAGACTACATTAGTCACGAAGACAGACTGACATTCAGCATACACAAGAGAAAAAAAAACAACAAAGTATGCTTCCAATTTAAAATATGATATCCATACACGTCTGATTGAATCTGTTCCACTGGGCGTGGATGAGTGAAAAAACACATTGTGTTTAGGTTTGGGCAAGATTTTAAGGAAGCTCTCAATCAGTAACACTATAAACACATCATTCCAGTTGAGGTGTCATTAGAAAGGCTGGAAAAAAGGCACAAGTGTGCTACTACGCTCATCTTGCACAAGATGCGGTTTGATGATTGGACAAGTAGCCTTCAGCCAGTTGTTGTCTCAACGAGTGGAAAAGTACTTTTTAGGGAGCCAAAGACTAAACAGGCATTTGTGAAAAAGATGCAATGAGACAATGAGGGCTTTTTTTTCCCGGAGCGTTTCGTGGTGAAACACAACACCTCTTTCTTGAGAGAAAGTGGTAACAAGGTAAATCCATCCTGACCCAAGAACAAATATACATTGCAATTTGCAGCCACGACCAGAGAAGCTGAGGCCCCAGAGGTGCAGAGGCCACTGGTGTTTCGAGGAGTGCATGTGTGGATTTTAAGACCCATTTTCTCCAGCATTTAAACGCTCACAATTTCTACCTCTGGCTAATATATGCTCTAGTCTATTTATATGCAGTGTACTTACCTCCTATACTGATAAGCAGGAATAAGTCAGTGTTTCAAATAACTCAGTTGTAAGCAAAGCTAAATGCTGCCCCCGTCTGTCAGTGCATCACAACTACATTCAACACAGAATAAACAGTCTCACCAGTAGAGTTAACTTGAACTCCTTTCTTTATTCAATAAAATGGCTTAACTAGCTTCATCAGTTTCAAAAATTTTCTAGTATGTTGTTGCTCCTAAAATCTGACGCTGTTGTTCAGCGCAGGCAGCATTACGCCAGGCAAGGGAGAGTCTGCCTCTGAAGCGGCTTCCTTCTGCCCGCAAAGCCCCTGGTGCCATCAGGGCCGAAGGGCTGACGTAGTACCATCAAGCAGGACGTGTTTAGGTGCCCGCCCACCTTTAACGCACCGGCTAGAATTTTGCGCTGAAGCACCCAGGGGCTTTGAAAACCACCTCTATCACAGTCTCCAGAGCACCAGCTTATCCTACTGCCCCTCCGATTCAAACCAGAGAGGGACTGGCCACAAGAGTTGTGGAAAATCTGCCCAGAGGTTCTTTGCATAGAGTTAGGAGTGGAGGACTCTTGGGGCAGAGATGTGTCCAGAGTCTTGTCAGAAACTTTGTCTTGCAAAAGGATTTCCTCCTGGATGCAATCCTTGAAAATTTCAAGCGAATCTTCCTGGGATTCTTTTGATGGTTTGTCTTCAGAGATGTGGTGCATTGACTGGAATCCCAAAGGTCTGACACACATGCCCTCACTGCTAGACCTCTCCTTTTCTGCTGTCAGGGCACTGTAGGCCTTACGAACCGCCTCTAAATGATCAAACTTCACCACTGCACATAAATGGTGGTCAAGCTCTTTGTTCCTCTTGGCATAGCACTGCAGCTCCTTGCGGAGCTCTTTGCCAGGATGCAGGATCCAGACAGAGGTAATGCTGCCGTGAGCGCTGAACTTTTGGTGGATCCTCTCTGAGAGTGAAGAGTGCTGCGGGCCTCGGGCTGCTCCATCTTCTTGGATATTCTCTGCGGGAATGTTCCAGACGAGGAGGAGCCTGCTGGTGGGGGAATGCAGCAGCCATTCGGGAAGCGGCTCAATCCGCCTCACCTTGGTGCATTCATCATTTAACTCCAGAACCTTTGAGCATGCTGCTGCTGCGAGAGTCACGTGCCAATTTTTGGTCAGGACTCTTATCTGTAACAAACAGTGGTGACCTCAGCTTTGTTTGCTTTTTCCTGCATTGTTTTTATTCAAACTGATGGAATGTCGACACTACAGAAAGCACATGAACTCTGGCTTCTTTCTTTCTTTCTTTTTTTTTTTTTTTACCTTTTTCAAACAAGTGAGGAGCTTGAGACTGACATAGCCGAGCTTGTTCCTCTGCACATGTTTCAGCAGGAAGCCGTCCTGTGCCAGGTGGCTGTCGGAGAACAAATCCTCCAACTGCTCTTTAATCTTCAAGCAGAGCAGCTCACCTTCACGGTCTTCTTCATCTCGGGCAGATTGTGCATCTCTACAGGAACACATAACTCAGCATCACGATATACTGAAATGTAGATTAGTCAGCCATATGTTATCAAAGTTTCTTACCCAATCTGATTACTCATTGAGATTCCTGGGGAGAGCGTAAACAAGTCACCGAGCTGTGTTGTTGTTTGGGCTGTTTCTTAGTAAAGGAAAAGCAGCTGGCTGGACAGAGTTAGTGCCACTGAATGAAGAAACACAAAAACAAGTACCTGGTTACTGTTCATACAACCATGACGATGTCAGTTGGTTCTAAAACTACATTTTGTAAAATGATACAAGGAAAATTCCACCTCTAACAACAGCAACAAATGAAAACAAATAGATGTTTAAAAAAGAAAGACGGCATGTACACAAACGATTAGCTGTCACAAACAGAATATTATCACTGCTAAAATTAAAACCTGCTCTGCACAACAGAGATAACAGCAACCTATCAGTCCTATCATCACGGCACAAAAGGACAGCTAAATAATTGGAAGTGTGGATTTGTGCAGCATGGTTCAAAGCCTTGCACACATTCAACAATGATACTGCTGCATTCAAAAATACACAACACAGCTTTCTGAAGTACAGACAGCAACATTATTTATGCTTTAAATGCAGCTTTACATCCTGTTTGTGAGCTTTTGTCTTGAAATTATTCAGCATGATGTTGCTACTGCGCCAATCATTTCCACATGTTTAAAGCTACAAAATATCCATCAGCTACATGAGAATATGAGCCCTGTTTGTTTCCCTCCATATGTTACAATCATCACACATGGGAAACATACACAAACTCAAACCATCGCAGGCTTTTCCACAGATACAGACATCCCAACTTTTCCCCCCGTTACTGTTATGTGGCGTCAACAAGGCAGTGATTTAACAGGCTGTGTGGGCTGCTAGTGAGAAGTAGGCTGTGTAAGTTACTGAGGGGACTGGAGATGATTAAGCCTCGCTATGAAAGAAGGATGAGAAAGGCTCATAAAAAAATCAGTGCACCAGGAAAACTGGTTCTCTATGAGATTAAATATTTGACTAAATAAGCAACCGAGCTAAAATGAACTTAAATCATCGGTAGTTATGATAAGCGTTAAGACTCAACAAATCTGCTTTATTCAAACAGTATACTGTAGATGTGGTTTGACTGGATTTGATTGACAATAGTGTCTCCATGGAAACATAAGCAAACAACCTAATAACTCTCACTGGATTAAGTGTCCTTAAACCATCAGTCATTTACCTAATCACTATATAATAAACACTACAACCGTATTTAACTCTATTTCAAACAATTGTCAGTCATCATTATTAGTTTTTAATTTTTGCACCCACAAAATAAAATCCATTGCATTGAGGAAGCATTCATTAGTGTGCAAGCCATGGATACATCTGCATGGTGGATGAATTTCAGATATCAAGTAAAATGGCGGACAATTAAACACAAAGCATAACTTAGCTAACTGGAGGTGATTTTGGGCTTCATCTGCACAGTGTGGGTGTGACTGATCAGATTTGATCGACAGTTGTGTCCTCAGCAAAGGTCAGTAGATTCTTCTGGTTTTAAATTCCGATTGGCCCATGTAAATATGCGACATCATTTAGAGCCCTTCACATTTCAAACCATAAGAAGAGCACAGACAAGAGGTTGGAAAACTACTAAAAGTTATATGAAATAATTAGTGATGACACTGAGCCATCAAAGCTGTTGCTGAAGCCTGTGAGATGCGATAAAAAAGCCCTGAACAAAGCTCGTAAGTGGACCTTCAGTTAAAAGTGAAACTAGACAATTTTTGGTTTAACTTTGTTGTGTAACTTGATTAAACAGTGGTTGAGAAATGATACCACTGGCTGCTAAATTGCTGCTAAACTCCCATAAGCCCAGTTTTAACACGATATTCTCTTTGCCACTCAAACAAGGGTTTGGCGGAAAAATTAAAAACTAGTGACGCTCTCTGCCCTCTCTGTCCTAATTTGCTGGTCTATGCTGCACTTCCTAACAACAGGTGACATTGGTATGAGCTGATTAGCTCACCATGCTTTGACTCGCTTCTGCCAACAGAGTGTCTGCAAGCCACATCATCAGTTGGCTCAAGCCAGAGTTTACTCTGCAGCAACTTTCCCTGCAACCCTTCGTCTCAGTTCAAACTGTACTTAAAAGAGCGAGCGACAACAAAGTAAAGCGGGAGCTGGCACAAACAGCTGGAGCAGATTTGCTTCCAAAGGAATCTCATGCTACAGCTAGCACGTTTGCAGAAGCTATCTACTGCGACTTAAAAGTCTAACTAAACCCCCCAAGTTCTGGCTGAAGTGGCTCATTCCTCAAATTTAAAAAAAAAAAAAAAAAAAAAAAGTATGTAGAATCCTCTGTTTTCCAGGCAACTGGTCACCGCCGGAAGATAGTGTTTTGGCACCTGTGACACCACGTTCACATTATCAACCAATTAAAATGCATCAAAAAATTGCATTGCAATTGCAGTGTTTTAGCCAGTAGATGGCAGTCACAACACACACACTTCTAATGGAATATGGAGGTCAGTTAATTTGCTATAAAATGTCACGATTAAGACCTGAGTCAATCAAAAACAAAGAGAACCTTGACCGTCACCCTAACACTAATACTAACCTTAACCCTAAAACCAAGTCTTAACCCTCAAACATATATTTAAACTGCAGGGACCAAGTATTTTCGTCCCCACAAATCCGTTTAGACCCCACAAACACAGTGGGCTCCCTGTTGACCTCACACATGCAGTAAAACAAGACCACACACACACACACACTTTCAGTTATCTGGACATTAAGGCAGGACAATAATTAGAAATGCCTTAAAATAAAGGATACATGGTATTAAATTACAATAATAGTGGTCAATCATGAGGAGATATTTCTTCGGAGTAACTTGCATCTTTCAGGCATGTGGTAGATAAGCAGACAGTTTCTGGCATCTCCTCTGGGCAAAGGGCAAAAGAACAAACTTTGCTCTGAAGGATTAAGCAGAATTTAACTATCCACATTTTGTAAACAACAGGATGAAGGAACAAAACATCACAAGCCAGGATTTGTACAAAAACCCAATTATTTAACTTTATTAACATCAATGTTTTTTCTTTTTCATCAACAGTTTCTTTTTAAATTCCAGTTCTTTATCAACAAATAGAAAACAGACTGTGTGTACAACAGATCGAACCCCTACAGCACTAAGCATTCACAAGGTAAAAATGAACATTTTGAAGTTTTTCGCCAGCGTTTTTCAAGTCCCCCCTCCCTCCCACCGCCGCCTCCACCACCACAACATTTTCGGGGGGTCTCGGGTCGGACGCTCCCCATCCTGCGGCTCGTGCGAGAGAAGACGTGTGCTTGAGTGTTGGGATGGCCC
>JAQLOL010000004.1:19381900-19407998 GCA_029783665.1 Naso thynnoides
CACACACACACACACACACACACACACACACACACACACACACACACACACACACACACACACACACACACAGGAGTCTTTATTACATCTCCTGTGTAAGGCTCATAAACTCCTCATGACTTTTTAGTTCGAAATGAAGGAATTAAAGCTCATTGTACTTTGGAAAACTAATTTCAGGTCCCTTTGAATAAGAAAGCCTGAAAGTGGTTTTATGAAAAAATGTGTTGGGAGGAGAGTCTGTCTGCCCGTAAGCGTGAGACATGAATTATATTATCTATTTATGTCATTTTAGATCTTATAAAGCACTGAAAGCATGACGCAGTTCAACAGCAAATTACAGCCTACAAAGTGACTATAAAGTCAAACAAACGCCTCCTTGAACTAAAACATATAAACTTAAGCAGGCAGGACTTCATGCAGAACGAATGTGCTGGGCTGCATTACATTCAGACAGGAGTGACTGATAAACAGACTGTATTACTACTACTACTGTAGACTACAACAGACTAATGAGATTTTTTAAGATTTGAAATACAGTTCAAATGTGATTTTTTCACATTAGATTATCTTAAAGTATAAAAGGATTGTAATGCAATAAATTACAGGAAATGAACTATAGGAAAGGAACTATCTCAGTGGCTTTTGTTTTGTGAATTTTAAAAACAGATTATAACAGAAAATATGCCATCTGAAATTGCACTAGAATTATAAAAATTCTCTTGTGACATAATAAAAATTCAAACAGTAAAATGTAGCATGGACAGCTCTGCAGCAGCCCGATTCGTTTTATTCTGATTATTTTGTGTTGCTATTGCTTCTTACCTGCAGTGTACAGTGATTGGTCCATCCTGTCCAAACTGTTCCTTAGTTTTGTGCACCTGTCCGATAAAATCAATGAAGCCTTCTCCAGTTTTTGGCACTCCTTGCTCAGGCCAGTCAGTGAACTGGAATTGGCGGATTGTTCTGGACTGGCCATCCTGAGGAAAAAAAAAAGGAGATAAAGCACCATACCAGCCTATCTTCAACAAATATTGTTTTAACCATGTGTTGACTTTAGTAGATCTCAGACTGCATTTTTAAACCCCATTCTCTGCCATTCATGTTAAAACAGGGTATAGAGACACTGTAGGACATATGAAAGTTGCTAGGTGTAGGTAATTCTTCTTCCGAAGAAAATGTCTGCGCTATTTGGTAAAAAAAAAATCGCTGAGTGAGAGAGAGAGAGGGGAGCCGAGAGCTGAGAGACAAAAGACAAGTTATTACGCCTGAAAAAACAGTTCCTCACAAGTGCTGCCTTCTTTGCTCAAATACTAGCGTGAAAAAAAGATTTTTACACAATGTTCTTTTGAAACATCACATTTTCAAGTACTTTTTGTATGTTTATTTAAAATGGACAACATGTAAACAAACACAATATCGCATACATAAAACTATTTAGGGAAAATGGGTGGGATTTATGTAACGTATGTGGCCGATGTCAAAAAAAGACAATGACATTTAGCAACTCTGGCATAATCCTTTAAGTAGATTCAGGATGCACTGATGAGTAGAAAGACATGTAGGTGATACGTATTGTGTGCTTCCTTTGATGCAATACATCTCAATATATCTCAATACATCTCAACGAGCAAGCTCGTGCCTAAGCCACCTCTCTCTGCAGCCTTTGCTCTAATATGCACTCAACAAATAAGCACTACAGCACAGCTTCTCAGTCGACCTCCACAAATAGTATAACCCTGCTAGTTTTTACTGCAACCATATTAATCATCGAAATTCACACCAGAGAGGCAAAATGAATAAAGCTGACCACTGGGTTGGAGAGAAAAGCAGCGGGGTATTGTGGCACTCGAGCTTCAGGACTGACAAACACTGAACTGGACGTGAAGTCACACATTTGACAGCACTGTTATGTCAGTATGTGCAAATGAAATGCATATTCTGTGCATATTAATTAATTTCTCTCAACGCACATACTGTATGTATGTGAAACAAGGAGTGGATGTGGGATTAGAGTGCTGCTGTGCTGTGGGCCTCCTGATGACAGTACAGTATATTTATAGCCCATTGAAACTACTGCATCACAGGGAGTTGCAGCACTGGCCCTTGGGGATTGGAGGCTGTGCTTTTCATGTATTTTCACAGTGATCTCGAGACACATGTGCACACACACGCTAACACACAAACACGACCCTTACAGCAGGCATACTGTTACTAAATCCGGGTAAACATGTTTGATGGTGCATTCACTTGGTGTCAACCTGTCAGGAGAAATAACACGGGATGCGGTCTGATCATCTCTACCTTGAAATCACAGTCGCAATGAATCTTAACACTTAGCGCGACTGTCTGCGTTTGTATGAAAACCTAAAATTAAGATGGATTTGGGCTGAATGTTGTATTTTTGTAGAATGTCAATCGAGCCCCCCAAAAATGCATAGACACATACAGTACAAGGACACACACACAAACAAGGGCAAACTCTACAGATATTCACACACACAGCGAATCCAACATACCCGGGCATCTGTGACTTTGAACTCTCTGAGGATGTACTGGGGCATGTTGTACTCAGCCATCGGATCCACCACAAAGTACTGGTACCTGGCTGAGCGCTCTGCTGGCCAGTACTGATGGCACTTCTCCTGCAAAGGGAAAAGGAGGCAAAATTTACGGCAACTATAGTTAAAAAAACATGTCTTTCCACGCACATTCAGAAAGACAGATACACTTTCACATAATGACTGCCGGATGTACAATTGCAGGATATTATTAGTGTGGCTTTCTGTAAGTTCTTAGTCATTTTGAGTCATGATAAGGGTTCTGCTTAAAAAAAGAAAATCCAGGAGAGACGTTCTGGGGTTTTGAAATATTCATTTCAGGAGGAAAAATGCTTACATAATTTGTTTGTGTGCTTAGCTACAGCAATGATGAAATAATGAATGTGACGGGAAAAAAGACATGCCATAAAATTAAACTGCTACCAAGATCAGTGCGGCAATTGATTCCTTACAGAAATAATCTGAAGTATTGTTGCTAGCATCACCAAAGGGAACGAATGTGGATTTATGACATGCAACAAAAGTCCTTGGGGGATGGGACTCAAGGCAAACCAGAAGAGAATTCATTTGGTTTCTTCTCGTAGAGCTAGGGGAGCTTTTCCCACTTTTTTTTCCTAGCATTTGTGCTAAGCTAAGCTAAGCTAACTGTCTCCTGGTTGTAGCCTCATATTTTGATAGACAGCTGTGACAGTGATGTTGATTTTTTGATGTAACTCTGTGCAAGAAAGCTCATAAATGTTCCCAAAATGTCAAACTAGTACTCTTGAGATTCCCTCCCTGACTTGTTTGTGATACCTGAGCCCCCAAACCTGCATTTTTTTTTTTGCTGATATTTCAAACTTTGTTTAGTTGATTTTAAATGCTAGAGATGTGATTACAAAAATATCCTCTATAAGAGAAACATCACTATAAAATTCCCTTGTTACCTGAACACATCCCATACATATGAACATAAATACATATGTTGCAGTCATGTATTATGGGAAAGATCAACCCAGTTTTGACCCAGATACATTCCAGCCATGTTGATAAGAAAGTTAACATTTAACTGAAGGTACTGTTCAGTGTCGGCATGAATTAATATTTGAGCAGTGTGTTGCAGTAGCTTAGCTGAACCAACTCAGGACTGTTACTATCTGCTCACATGGTCCACTGATGTTACAGGTGCTGCGTGCGTTTCTGCAGAGTATGTGTTCGTGTCTTACCCGCCCCATCTCTCGCAGCTTGGTGAGCATGACGACGATGGTGGAGTTGTGCTCCCACAGCATCCTCCAGAAGTCTTCAGTGGTCTCTGCCAGCGGGCCCTGTGTGGCCAGGTAGGCCTTTTGCTGTCTGAAGACATAAAACCACATAGAGGAGGCATTAAGCATTAAACATAATCATTATAAACTTATAGTGCCTTTACAGCTGGTAGTGTAAAGCACATCACAAAGCAGTTAGCAGGAAGTTGTTTAATGATAAATAAGTGGCAAGCAAAGGAAGGAAAAGGGTGTTAACGTAACCTGAACATCATAATTTAATACAATCAACAAAACTGGTCTTATAAAACGCCAAAATTCATTCAGACTGTAATTTATTTAAATAAAATTCAAAGGCTGCGAGGGAGCTTTCTGTGTTACAACACATTGTATTTTGTAAACATTTTGTACAAGGCACCTTCATTACCATGACTTGTCGGAGAGGGAATCGAAACAGGCATCAGAGCGCTGTTTAAGATTTTAGCTGCAAATTGCAGACTATGTAAGATCTTGCCGTCCTTTTAATGTCTTTCGAGATGTCTCTACTGAAATGCCAACAAGCACTTATACATGTTATGAACCTGGAAAATAATACACAGCAACTATCATCATCATCACTGAGCTATTCAAGCTTGAACAGATCCTGTGCTTCTTCCTCCTTCCTCTCTGTAGCACAACACAGAGCGAGAGAGAAAGGGAGCACTTGATATGCTCACCAAACTAGAGATGAGCTCATCCACTGAGGTGCCAGAGCTGTGCTGGTGTCCTACGTGACTTTGGTCCAGCTGAGCAGTTCCTTTGTCAAACAGCAGGTGGCAGCAGCGCACCGATCAACAGAGCGAGAGTGAGCGGGCCAAAACAAAACACAGGCATCCTTGTGCACGCACACACTCACATGTTTGCAGCACATGTGAGCATCCAGGTGTACTGATGTATGCGTGCAGTAGTTTCACATGTATATTCAGACACGCCACTACTCTCTCTCTCTCACATACACACACACACACACACACACACAGTCACACAGTGAGCCACGGCTGAACAACTAATGAAGGTGCTGCAGGCGAGGCACTAATGTGGAACCGGGAGATTAGAATATGCTCAGGGCTTCGCTCGCACAAATAAAGAAACAACAGATTGGTGGAGAGAGGAGAGGAGATGGCATACGAGGAGAGGAAGGCAACAGAGTAAGGAATCAAATTAGAAAGATGAAAACCAGGGAAAAGAGAAATGCAAAGTAAAGAGAGGAGAGGTACAAAGCGGAGGAGGGAGAAGATGTGGAGAGGAAAAATGTGAGGAGATGAAAAGAGTGAGCACTGCTCTTTCCAGCTGGTCATCAGAGTGCAAAGTAAGACTGACTGCTGAGGAGGAGAGGGAGGAAGAGAAGGGAGGCAAAGGAGGAAAAGAAGTCTGCAGGAAAAAGGGAATGCACAAGCAGAGGGGGAAGAAGAGGAAGGGAAGCTAAGCAGGGGATGAATGCTAAATTTTAAATTGACAGGGTGGACCCCTGTAACCTCCCCATAAAACAGCCCCTAGCCAAAACAAAAACAATTCTAACCATATCCCACAATACTGACTTCTCTGAACACAGTGTCCTGATGAGTGCGCTGCCAAACAGCACAAAGCACTCTCCGCATCATCCCACATGACTGCAGTGCTTGAGGACATAGTGTTTCATTTCAACCTCATTACAATGCTAAAACTCCAGCCAGCATCAGAGCATATCCAGGGCTCGCGCCCCTGATAGCATAGCTGGAATCAATGGCTCGCCTCTCATTAGCTTAGCATATTATTGGCTTTTTCTTGAAGGAGCTGGGGTGAAGGGCACTGGAGGCCCCTGTTTAGCTTTTTATTTATGCCCAGGCTTTAAAAGTCGCTTAATCACACAGAGCCACTGGTGCACACAACAGGTCCCCACCTGGATATGTCTGACTCTGCCACGATGTCTGGATAGAAAATTAAGATGGTGAGTGAGAGAGGAGGGTGGGAGGAAAGAGACCGAGGGAGAGAGGTGAGAAAAAGACAGATTGAGGAGGGGAATAGAGAGAGACAGGGACAGAAAGGGGTGAAGTAAAGACGGAAAGCGAGGGAAGAAGGGAGAGAAAATAAGACGACGTGGAGGAGAGAGAAAAAAGGGAAAGAGGGATTTGGAAAACACACTTCATTACAACACTCTCTTGCTGCAATTACGATATTTACACAGCAACAATGGAGGGTTGGCCCCTGCAGAGCAACTTCTCATTAACAACAAGACTGGAGAAAGAGGAGGGAGTTTAGGGGTGTGGGTGGAGGTGTTTTCTCTGTCATGGCCCAGAATGAAGCAGAACCCCATATGGACAATTTCTTCGCCGTACACTTCAACCACAGAGGAGACACTACCGTCTGTCTCTACCCGGACGTATATAGATAGAAAACAGAGGGCTGCCTTTTCATCTTTCTTCTTTTCGGAAGCAATTTGGACTGACAGAGCGCACAAGGACATGCAGCAGCTCCAGTATGAAAGAAGTTGTTGCTCAGCTGATGAGAGCCACATCGACAGGGCTGGGAGTAATTCTTGCAGCTGGATACTGCCCACTGCGGACTCATCCCCTGTCCCCTCCCATACATTTCTCTCCAGTCAATATCTACTGTATTTTTCACACCTGTAACAATCTCTGAAGCCAGGAAACAACTGCAGGCCTGTCACTTTCAGTGCAGGCAGGAAGGTATTAGCACAGTGAGTGCTGACACCGGGAGGTTGGATATGATATAAAACAGTGACTGCAAGTGCAGACTCTCAGATTTAATTGAAAGATGTTTACATCCACATCGGGAGAACCATGTGTAATTATAGCAGAATTTAATGAGACAGAGTAATTGGCAAAGTAAACATAAACCTAAATGAAGTCACTGCATTTCAGATTAGTTTGCAGACCTGCTTAATCGATGTTGGTATGAAGTCTTTGACTCATTAACATCAGCAGACACTTGGTTACTTCCTTGATGCTCTGCCAGGCCTGTCTGTCAGCAGCCATTGTTCCTTTTTGCCTTCAGTCTATACCAACCTGCTCAGTTGGGTTGACAGGTGATTAACAACTTCACTGGGCAAATACAAAAAAGATGTTTGTTGCTTTGTATGCATTTTAACAATCACTGTCCTGCTGTCTTGTCTAAAAATTGGGCAATTATGTAGCACAAAAAGAGCTACAAGTCCTTTGCAGCTACCACAAAATAGATGTGAATGTACTCGAACACCCTTACAAGATAAGGCTGGTGTTTTTCTATATTTTCACAATGTTGACAAGCCCCATGAAAAGGCCAAAGCCTTCATTAAATCGATCCTGCTAACAAATATTTCTTAGTATCCAAAGCCTGATAATAGCTTTTCCTCTGTGCCATGGAGCTCCATTTTGTCCAAAAACTTATAAAAACACACCACTGAGTCACACTGCTGTGCTGGCTGACCTGTTCATTAATTATCACAAACACATAGTGCAGTTTAATTCAATTTAAAACCACATTCATCTTCCTGCTGCATTACAAATGCAATAAACTAGCTGCACCAAATGTATATTAATCTGTCGCTGAAAATAATCTCAATAAAATGTTCTATATATTCCATTGGAGTAGTGTCTGCTACAAACTGCAGTGGCCAGTTGTTTTAGGAAATTGCTGAAGCTTAAAAAACCCCCACATTTAATGGCATATTTGTGACCATTTTTTACACTTTACAGTAAAAGGTTGTGGCATAGGTCAGTTTTGGTCTTTTCAATGGATTTGTTGACAGTAAGGTAAATATAGCACAATGCAGCCTTGTTCTTTGAAGCTCAGACTCTTCACTTCACCTCGACCTCACAATCACTGTATTTGTCTCGAAAAAGTCCTTGCTGACCTGTAGCCGTCAATGCAGCTGGCATTGATGTAGTCAGAACCTTCGACGCCACGGATAGGCTGCAGGCAGACGCGGGTGGACTCAAAAGGCATGATGTTGACCAGGCGGTTCTTGAACTTGTTGCAGGGCAAGTTGGCGCTGATGAAGCGTGACGTGTGGGCTTTGGAGTTGGCCAGTCTCTGTTTTAAGAAAGGTGGGAAGAAGCCCGACAGGGGGAGAGAAAATTAGTGACTTGTGACCTGGAGTAAACGAAGATGTTTGAAACACTATCTTGTCTAAAGTCTCTCTCTGGACTGAAGGTTTCCAGTCAAGATGAATGAGAAGTTCTGCTGGTGGGTGTAACTTAGTGCAGTGGAAATGTCTCTCAGAGAGTCTCTGAGCTGCAGGCATGACAAGCACAGTGCTGCTGGCAGTGGACAGAGCACAGATGGACAGCACAGGAGTGTGTGTGGACAGTCCCGGTATTCCTGGATAATTTCTGTGTGTGTGTGTGTGTCGCGGCCAGACTGCGTGGGCACGGAGGCTGTGGCCCCCACATACGCCACAATCATTCTCTCACTCTTTCATTTTCAGTCGTTGGCAGGAGTGTAGATGCTATTATCACTTCAAACAGAATGGATCATGGTCATAAGAGGGCTAATGGCAGAGCCGCACAGGGAGGAAAGTGTGTAATAACATCACAGTCGATGGCTATTGACAGAAGGTGTGTGTGTGATTGCGAGTCACCTTGAGCACCAGCTGTGTGTATGTGCGAGTGTCACTCATTTTGTGTTTTTTTCATGTGTATGTGTGTTGATGTGTTTGTGTATCTGTGTGTTTCTTCTGATCCATTTGTCCCTTCAATATTTGCTGCTACTGTAGATGCTAAGCGCCAATAACACTGAGGCAAATTCCTTCACACTGATGAATTAATTATTTCAAACACGTTTTAACCTCTATGTGATCACCCTGTTAAATAGCAAAACCCTGGACAGAAGGTCAGAATTTGAAGCTGCAATCTGACGCTTTTGATCCTTTTGATGACCTGGTGTTTGCAGATAAGATCGGACTGAGAAACATTTGCAGAATGGCAACCTTGTTTTTCTTATTTCTGTTAATCATTAACAAAAACTCATCACTTTCTCTACAGTGTCACCCCTATAATTATTTAATGCTGTATAAATCTGAAAAACCTGTTCTGAAAGGTGTTTTTTGTGAGTAAAATGCCTCATACATGCAGCAGAATTCAGTTGCTGCTTTTATAATAAGTAAAATTAATTTCTAACGCTGTAAAAGTCATCAAAGACAGCATAAAGTGAAAACCGTCCGAGGTGGCTGCTTCTCAGTTACCTTGAACTCCAACTCCATGGCAGTAACTGTCTCGCCGGGCGGGGGCTGGGTGAGTTTCTGGATGTGGGCGTACAGGTTGCGTGCCGGCACCTCGGTGTTGCCACAGGTGGCCGCCTCCAGCAGGGCTTCATGGATGAAGATGTACTGGTCTTCGGTCTGGACCATGTAGTTCCTCTGGGCGCGCATGCACGTCACGTGGCCGTAGATGTCTACGGACTTCTCGTGCTTCATGCGCTCCAGCATGGCATCGATCACGATGAAACAGCCAGTCCTGCCAACGCCCGCACTGACGAAGGGGGGCAGACAGTGGGCAGGGTTAACTAACTTAATGTTTCATTATATACCACAGATAACTCTCTTATGTCTGACTGATAGTACAAACACATTGGCAAAGGTTATCAGCATTGAACTGGAAATCTACAGCCCTTATAAACTGCCTAATCTCAATAGCACTGTGTTAAGTCATCGACCTAGAGGGTTTATCATACAAATGAGTTATGTATTGTAGTGTGGCAGCTTTCATGTGAGAATGTGAACCCTCAGTCTCTTTTACTGTGGATACACTTACTGCACAATTTTGTATTATATAAGGTAAAAAACCATACAAGAATGTTTAACTGTGTTGTAAAAAAGATGCATTTATGTGCATTTATAATAGTATTATTTGATTTGGTGAGTATTTCAGTTCTATAAATGTATTTTCTCTGAAATCAGGACATTGTGCTTCCCAGGGTAGCTTATTTACTCTAAGCAGCACAAGAGTTGGACCATAATGACATTTTTGCTGCAGATTGCGAGCAAAGTTTGTGATTGTAGAGGCATACTGAGAGGCTTTGAGTGGCTGGAACACAACACAACACAACTCACATTTAGTGAGCCAAATTCATGGGAAGGAAAAAGCGTTGACTCCAAAAACAGAATTTCAACATTGTTGCATGTGGTGTCCTTGACTGTGTACTGGCACTAATCTTTGATAAAAGAACACACTGTCTTAACCGTTTGCTTTTCATCTAGAAAACAAAGAAACAAGCCATGAAAAATGAAAACATGATGGTGAAAATTAGCATTTTGTTTACTGCAAACACGCACACTGAGCTTGTTACCATCCAAACCCACCTGCAGTGGACCACCATGGGCCCTGCATCTGGAGGATTGCAGGCCTTTACTCGCCGTAGGAAGGCCAGGATGGGGGTGGGGTACTCTGGCACCCCGTGGTCTGGCCAGGCCATGAACTGGAACTGTCTAACCTCTCTCTTCTCACTCGAGCCATTCTGCAGGAGAGTGAGTAGATTAGAAAGGTTGAAGTTTAGACTGAGCTGAATACTGTGTTATACTAAAGAGAAACTTGTCATGGTGGGCAAAAATATTTTAAACAGTTTAAGGTCAGACTGCTGATGAAAGAGAACTGGAATTCTACAGAATTCAAGCACAAGTGATAGAACTGTCAGAAATGTAGCTATTTTAAGCAAAGATCTCATCGCTATCACTTTGATAGCAGCACATAATGTGCTCTATTTTATGTCTCCGATCATTCTGCCGGTGTAGGTGTAGATAATGTGTATAATTTGGAAGTGAACTCCAGCAGTTTCTCTGGACGGTTTCTTGGCATTGTCTCCCTTACTGATTGAAACCAAGTAACAGCTCCAGCTGGAGACTAGCATTTAATTAGGGATTATAATAATATTAGAAATTATAAATAAGTAATGGAAAAGGGGTGTCCAAAGGAGAAATAAAGGACAAAACATCAGTCACATCATCATGGCACTTAAGTATATAAATCACAGTGAAAATATTAAATCTTTTATTGCCTTTTAGAGAACAAGAGACAAATCTTGGATGTTAAAAACCAATTACAGAGCTTAAAAAAGGGAGCCTAGTGGTAATAGCCTTTATCTGTCTTCGGAAAAATAAGAAATTACATTTAAAAGTGTAACCCTGGTAATGATGAACCACAATTACCTGCTGGGAACATGTCCTTCATGAGCATGTCTCGATATATGGTTAACTGCAAATGAAAAAAGACAGCTATGTACCTTGTAGAGGGCGAAAGTACGGACGCTGTAAGTGGCTAACTCCACGGTGTCCAGCATGGTGACCTGGATCATCCCATAGGTCTCTGTTCCTCGCGACGGCCAATACTGGTCACACTTCACCTGGCAAAGCAAGAGAGAGGGCACACTGTCAAGAGTGAACTGCCGCGAAACATCCACCATGAGGCTCGAGAGAAGCTTGTAGGATCACACTGATTAACAAGGAGGGAACATTAGAGAGGTCAGATCAAAGGCTTTGTCCACTGTCTAATTAAAAGCTGAAGACTCACAGTCAGCTCCTGCACCTCCGACAAAAAAAAAAAAAGGAACTCAAGTGAATGGAGCATGCGCATCCATGCATGTCTGCATTTGAAGCCAGCTTCAAAAGGGCATTAAAAAGCCCACTTTGTCTTTTACCAGCCTGTGATCATTTTCAATTAGCTAATTGTCAGGTGGTTTGCAATCCTTTGTAATGTATGCTTTTGGCACTTCTGCAATGATTGGGTGTAGCATTGTGGAAGGAGATGTGTCTAAAAGCCTGGTTCTCGCCTCTTGTGAAGGGACAGCAGGTTCAGCCACCTGGCTCCATATGTGCACAGAGCAAACTTTATTGTGGATGATGCTAAAGACCCTCCAAACACTGGGACTGAGTGGCTTTGCTTCCCTCTCTGTATCCATGAAAATGACACACTGGCCTTTTGCCACTATTTTCACTTGACTTCCTCTTTTTAGCATGGCCCAGTTTGCCTTACTATGGAACAAAAAAAAACTTTAAAGAACCACACCAGTGTTACTACATGTCATTTTCTTTTGTCAACAATGGCCACATAGGCTGCATAAACCTCACCCATTTTTTCCAAAAATAGCTTTATCCATGAGATATCGTGTTTGTTTACATTTTGTACATATTCAATAAACGTTACAGAGAGTAGCTGAAAATGTGTGACGTTATTTAAAAAGACTGTCTGTGTTAAGATCTCTCTTCATGATAACATTTGAGCAATCAAGGCAGCACTGGAAAGGAACTATTTTTTCGGGAGTGATAACTCTTGTCTCAACAGCTCCAGGCTCCCCTCTCTCTTTTGCCCAGCAATATTTGACCAAATAAACACAGATATTCTCTTTAGAAGATGTGAATTACTTGTATCAATCAACTTTCACGGGTCCTGTAGAGTTTCTATACCTTGTTTCAACATTAATGGCTGTAAATGGGGTTTAGAAATGCAGTCTGAGATCTACTAAAGTATCCATATGGTTGAATTAAACAAAGACCCTTGTAGGTATGAGACAGGGGCGATCTATGCTAATGGTGGGAAGTCAAAAATAGACTGGTATGGTCTTTTAAAAAATTGCTGACAGTATTTTTCTACACTCAACTATTTACATGAACATATCACATTAATGAAAGTCTCTACTGGCTGTCAGCGGAGTGGGGCTCTGGGTTTCAAACAGCAACAATAAGGCAAATATGTCCAAAACTACTTTTGAATTATTTACATTTAAAAATATGCCAAGTGGTTGCACAACAATGCCTCTTTCGATTTTCATAACACCTAATTTAATAGTTGTTCACTATGTCTGAGATTTTCAAGAGGCGATGAGTCACTTCATTTTCTAAACACTGGGCAAAGCTGCTGTATGGTCTGCTCTCTAGCTGCGGGCTCAGTTGACTGTCATCAATGTGTTTTAGGATTAAACCATGTTTAGAAAACTCGAAAAGCTTGTGACATGTATTCTAAATCCGTGGGCTTCGTCAGACAACAATTTCTTCCACCCATCATGTGTCTTTAACTAGGAGCTTAGTGAATTTTCAATCAGTCAAAGGCGCTCTGAATAATAGCATGAGCCACAAGTAAGAGAATTTAAGGCCGTATTCAGACCAAATCAGGTGATCTGGTGAAACGCTGCGGGGTTGTCCAGCAGTGGGAGTGTTACTTAGTTAACATAACAGGACCCATTGTGTGACATCAAGCTTTGCTCTTTATCCCTCCCCCAATTTAGGGTGATGGTGAATTAATGAAAGACAGACCCTTTACGTGATTGGCTGCTGCAGCGTGACGTAGGGCTGTGTTTCTCCAGACATTGCGCTGGTTTAAATTTTCCTGCCGCAATCAAAACGACAGGTCTCATTCAAATGATTGCGAAAACCTACGTTTTCGCCAGATCTCCTGATTTGTTCTGAATGCAGCCTAAGTGTGTGTGGGTCACCTTAAGCTTTTCACAGGAGGTCTACAAGTCTGTTCAACTCCCTTCTTATAGAAACTCAGCAGACTGTATCTCTTACTTTCATGTCAGAAATGCTGGGAGTTGGACTCCTCCTATTGATCTGGATAACATGAGAGGAAGAGATGTGGCGCGGGTGAGCTAATCATATTGATACTGCAGTGCTGGGCTGACATTTCGAAGCACCTTGGCTGTCTCAGCGAGCTGGTACAAATCGACAAACAAAATGCGGTAAAATTCACCCCCTCACATTTCGTCTCCCCAGGTGACAGCTCCCATTCAGAGGCGGAGGTAGAGCTCGCAGGAGAAACTCAATTGAGTGATGGGGAACCACTCGCAGTACAAACATATGGATTAGCAGTCACCACTGTAATGAATATCTCTCTGCTGTCTGAGCTTGGGTGGCATATTCTCCCTCACTAACACACAAACAAACTGATACCTACACACACATACACACACACAAACACATCACATATTTCACCGTCATCTGCTTCTGCTTTGAACCTTGCTTCTCATATGTCGTCACCTGGCCTTTTGCAGAGGACACGGGCCTCTAATCTAGAGACGCACACGTAAACAAGTGAGTAATACCTCTGGTCTCATTTCAAGTCGTGACCTTTTAGGGTTTTGCTAACTAGCAATGATAGTGCTAGAGGAAGCTGAAATTTGCCTGCTGCCGGATCTCATCACATTTGTCAAGCTCCTGCTCTGCTTGGCTTGAGACATCAGTCTGGCTGGGTGGTGGGAGGTTGACTCACTCACCATATGTGTACGACTCTGTGTATGTGAGAGAGAAGCAGACAAAAAGAGGACGTGTATTTATGCAAAGGGAGTGCACAAACTATGAGATAAATGGCTGGAAATACAGCAGCACCATGTGTCTAATCAGGAGCACCGCCAGCCTTTTATGATGTTTTGTCTTATTTTGATTTTATATTGAATAATGTTGTTTTCAGGATGGATGAAGAGGCTGTTTAATCAATTTAATTCATTGTTAGTTGCCTCTCACTGCATTGGAAAAAGTCATTTAGAAATTGCGACAGACATATTCAATACATGCTGCTAAATGTCATTTAACTAAACATTTACTCTTCCGCGGAGGTTGTAATTGTGATTTATAAACAGTGTTCAGAGACTAATTAAACAGAAAAAAATGCCTCTACAGCTCTTGACATGAATATATACTGTATATGAAAAAATCTTTCAGTAGTTTAGAGGACTGTACCAGTCTATTTTTGACTTCTCACCATTAAAACAGATTGGCCCCATCTTCTGAAATGTTTTTAAAATTCAACCATGTGTATACTTAAGTAGATCTTAGACAGCATTTTTAAACCCTATTCACTGCCATTCATATTGAAACAGGGTATGGAAACACTACAGGACACATGAAATTTACGTGGTATAGGTAACTGACCCTTTGTAAGAGAATGTCAGTGTTTATTTGGTCAAACATCGTTGACTGAGAGAGAGAGAGGGGTTAGTTTTACACCTGATAAAACAGTTCCTTACAAGCGCTGCCTTCCTCCCTCGAATATTAGCATGAAGAAAGATCTTACATACAGTAACAGCGGTATAGTCCTTTAAATGTCAATGATGCATTTAAAAACTCTACATGCTATGTTTGGCTGTTAAGAGTGAAGCAAAGACACCTTCTGCTGGTTTCAAAATTACATAAAGCTGTCTCTACAAAAGATTTTAACGTACACTGACATAAGTGGACTAAAAACATTTCCATTCCCATTTGTGGAAGATGGGTTTGGTTCCCTACATCTCTCTCCACAGTGCTGGAAAGCCAATTGATTCTCAAATGTGTGTGGGAGGTGGAGACAGGCTGAGAGGCTGTTTCAGTTCTCTTTATGGTCTTTCGTGTTCCTACCATTTTATTTCCTGTGTACATCTGTGCGGGTGTGAGTCTGAGATCAAAGCAAGGAGAGCACGGTCATCTGTCACACAGCTCTGATGCTGCCACTCAGACACTCCAAATCTATAGAAAGGTATTCACCTGGATGTGTTTATCCACACCGACGTCCACTAAATGTGTAATAAAAACCATCAAATCAAACATGTCCACGCTGCACGTACTCTTCAAGGTACAAGTGAGCGAGCTCTGGTGCAAATACACATAATTAAACAATTTGCGTAAATGATTGATTGCATGAATAGTTTAAAATTAAATGACGCGACATTTTGAAATATGGCACATCAATTATGTTTTCACTTGACAAAACAATTGCTTTTTCAGATCTCCTATAGATACTGACTAATGAACTGAACTTCAGGTAATGATGCCTCCTAAAACCCCAGTCCCTCCAAAAAAATCGATGTCTAGGACTTTGGAAATGAACTCTCATTTACAATCCCTTTTACTTCTAGTCCAGAGTCTGGGGAATCTCTTTCATTAGGGCACCGTATGCACACGCTAATAAAGCACCACATACTGGCGAAGCTCCACACTGATTTATTTCCTCTAAGGGATTCATGAGCATGATTTTGTGATGGTAATTAAATAAACCCATCCCAGTTTTCAATCTCAAGTTGCCCATGTGCTCCTTTTTCGCTTTTTATTATCTTGAATGTATTTTTAGGAGCACACGGGTGTTGCTGTGTGACAATCCTCTTAACTCCAACTTCAGAGTTTTCATTAGAGCGCCGTGGCTTTCGAGAGCCAAATCAGAAAGAGCAACACAAATGAGACACTCTACGTCTGTGAAACCTTGGCACAGCGCTGCAAAAAATAAATATGAAGTAATCAGGCAGCGAGTTTCTAAATAATGAATTAAACAGAATTAGCACTGTTATGAAAATCTAAATGTAACTACAGTGTGCATGTTCATAACGTAGCTAAAAATACTTCTTATTTTGAGATATGTTACGCACACGTTGTCTTCATATGCACGGCTACAACAAGCAGCAGGAGGAAAAATGGGTAAACGGTAAAAAGCTGTTGTGCAGTTTTTACTTCACAAACAGATTTAGAGGGAGTTCATGCAGAAGTTTTCAGATATTTGCTGAAGACTCAGGAGAAGAGAAGCAACACGAAGCGATACTGTCCACAGACAACAAAAATATCCTTTGAAGTCCTCGTCACTTTGATCAAGCTGACAAATCCTGCTTTACAGTGGGACCAGGCGTCTATATGCCTTCAGGCTTTGTATGGAATAATGTTACTTCCCAGTGTCATGTTAAGTACATACATCCAGGAGGGGAAAGTCCATTTTCAACCACATTTCAACTTTCAAACACTGACTTCACTTCAGTCGCCTTAAATTTGAATTGTTTTTCTCCTGGTGTTGCAGCTCTTCTCATTCATAGGGGTTCCTTGTTCAGTAGTTGATAACTATGTAGCAGTAACCAGTGCGGTTTCACCAAAAACATAACATCAAATCAAACCCTGTATTGGACAGTAATTTGCTGCATGCAAATGTGTTTTGATGAAAGTTCACAACAGGAAAAACTGTTTATGGCCTCTTTATTTACTGGTTTCCTCTATCAATTTGTGTTTTATCTTAGTCAAATAATTTTTAGTAACTGTGTTCACGTCATTTGTTATTATCAAATGTTTTATTGCACATGATAAAATCTTCTTTTTAAAGATATTTATGTGTCTTTATTGATAGGACAGCTGAAGGATTGGACAGGAAATGGGGGAGAGAGAGGGAATGACATGCAGCAAAGGGTCACACGGTGGAACTGAACCTGGGTCGCTGTAGCGAGGACAAGCTGCTCTACCAACTGAGCTACTCCTCCTCCCTGCAAAATAAAACCTATGCATATTACATGCTAATACATTTATTTCTTAGTGTGTCTGTCCTTACCCGTGACTTCTCCTCCAGTCTGGTCATCATGACGATGGTGTTGGATCGTTGTTCCCACACCATCCTCCAGAAGTCGCTCAGCGTCTCCGGCAGTGGCCCCTGTGTGGCGATGTAGGCATTCTGCTTCCTGTAGCCGTCGATGTAGTTGGCATTGATGTAATCACTGCCGGGAACAGCTGTAACAAAGACAAATACAAGAGTAGGGTTTATTTGATCTAATAATGTTTTATATAATATCTAATGAGGTTACTCAGAAGCAGAGAGCAGTTTGAGATCTGAATCGTATTAATCAAAATGCATAAATAATTTACTGTTTGTTTTTCCTGTTGATATAGACCACATGGACACACATTACAAAGACAATCTGTCTCAGCCAATAACTTATGGTGCATGGCAGTTTTCACTTCACATGTTATGATCAATCTTTGTCTCTACGTGCTTTATGTACAAAAGTGGGGATTTCTAAAGCAGCAGCTGCAGGCACATAAACTGTCCTTGGTACTTGTGAGGGAAGTCTCAATCGATGACAGCCTCAGTCAATGGCTAACTGAGGGGTTAAGTGGTAACACAAGGTCTTACCATCCACAGAGGTGAGCACCACTCTGGAGTGGTCATAGGCAATGACGTTTGCATAGCGATTCTTTGGCTTGTTGACTTCCATGTTGGAGTTCTCCCAGGTAAACTGCTGGCCTGGATCAATGGACTGTGAGAGAAGGTAGGAAAAAAAAGATTACATGAGAGAGTGAGAGAGAGACACTGGGAAAAAAAATGAAACAGATGAAAATAAAAGTACAAAAGAAGGCTCATGAGTACTACAAGAATAAAATGGAACTAGACAGGAGCATAAAGGCACAAGCAGAATTACCCCACTGTCTTCTGTCACCAGGCATACTATGAACAACAAAGCCTTTAAGTGGAACATATACCAACATCATGTCTCTTGAAAAGCCACAGTGGAACGCTACAGGTAAGTGGTTTTATACTATGGAGGGGATTGTGCAAACTGAAACTATCATACTGCTGGCTTCACTGCAAATATTGTTGGTGCATGAGCAGGTTGATTATTTGCATGACATTTGATGCCTTGAATGTTAATGAAGAAGAAATTAATGCTCTTGTTTTGTTTTGTACTGAGCCAAGAGAGCAAAATATTCCCTCAATTTCTAAACCCAACTGGAACTGAATGTTTGTTAAAGCTGGAAATGAGTAAAGATTTTTTTTTCTTTGCTGAAGCTTGCAGGCACACACACTCATCTTCTCCCTTTAGGATGGTCCTATTAAATTACTTAATTCTGAGAAGTCGCATGCATGACTTCTTGCGGTAACCATGATTCTTCTCACCCTCTGTCCTTCTTTACTTTCCCATTCTCTATTTCTGTTGCCTTTTCCTATCTTGTATTTTTGTTTCACCCCTCTTCCTTTCAGCCCCTCTCCGTTTCTAAACCTTTCTTTCTTACGTCATTTGTCTCTTGGGCTAAGACGACGCTAGACTGCATACATATTGATCTGGGGAGATATGTGACGGCCTCCCATCCCCTGGCTCGATAATGTCACAGAGTCTCTTGTTATTCCGCATCGATCTGCCTCAGCTCACACCGGAACCATGTCCACCAACTCCCAAGACCTTTTGCCTCGTAAATCCAGCAGGAGTCAGAACAACGCATCCAAAATTCCTTCACTTACTTCACGTGGCTGAAGCACTGATGTGATTATTGGAGGTTATTATATGTCAAACCTGACAACTCAAACACAATATGGATAATGGATAAAGAAAATAATGCAAGGTGAGACTTTTAAAGAGAGTTAACATTTAAATAGTGGGCAGTGAAGTGATTAGAAAAATAGCTTATCTGAAAGTGATGATTTGCTGTTAAGCTGCATGCAATGCAGGTGAGATTTGCTTTGCCTTTGCCTTTGGTACAGCAAATTGGCTTTCAATTGATTCTTGGCTCGTACATGTTCTTCTATGGAGCAAAGTGGCAGCTACATAGGTAAAAATCACAAAAGTTTTATACTAGCTATTTTAGACTCAAAGTTTAATACCTGAAGAGGTATGTACATGCAGTTTGAGTTTGAACAAGACATGAAAAATATGGGGTTCTCATATGAAAAAATCTTTCACTGCAGCTCCAAATTGCTCACCAGTGAGAATCATGTGAGTATAGGCATATTTCTGCTGATGAGCTCAGCACTGCCAATTTCTCTGTCCGTGCTCGCCAGAACGATGTGAAAGATTTAATTTGCAGTCAAAACATGTCATATCTATTTGAGAGGTTAGTGAACACAGCAGGCGCACTAGACTGATGACAACTAGCAAACACGTTAGGTAGAGCTGGTTGAGAAAGGTGAGATGCAAATTCCCAGGGTTTTTCCACTGACACACTGGAAATGCTTTCAAATGAACATAATGATGTTACAACGATTGTGGCGTGATATTGCTTCCTGGGATAAAATGACTTGTCAAGAGGAGTTGCAGCATGCCTGATTGACAAATTCTGCTCATTACCCAGTGTGCTCATCTCTCACTGAGATGCAGACTGGCGTTGGTGCTAAAGGAAGTGTCAGGACGCCTTAAACGTCAGGGAGGAGAAGTGGTGAAGCCTCTACAAATTCCACGCCTTTGGGGTAAGGAGCGACGGGAGCAGCCGGCGAACGTGACTGTGACAAAGTGCCACGAGCTCTGCCACAGTGTCTTGGCAGGCCCGGGGATGCGTGGCCATCTGCCGGGCCACGGAGGGGGTCTTCCCTGGCTTCGAATGGTGCGGAAAGGGAATGGGGCCGGGCTGGTTGCCTGCAGTCATACAAGCCACTTCTCTGGCTTGATTCGTTTAAGCTAACTCAACAGGCTGGGAGGGCGATGTGTTGGAGAGGCATACAGCAACACAAAAAAGTACTTAATTGAGTGCAGATTTTCACCAAGGCCTAATTATCTCCCCAGTTAGCTGTTAATTTCACAGTGAACCTGAAAAGAAACTTCCACTGGAATTATATATTGTTAAAAAATCCGCAACTTTCCTTTCAAACACATAATGAATGGATATTTTGTCATTATAATGGCTCCTTGCAGATTTTATATGAGTACATACTTTTTATATGCTTTAGTTCTTCTTTAAAATAAAGATAATTGCACAATATAAACCACAGCGCAATACAATTCAACTGCAGCATAAACTACTTCCTCCAAAATGGCCAAAAAGTTGAATCAAGAACTCTACTAACTACAGTCTTAGTAAAACTGTAATACTAAAACTTTCTTGAAGTTAGGATTTATTGCATGGCTATCATATTAGAATGTATTAGTTTCAGATGGGAATGCTGTAAGTGAGAACAAAAATATTTATGAAGTCTTAATGAATAGTGTATTATTGGTAAAAAACAAAAACACATATATTGTGTTTTTACTTTAGCACTGCACATGGTTCTAAATGATTGTCTTCATGTGTGCAATAATACAGAGTAGAGGATAGAACCGTTATATAAGACTATAAAAACACCCAGTAAAAACTAACAGAAAAAATTGGACAGGAGAGAACGTGTTGGCTAAAGTTTTGGCTCCGGGTGATGCTGAGGGAGAGGTCAGAAGGTCTTCAAATAATAATTTGTTGTTTCTCTCAAAATTTCATGCTGTAGCAGCATGAGCTGGTCAAAAGCAAACAGAGGCAATCACATGATCTCTTAAGTTAAGGTAAAAAAGAAACACACAAAGAAGATCTATAATCATTCCAATGGTCGTGTTGGATCCATCAGCGTGAGGAGAAGACCAAGTTAATGAAACAGATCTAAAAATCAGAACAAAAAAATAAACAAAAATACAACTCTAGTTTTTCTGTTTTCAAGGATGGCTCTTCTCTTCATCTGGCCTAGCTCCATCCCCAAACAAACTATGTGCCACTTTAAATGCAAATTTGCTCCCCTTTTTTTGGGAGAAAGAACACTGACAAGAGATAATCCCTTGCAGAGTCACATCGGAGGGAGCGTCTGCAAAATAACATTCTTGGGGGAAACATCAAGACCCACACAGATTGCTTAAGCAACTCGCCACCTGCTAGTTTTGTGAAAAAGCATCTTGTAGTATTTAACGTAAGTGTTGTTTTCCTGGTGGGATTCGTAATAGAGTTGTAAAAATGACTGAAGAATGTCTGTGTAAAGAAGTCTCCCATAATCCATTAGAATACATGCATGAGGGATCAAAGAGGCACAAACACAAATTTCCTCCAAGACACCATAACAAAGAAACACATGGCTAGAAGGGAGGGACACACTGATACAGAGTAACTGCTTGCCTCTTACCTCATACTCCTGGGAAAAGCGTAGGCCGTCATTGGCCTTCAGTCGCTCTATGTGGTCCGCCAGGTCAATGACAGGAATGGGCGGGTGCTCTCTCATTCCTGGGAGAGCGAGAGCAGGAAGAGGAAGAGGGAGAGAGACAAAGAAACGAGTGAGACCTTGCTGTTCCTACATCAGACGTGCACACTGACTTGCACAAACACTGGTTGGACCACAGGGTGAGTGAAGCTGCCAGTGGGACCATGAGGTGGCTTTGTAACGGTGAGGAGAGTGCACTTTGTTCAACAATGCATGACGAGAGCGAGAGAAGAGAGAGAGAGAGAGCGCACAAGTTGAAACAGGCTGGTGACATTTGGTGACATTTGGTGATATCGTCATGCTAAGTGAGGAAGACAGAGGTGGGGCTGGCACGGCAATGCACATGAGTGACTGGGTGAGCATGCTCCTGGAAGAAAGCAGGAGGAAGACATCTCTCTGACTCCACAATGCTCAATTGGTGACAGAGGTGGGATCAGAGCAAGAACCCACAAGTCTTTACAAATCAGTCACACTGTCACTTCCCAGAGAGGGAAAAAACTGACTGGTCACCAGCCAAAACTCATTTCTTTGAAAATCTCTTTCCCAACAATAGACTATCTTTCGGCCCAGCCTGGAGCGCTTGGGCTGGATTAATTTCAACAACCCCCCTGCCGCTCTCTAGATTTCTCATCACCGGGTTATTGGATGATTTATTGCTAATCTACCGACACAAATTCCCCCTGTGCCTCTGAACTTGGCAAGACTCTGCGCTTAAACGGATTGCTGGGAACTTGCCTTATGTGTTAAAAGTTAACTGTATGCGACGCATGAAGAAGCTCTAAAGTTATACATCATAACCTTACACACTGCCTTGAAGACATACAGAGATCAGAAAGACACTTTAAAGACATTCATTTTGACATTAGAGCCTTTGGCTGAGCGCCTCTGTGGGGTCATGGGTCATGCTTTCAGATGAGCGATTGCTGCAGGCTCATTATTGCTGTAATGCTAATGGCTAATGGCTGGTAACTATGGCCACTGCACAAAATGAGACCTGACCAATTACACTAATTTAATACTAACACACAGAGGAACCTCGGCGTGTGTGTGTGTGTGTGTCTATGTGTTTTTGCATGTTCAGCCATGTTGTTGGGTAATGGAGAGTGAAGTCATAGATAACAAGGCTAATGTACAGCGAGTGTAACTGTCCGCTTAACTGCTCAGCTATCCAGAAAACCACTTAGTCACTGCTTTCACACCAAAAAGGTGTTGAAGGTAGTTCACAGCCCACAGAAGACATTGCTGCATCCTTGAGGCGCCAGAAGCCACAAGCTTGTGGGCTTGTGATGTCTGTCAGGATTTCAACAGGGGAAATGGGATCAGGAGTGAGAGAGAGGGAGAGAGAAAGAGAGAGATAAAGGGGAAGAGAGGCTGCAAATGTGGGAAATACACAACAGGTGAGAGAGCAGACTAACTTGGAGTGTTGGGGCAGCGATGAGAGCTGGGACCTGCGGAGAGAGGAGAGTGAAGGAGGGAGGAAGAAGAACACTCAATCAATGGAGATGGCTCAGGATCAGACCGGGGCCAAACAGTATCTGCAAATAACCTTCTGAGCTAGTTGGAGTGCGCAGCAGGAGGTGTTTGCCTTCTCAGGACAATTCAAGTAGTGTCATTTGGGCTGTTAAACACAAGTGCATACAAAGGTTGACTTTAAAATACTCCCCTGTGACAGCTCAGTGTAAACTGCACCACTGAGTGAGGGATACTACTTGTTCTATCCGAAGTGCTATAGGAAATGTTTTTTTTTTATTACAACTTGGATGCTATTGTCATAGTTTTTGTCATCAGTTTCATCAGATGTGGGAGCACGAAGCACATGTGGATGGATGATCAGACAGGTTGTAAACATGTCAACATTTTAGAATCCAAACTGCTTTATTAAGAGTTAAACTAAAGGTTAGTGCACTTGAAACGTTAGGAAACTACAACAACAATAAGGATATTCAAGTTGCAGCAGGAAGATGATCTGTAAACGGAATCATTTGACTTTTTCTCTCAACAAGTTTGGATAACCAACGGGTTGGTTTGAAACCTGAATGCTCATATTATTTGCTCCACTGGATTTATTTACTGTCAATGTTCCTAGACATCAGCAATTAAATTTGTGAGTACAATCTTGTAATATCTGATTAAACTGGTGCTTAAACTACAACCCCAGTTAGATCTATCAAGAATTTCCTTGGAATTTACTCTTCTGTAAATACTACAACACTACTTTGTAAAGGACACTTGCCAAAATGTCAAACACAAGTGATCTCAGTGAAATATTTGCAAATGCTATCTGAACCAGGTCTGCCAAGGATACACTAGGTCAGTTACTCATAGAACCACATGCTTGCTGCTGGAGAGCTAAAAGGTACAGCCAAGGCCTGTTTAACAAACCGACATGCTGGAGACATGAGCTGCAATCGGCTTGACCACTTAACGACAATCAGAATCAGAGCAGGAATGTTCACCTGCTGTGGGCGAATCAAAGAGAGAAAGAGCGAGGGGACAGAGCAACGGGCTGCTCAATATTCACTCAACTCAGCCTTGAAATCTTACGTGTCGTCGGCAGCTAGACGCAGCCTTGGTGATTTTTGATAATCACCACTCTTGAAGGAAAACAGTGAGGTGGAAAGAGAGAGAAAGAAGGAGATAAATGTTGACGTACAGAGAGAGAAAGGGGAACAGAGAGTGAGAGGAAGAGAGAGAGAGTTTACCCTACAGGGGGAAATGGAAGACAAAGAGGAAAGAGGAGGAGTGGGAGGATGGGAGAACAGGGCTCTTTTCGAGCAGCGGCACTGTTTAATTCCTCTGCAGGGGTTCAAAGGGGCTCTGTGTGTGTGTGTGTGTGTGTGTGTGTGTGTGTGTGTGTGTGTGTGTGTGTGTGTATGGCGAATAAGATCTTTAATAACCCGTGAGAAGGGAAATACACACACACACACACAGAGGAAAACACAGACACATGCACGAACGCGAGTGCACCAGGGTTGACATTTTCTCTCAGCTCCATTGTTCCCTCTGCCTGGCTCACCTTCACATCAGAGGCAGCAAGACTCATTACCAGCTAGGGGGAAAGAAAAGAGCTCACAGAGGGAGGAGGAGGAGGGGGGACCGGGGGAGAAGGGAGGAGATCAGGAGGAAAAAGGAAGACGGCTGATGCTGAGGTAGGCACCCTGACATCCCCCACCCCACATCAGCACCGCGCGTGGAAGGAATCGGAATACACTCGGCCTCCCATCACTGATACTGTCCAGAGCTCGGTATGACGGCAGACATAATTTGTTTATTTTCTCTTACTGACCAACTTTTTCTGTTTATATGAGCTGGTTAGATATATAACCAGAGGGTAAAAATATATATATCTCCAAAACACATGACTTATATTCAGATCACCTGCTGCAAAGCTTTAATAAACAAGAGATCTGTCAAAAGGAGACAGAAGGCAGGCATTCATTGGTGAAGAGGATTACTTTCTGGATTGCTGCTTAGTTCAGTTGGAGAAAAAAAAAATCCTAAATTCAATATCCACCATTTGAAGAAAAAAGTCTGCAAATACAAGATATTAAGGAACACTATTAAAGTTATGAGTCACCTTAAGATACTTTCTTTCAGTATTTAAGATATGATCATCTGACACATCTCATGAAGTAGACTTTACTTTTTTACTCATTTTTTTTCTGAAAGAAATGCTGAGTGAACCTGTGCTGTTTTCCAGCCCTGATTAAAAATCACACCCTTGGTACTATCTAGACAGTCACACAAACTTGCCTCAAATTACCAACTTCTCTCAGTATCCAACTAAGCAGGCTACTAAAAACAACAGAGGTTGACTCTTTGTTTATGTCGGAACAGAGAAATCATGAATTCTGGTTCATGATTTGTAAATAGCGCTCAATCAAGTCGTAATTTAGACCAATCGGTCTTTGTCAGGTGACGTAAGCCGCAGCGCATTTTGGGTCCAAGCGTCATTTTAAGCATTTTACTTAATTACAACTCTACTGAAAACTATCCCTACATTAAATGAAACTCTATAGCTTGACATGAACAGATCATCAGTAGAACATCACACCATTAAAACCACATGATGGATGTAGTTTTATTTATTTACTATTTATTCTTCTTCCCTCATTTGAACATGAGGTGATTTCTGCATCATAACAATGTAAAATGCATGACTCTTTTACGTTCATGTTCAAAAATAAACAAAACAGATGAACCGCAATCTTGTTTTGAGGCTGATAAGAAGTTTGTTGTGACTTTTAATTAAAACAATATAACCTTAATTATCAAGCCACTGAGGGGCGAATTGGAACAAAGTTTCAGATGCACGCACATAGAAAACATAACACAAGCATAGTGACATACAGAAAACACTTAAATGCGGAAAAAAAACATACACTGACACCATCGATCACGCGCCAACAAGGTCAAAAACTTTTTGCTGCACACCTGCTGCTCTTTAACATTACCTGTGACCCGATGTATAATTTCCATTAACAAAGCTCCACCTGGTGTGTGATATGCCCTGCATGTGCTTACATTCGAAAGCAAATTCCCAATTGAAAAGCAAGAAAAAGAAAAAAGAAAATCTCCAACGGAGTTTAACGATTGCAGCCAACTTCTGCCGATGAAGGACTGTGATGACTGTGCTGTCGAAGCTCTTGAGTAAAATGTAAGC
>JAQLOL010000004.1:19408098-19429730 GCA_029783665.1 Naso thynnoides
TGTATAATTTCCATTAACAAAGCTCCACCTGGTGTGTGATATGCCCTGCATGTGCTTACATTTGAAAGCAAATTCCCAATTGAAAAGCAAGAAAAAGAAAAAAGAAAATCTCCAACGTAGTTTAACGATTGCAGCCAACTTCTGCCTATGAAGGACTGTGATGACTGTGCTGTCGAAGCTCTTGAGTAAAATGTAAGCAGATCTTGCACCCAGCCAACAGTTAAATGTCTGTGACATTCAAGGGATTTATAGCTTCTCAACTGTTCACACGTCAAACGTTACACATTTATACCAGAAACAAGAAAAATTGGTGTTATCCAGGGACGAAGCTGGACAGAGAGATGCAGCGTCTGCTTTCCAGCTGTTTGCTCGTATGGATGTGTTATTAATAGATGGCAACTTAGCTAAACATCAAACCCTGACATCCTTGCTGAGTTTGTCTTGGTGTGGCTTTGGCTTATTTTTCTACTCCTTCAAATATCTTGATAACTCAAAACAACTTTACAAAACCACTTCTTCTGCGAGAGAGAGCAGCTGCTGTCTGTTGTTTACCTCGACTGTACAACCAAAATGGCGTGTCAACGAAAAAAGACACGACTGACAAAGACTGATATGGACACCTTACATCACCCAAAGTCTGTCTCTTAGTGTTATTAAAACCTGAAACTTTAGGTTATAAAGGTAACCCTGGTTCTCTGATAATATGAGTGAGGTATCTCACTATAAGATACACTCCTCATATTGTCATCAAACAGTATTTTAATCATCATGACATATTCTGTAACCATACAATCGAGTTGTCAATGTGGGAATCTTTGATTTCTCTATTACTTATCCTATATGACATGAAAACCGCATCACTTAATTTATCGAGGGCTGAGGGAAAGCAAAGAACACTTCACCATGTTTAGCTACATATATAACTGTGCTCATTGTTATTACCTGGAGTCTGGTAGTTGAGTCTTCTCATCTCCACTGGGTCAGAGGAGTTGGCCAGCAGGGAGTCTTTCACCCCACCTGAGTGCTCATCTTTGGGTAGGGGTGATGCTCGTTTCCTGAGGTGGCAGAAACAGACAGTGAGGCGTTAACCACTTCATGCCCAGACCATCTACACACCTCTGTGCTTCTATATGGTTAGACAAATGGAAGGAAATGCCCATATTTCTGCTGTGTTGTACACTTGATGAGATGAACGGCACTGTTAATAGTTTTCAAAACTAGAATTGAGGAGCAGCAATTCAAGAGACACTAGGCAGCAGGGCATTACCCCCATTAGTTAGCCAACTGGAGTTTAATGTGTTTGAAGAAACGCCATCATTTTCCTGGAGTGGGCTAGGTTGGGTTTGCTTGCTGCTGGATAGGTGACAGCTGCTGTGTGAGTATGTGTCCATGAGCATGTGTGTTTGTGTGTAGCAAAGATTTAAATGTGTGGTTTTTGCCGCTGTGTGTGTGTGCTAACAACACATTGTGTTTACTGGCTTTCCAGATTGAGAGGAAAACAGGCGGATGCTGTAATTAGCTCATCAGCTGGGTGGCACAACACTGGGTAATTAGACCAGCTTGGCAGCACCTGCGCTGCCAGGCCCGGCCGAACTGAGTCTAGCATAGCAGAGAACAGTACGACTCGGACTGGCTCAGCTCGGTCGAGCGTAGCCTTGTCCATCAGGCAGAGAGAACAGAAAAAGGAGCCTGCCTGTGTTCTGGCATTCAGACAGCCAGCATCTGTCAACATACGCACGCAGACAGGCACACAGATGTAGGCTTTCCCAGCTCTCTCACTCTCACAACTCCACACACTCACACAGATACAGCTGCAGACACACGGGCCTTCTGACTGAAATGGAAATGGGCGTGAGGAAGCATCAGGGCGCCCTGTGGAAATTTCACATCTCATTGCACTCCATTTGCAAGTGGCGAGCGTGGGTTTTAGGCAGGAGCAGGGCCTTCTGTTGATGCCCAGCGTGGTGAGAATACATAAAGCTGTCGGTGCACACACAGCCTTACCCTGGGCTGGGGTTTGGGCCTCACCGCCACCTGTTATCTTATGCTGCAGGGGCTTAAGCTAATGCTAGCAGCGTGACGGCTAATCTACGACAAGCATCTTTTCCTCTTCGCCTGAGAGCTGTGCCAGACTGTATCCGGTTTTCCCAGAGATCACTGCTGGTGCTGGTGCTGGGGGGGTGGGGGTGGGGGGGTTAGGGATTGGGCATCTGTGATCTGTTCTCCACACCCCTCATCTCTCCTTCTGACCCAATCAGATACCAATCTACATGACACTTCAGTGCTGGGCTAAAGTAAACATGGCAGCAATCTGAATGGGGTTATTCATCTCAGGCTCAAAGTGAGGGTTAAGACGTGTGAGAATGTAAGTACACACGCACACACGCACACACACACACACACACACACACACACACACACACACACACACAGTGTCAGTGTGTGTGTGGAGTACAGAGTGCACTTAATGAGGTTAGAACAGGGCCCTTTGTTGAGACTCCTGCCACGAGGAGGCAGGCAGAGGGGGAAAAACGTGGAGGAATAGGTCTCGGTGGAAAATGTCAGCTTAAAAGATGGGAACATTTCTTTTTCAGCAGTTTCCCTGTCTGGCATTTACTTCACAATGGCCCATTCAACAGCAGGTGATGCCTTGGCATATTCAGATGGGGCCGATCCTGAAGGGGCACGCTGACACCGACTGGATAATGAAACAGAGCACGGAGACAAACCATGGCAGACAGGACGATCTGAGGAGGGACACTGGCACTAGATGTGAAACATGCACTGGTACACGAACGTGACCTGGGGGTTCCTCTGACCCCAGCGATCAAGGGCTACAGAGTGTGCTTTCTCTCATGTCTCGTAAGACCTGTTAAATTGAACAAATCAGCCAAGACATACCAATTTGAGTAAGTTTTTTTTTTTTTTCTTTGAGCTGAGTCTTTGTGTAATGCCAATTTGAGCTGAGGGGAAGCTGACCCTGCAACCCTAAAAAGCTGATGAATACCACAATTACACAATACAAATGACAGGGACTTGGGTGGTGGGAGTTGAAGTTGTGACGGATGTAACAGTGACAGTACCCACCTTTCCTGCTTGCTGCTTTCACAGAAGGCAAAAAGAAGGGGGGATTATTAGGTAACTTGTATCCATATGGACCTAAACCTTGTTTACTTTGAATTGAAAAAAAACAACACTAAATCCAGTTCTTCCTTCATTGCAAACCACAGCCTGAAATCACAGCATAAACATGATCTTAACATTTGCTAGAGACTTTTGAAAATAGCCTCATCATTGTTCACTGCAGGTGTTGGTCTTGGCGAATATGCAGGTAATAATAACAACCAGCTAGGCGTTATTATTCTTTTGCACATTTACTGCCAGTCCACAGTAAAAAGGGCACACAGCCACCTCCCCAAAGTCCCTCCTGTCGATCTGTGTCTACATGGAGAAAGGGCTTCCAGACAGGACGTGCTACTCAGCAGTGAGCTGTCTCAAGGCCTATTATTAAGCAGCCACTTTCTAAGTCTGCTGGAGACGGCAGGCACACAGCAGTCTGCGAGGCTGTGGATGGCAGGTTGGAGAATAGGTATAATGTGAAATGGGGAATCTGTAATGGAGCCATCAGGAAAAGATATGGTGGAGGAACTTAATCAGGAAGAAGCCAAGTGTGGTAAATAATCGCCTGTGGGTTATACATTTCCATCTAAATGATGTCCAAATCACATTATCATGATTATTGCATCCTCTGTTAACATACAAATCACTGTTTATACTAACAATCCTGAGGACAGGCTGGTTGGATGCGGGACTATAACAAATGATTATTTTATAAAGCTGAATTACTCTATTGACAAAAACAAACCAACAAAAAATATTATTCTAATTGATTAATTAAGTCATTTTGAATGTAAAAAAGTTGATATTTCCCTGGTGCTTAACTGTGAGAGTTTCACTGTTTACTTATGTGTTTTAAAGAAAATACTTAGCAGAATAAGCAAGAAAATAGCTTTTCATTACTGTTAAAAGATTACACTGTCATATATTTGTTAGATGAACTGACTGAACATTTTGTATTTAAGCACCTGGGTAGCATGTTTTATGTCAAACTGTCCCCCCCACCCTTTATTTCCTGTCTGCCTCTTTACTCAAACTGTGCAATAAAGGCAGAAATGCTCAAAAATAACCTCTTTCAAAAATGGAGGAAGGCATGCAAAATAATACAAAATGTAAATCAATGTTTTCAAAGGCCAAAGGTTAAAAGTTTTGTCCAAAAACTTTAAATTTTTCATTTTACAAAGATATACAAACTGTCAAAGCAAAATTTAAAGTTTCTTAGTAGCAGAAACCAGCACGTATGACAATTTCACCTATTACATCACCTACAAAAATTAATCAATTATTCCAATAGTTGTTGACTGGCTAATCAACTAATTGTTTCAATACTAGTTGTGTCATTATACATTTATCCGTTCCTCCTTCGCATCTCTTTGGCCTGTTTGCATCCACGGCTTGCTGCACAGGGGCAGCTTAAGTACTTTTAAGAGATATTGACTGAGCTTTTAGTTAAGCCCTCTGTTGCAGCCTTCTGTTTCTTATTTGAAATGACCAATGGTGTTGGCCAAAACACATTTCTCACTCCCTGCTAAGGGTTTTTGACAGCCAAGCTGTGCTTTTCATTAGGGAGGCAATGTCAGCTGCCATTTCAACTGACACTTCACATAGCACTGTTAAAAGCGGCCAACTGGGCCAAAATCTTTTGGGGAGAAATGAGGATTTTCGGAAAGACAAATCAATCCGCCTTCGGTTCCTTTCCTGTTACACTGTATATTATGCTAAGGAAATTGGATACTACAGTTTGGTCTGTGAGCAGCCGGGTGCAAGTGGCAGAGAGCAGCATGTTTCATTACCATTCCTGATGCAACCAAAAGAAACCTACAATCACAAGTGTCACTGCTGTTCCACCTCACACAAACACAGAAGAATGACTGAGCACAGCTTCTTACTTCTTGAAGAGCAGGATGGCAATGACGATGATGATGATGAGAACCACAGCCAACACTGGTCCCATAACCCACAGCATTTCTGGCTGGTCCATCCCCTGAACCATGCCTGCCTGAACTTGGATTGGGTCAGAGTAGGGACTGGCAGAGAATGTCATCTGTCAGGAAAAAGAGAAGAGCAAAAGTTCAGGTGCTTGAGAACCAAGTCACTTCAAAGTTGTACCAAGTATGCAAGGGTTTTTTACTGAGTGTGAAGTTTGGAGGAGCATTTCCCAAGAAAGCTACAAGCAGAAATACAGAGGCCAAGCAATTGGCCCATTCTGAACAGGAATGCAGTAGTCACAGGGATAATAGGTTCACGTTTTCCTTGGTGAAGAAAAAGTTGTACTGTATTTTATTTTTAGTGATTGCCTTGTACATGGACAGACGTGATTGCTTTAAACAGATTCCACTGTATTTTTCCTACTTTTTTGTTGGTTTTCATAAAGTTTATTTGCTAGGTGAAAAGTGCAGGTGTTAATAACTACATTAAAACTTCCAACAGACTCAACCTAAGCCTTTATTATTAAGCTAAGATTACAAAAGGATACGGGCTATAAAGTCGTTGTGATAAATTTAAGAAGTTGCAGGCGGCCTCAGAAACCATCAATTAGGGCAGTTTTTATACGTTTCTTTCTGAAACAGACTGAACAATGTTGTAACAATGACTGAATTAAAATATAAATATATATAAAGTTATCTAAGTGTTCCTTGATAAAGGAAAAATTATCTGACAGTCTTCTTGTTTCTGGCACCCTAAGAAGAACTTATTTCATGCTAATAACACTCCACGGCTTGAGGAAGGAGCAGAAAAAACCTTTAAGATATTGACTGAGCTCAGAGCGCTTTCCTAAAAACAATAACCATCTTGTTTAATGAAGTTATTGGTATGTTTCTATTAAAGCACTGCATCATGTTAGAGATGACAGAGCGAGTGTGAGACAAGAGAGTGAGAGAGGCAGGGATGAGCGTGCATGTCCCATGGCCACTGAGATAAATGGGGGCACAGAAGAGGACTCATCTCTTCTTCATTAGTGTTCACACCGTGACGGAAAAGGAGGAGGAGGAGGAGGAGGAGGAGGTGACAGTAAGGGTGCGTTTCCACCTTGGTTGTAAATGAGACGTCTCTCTACTCCTTCGTCTTCAAATGACAAAGGGGAGGGAGGGATGGAGGTGTGTGTGAGTGTGTGTCTGAGGAGCGGGTGCATGAGGCGACACAGTGTGGTGTTTAAAAAGTGTCTAAGAGAAGACGGAGTCCAACTGCAGGAGAGCAAGGTGACAGATGAGAAAGAGAAAAAGGGAGGCGCCGGGCATCTTTCATTAGAGCGCAGCATGTCTCCCATTGCACGACAATAGGAGACGCAGGTCGGGGAGGGGGTGTGTGCAGAGGGGCATGGGTGACAGATCGCAGCCCTCGAAGGGAATTCGGCTCCCAGCATGCAGCGGGAGTGGCGGGGCGGCAGGCAGCGGTAATCCGGATCATTAGCCGCACAGCAGCCGGCTCTTCGGCACACAGGCAGATATTAATTGGAAAGATAAGCTGAGATGAGCTCAAAGAGTCCTGTGCTCTGTCAAATAGTTCTGTTATCTCTCTTACTCTCGGGCAACTGCCGGAAAAATTTACAGTGCGGGTACGAGAGTGTTACAGCATGTCTCAATCATGCATGCACACACGGCGTGCTGATATTAGGAACAGCCGAAAGATGACTCAAGTTTGAAAATAAAAGATGCACTATTTCATATTACAGCAGTAGTTTATAGCAGCAGTGCTTTGCATTTGTCTTTTGCCCACACAGATACAGACACACACACACACACACCAGGCACATAAGACCGGATCTCTCCTGTTTTCGGAGCCTTTGGGAGGAACCTATTATCTAAGAAGAAAGAGAAACGACACAGTTGAGGCACACTGCTGATGTGACGACACCACAAGGCTTCCTGTTCCTTCGGGAGGGCCCAAAAAAGGCTGTAGGATGTGGCCCTGCAGGGAATCCTGGGAAAAAAACTTTTTTTCCCCCTCTGTGGTGTAACAAATGAATGCAGCTGTGCTTTCAAAGAAGGATAAGGGAGGAAGAGTGAGAGGAGAGGATGGGGTCGGACAAAAAGAGAGGGCTTTTTGTCTGTCGGTCACGCCAAAGTACTGCGATCATCCATTTGAACGGCCCTAATATCTGATAGAAGCTCAGTCACGCAGCTCCTAATGCCTCTGCGCTCGTATAGTGATATCACAATGGAGCGATGGCGCAGTGAGAGATTGTGTGCCAGAGAGAATGAGTCAGCCAGTGAATGAGACAGTGAGATACATAAATGTAAATATACTGTATGTGGATTTCCAACCACTCTGAATCAGTGTGTATTTGGTGAGCAGTATGGAAACAGCTTCTTAAAAGTAAAATTAAACACTTTCAAATTCTGTATGTAAAAAATATTTTCTCTCAAAGTTCTTTTGATCACACCTAAATTGCTACAATACTCATAAATGTAACTGCAAAAAATAAAGTTTAAGAATTCATTTATACTCACGGCAATTTATGTTATTACAAGCTGCGAATGGTAATTAAGCTGCCACTCAAAACTGAAGTGCCTCTCAGTCAACAAAAAGTAATTGCAGATCTTATTTGAATCCTTGGTTTTTAGCTATTCATAAAATTAAATTGCTTAAAAATATTGAAAGCCAACTCTAAATAGATTTCATAAAGGAGTCGAATCTGGAAAGTGGATCAGATATTGGATTCAGATTTGATAAAATCTGATTAAACCCCATCCCTGTTTAGAGGAGACAGAGGAGAGTATATGACTGTGGATCGATGCAGATATTATTTTACTGTATTATTACTGTACTGTAAGTGCTGTGCAGTATATTCAACTGCAGGCATATGAGTGAATGGATGTATTTGTTTTTTGTTGATATGTGTTTTTGTCTGTCAGTGAGAGAAAGAGAAAGATGTGTGGAAGTCTGACTGTAAACAAATGTGTATAAGAGCTTGTGTGAGCATACGTCAGGTATTCCGAGTCTTTTCTCAAGCTCCTCTGAGCCTCCACAAGTATGTGTGTTTGTCTAGGTCGCAGCCACTGAGAGTGTGAGTGTGTGTGACTGTAAGTGTTTGTCTGGGAAAGAGTAAGAGAACAACAGAGAGAAAGAGTGGGTGATGAGAGATGGCAGAGAGCGAGGAGACAGAGAGAGACTGAAGCAGAGGTGTTATGGTAGTAGCAGTATATCCAGTCTGCTATTTGGCCCGTGGGCTACACAACTTCCCAGTCAGCCTCTGCTCTGCTGTCCCCTGAGCACTGAATCTGCTATGTGCTGCACAGGCACATTTTGTTTCAACTTGCCGTTGACCCCGCTAGCTTCCACGTCTCTCCAAAAGTGGCTTAAATAAGCCGCAGGGATGCACGCCAGACAAACAAACAAACATGCAAAGACGCCCATTATGTATCTGCCGCTCTTCTCTGCCTCCCCAGGGAGGTGGAAGAGCCCACACTCTCTCTCTCGGCATTGCATGACACAGGCAGAGACAGCGAGAAGGAGGAAGAAGACAGGCTTGAAGAGGAAGGTACAAAAAGTGAGAGGGAGAGATGATAGTGTGTGAGTATGCCTTTATTTATGAGGAACAGAAATGTAGCTGCAGGTATGATGACCCTTCCCCTGCGTACTGTAGTTCCCTCCACTCCATTTTTTCCCTCACATGCCCTCTTTCCCATTTAGCCCCAGAACTGCACTTTCCCCTATCTAGCTGTCTGAACGTTGAGCATCCAGATATCTGGAGGCAACACTTGAGGGAGATGCCACAAGGAGTGAAAGTGACATAACACAGTTTAGCAGAGAAAGCCATCAAAGTTGCCTGAATTCCAACCACCCTCATTGTGAAGCATGGCTTGAATATGTTTCTCCTGTCCGCTAGAAAAACATATTGTACTCATAATTCTCTCTTGATATTGTTTGTCAAAGCCTTTTGAATTTCGAAAGAAGCCAGTCTTCCATGTTAAGGGTGTTTTGAGCCCAGAGCACCAATAGAATTAATGCTACAAAGCTGATTCTTGTTGCGAGTGAGTGGAATATAAATGTCTGGATAGCATTGCAAACAGAAAACTGTGGTAAACACATTTGAACATTCTCCATTTTGGTTTCTCTCAAGCTCACCTCTACCTTATCAAACGCAAAGCACACATTAGAACAATCTCCTCCTCTTCCACTAGTTTGCTTCCTCTCATTCAAGCTTCACAGGCTGGACGGGACACAATACAAAAATTTTTACCTTCCTCTTTTCCTCTCTCCAACACCAAGCCTCCTCTCTGTTTCACATCACACAATATTTCATGCTACCTCCCTCCCTCACTCTCTTCTCGCATTAAATGATACTGTTTATACACACCCAGCATCTATCATCCCATTTCACACTTCCCCCGGCTTGTTTATCTGCCTTGGGTGCTGGGGAGACATGAAGGCACACTCTCTTCTTCCTTCTCTCTCTCATCCCCCTTTGCCTTCCTTCCTTCTCTTCTCTCCAACCACTGCTGGCTGCTTGTGGCCATTGATATACGAGGGGCTTATTAAACCCTGGCGGTCGTGTTTGATCTACACTGGGGGAGTTTGGGTGGTGGCGAGAAAGTGTAGTAAAGACACAAGTCATTTACTCTAGTACTTGTTGTGTTAGTCTCCCGGGTCCGGTGAAGATCCTGCTCCAGGCAGCTTCTGCACAACTGCTTAGTCTCGCTGCACACTTTACCCTCTGCACCAGTTTTTTGTTTGTTAATAGATGTCTGTCAGTGCCGCGGTGGGTGTGACAGAAACAAACACCACTGTGGTATCTGACTTTCCCAAAGAGTGCAGTTAGGGAATTTGTGCAGCAATCAATGACAGCCTACAAGTAGTCACCACCTCAGAATTCAGTGTGTTTAATGCACACATGGAACACGATTACTAGGAAAAATAAGGAAATCAAGTTGTTTACATGCATTGCAGTAACCTTGTTACTGTAAATCCTGCTGTTATTATAGCAGCAGGTCAGTTACAGGATTTTTCTCCTATCCTCCACTATATTCTAAAACAAGGATGGCATATTTTCAGTAAATCTGAGACACAGTATCATGCTGCTCCAGCTTGAAGTTTTTTTTTCTTTTTTGGACCACGACTTTGGACAGACGGTTCAGTGAGAAGAATCACTCTGTAGCAAGAAACTGACAGTTTTACCTTTCGATGTCCGCATGTCTGACTTGTTACAAAAAGTTCAGCTCAGCTGTGGATGCCAACTTGTTTAGACTTCTTTTTGCAGTTACAGTGTTGGTCTGACATGGGATATAATTATTTTTGGTTACAAGGCTGCAGAGCAATGAGTCATGCTCTTTCCTTTAGCACATGTCACAGTGACACCTTCAAATTGAGCTCATACATGGTCAGAAAAACGTTTCTCCAGAAATGTCCTCCTGGTTAATGAGTTTCTGTAAACCTTTACTCAAGTTAAGGAAACCTGCTGTCTCATTTGCACAAAGTTTAAGAAATCTAGTGCTATAGAAAGCCATCAATAACTGGGTTACTGCCGTGAAGGTAAACACACCGATTGACTCACCCTGTGAGTGAAGCCTGATTAATGCAAGCGATTTAGTTTTAAGGTGGGAGGATCCTACACAGTTTAGGGAGGGGGAATACACAGAAAAAGACAAATCTTGAGCTTCACTGATCCAACCTGGTGCGTCTGGCAGGTGGAGCGAGAGTGTTGTGCAGCGATGGGGTTTAAGCATCTCCTTTGAAGTCAAGTGTATCATGGCTGCCCACTATAGCCTCCTTCACATCTCCCTCCCCTTGTCAAAGCGAAGGAGTGGGGGATTACTGGCAGGGGGGGCTTTAGGGACATTTAAAGCAGCATTTCAAGGGAATCAGGCCTGCTTTACAGCCTCCCTAGGCCCTGTGACCAGGCCCTCGTCTCCCTCTTAACTCCAGCCGCACTAATCAATCTCCTCTGCTCTCTCCACGGTCGAGAAAGATGGGGGAGAGGGAGAGAGACACAGAGAAGCAGAGAGTGAGTGATAGAAAAAGAGCTGAGAGGAGAGAAGAGAAAGAAATAGGTGAAAAGTCTGGGATTAGGTTTCGGACATGGAGCACTCGCTCTCTCTCCCTCTGTGGTCGCTCAGGGCCCAGCTACTGAATATGCATGTCCCGGGTAGTGGAGGAGCCCAGAGCAATCGCAGACTCTCATTCTTCCTGCAGTGAAGTTGAGCTCAGACCATCCCGTAGAGAGCTGAGCCTCTGCGTTAGTGCTGTTTGACGAGTGCATGGGGCCTCCACTTAGAAAGCTAAGAGTCTTGTATAAGCATTGTAAAGAGAACCGCGCAGAAGTCCGGCTGGTTGCCGAAATGGCAAAGCTGAATCTCTGATGTCATTGTCGGCCGATAAGGGAGTTATCAGGACAAGCTGCAATGAATTTTAGAGGCAGCTGCAGTAAAGGCTAAGTGGCACTAAAAACAACAACAATTTGGCTTGCCACTGCCATTTTGTAAAGGCTTAACAGGAAGCTGGTTAAAGCCTAAGTGATGAACTAAAAAGTCTGTCCAAAAAAAAGGAAAAGGTGTCACCAACAAATATTTAGAACATGTAAATCAGGATGCATCCCCCCTCCATTTCTTTTTTACAATAATGGCGCTGTTTACATTTTGGATTTGCACTCTATCGCTGATTTATTTATTTTTATGAACTCACCCTTTCCTGCTTTTTAAAAACAATTTCCCTTTCAATAAATTAAGTTCTATCTTATCTCATCTTATCAAGCTGCGGAATGATACTACTGTATGTTATGCTGCTGAGAACAGCTGTCTGTACTTGAACAGTAAATACATGTTCTACTTTGTGTATGTGTGCTTGTGTGTCTCTTACATAATTGACAGTGCTGTCTGCCTCTTCATATCGCAGTACGGCCAGAACGAAGCAGATGTACTCCTGCTGACTGGTCAGTGGTTTGTTGTGGAAGCCGTTGTACTTCTTCTCGTCACCCAGTGTAAAGGTTACGGGCAGTGAGGCTAACTTAGCAGCAATATAAGGCTTGGAGGAATCCAGGTGACGTCTGCGCCTCAAGACCGGACCCTCACTTGACTTGAGCAGCTGGGTGAAAAAAAAGAACAAAAGTTGAGGTCAAGTTTGGCAACAAAAAATCAAAGTGGATGCGGAATATTGATCTCCTTTTGGAGAACGAGCAAGAAAAAGGGCTAAGTTTTCCTGTAACGTGACATGAATGTAAAAGGCTCAATTCTCACAATCATCAATGGGCCCTTGCGCAAAAAAAAAAAAAAGAGTCTATAACAAAGAAACCATTTTTGCACAACAGAGCAACTGGATGCCTAAATTTCCATCAAATCCTTAAATCTAGAACAAATAAATAAAAAAAGTAAACCTTTTGCATTCCCTCTACATGACCAGGTCTGGTTCTCACCATGCCTCCAAATAAGAGATAATGATTCCATAGAGCTATAAGGCCCTCTGCTCACTGATATAACTTTGCAAACAATGCAGCCAAGCTACGAAGCGAGCAATTAGCATTTGCTCCAGCACACAATCTCAGCATGACTGCCAGCCTGGTTAATAAATGAGCAGGAGCACACGGCACTGCGGCATTGTGTTTTCAGCAGCATTTTGTTTTCTGTCAGTGATGTCTCATGTGCTGCTCCAGATGTAGCTTTATTAAATCATTATGTTGGAGGGAGGAGACAATGGCCTGCTCAGTGTTTAATGACTCGGGGAGTCCCATCTCTCTCTCTCTTTTGGTCTCTTCTGTTATTTCTTCAGGGAGCTTGAACAATAGCGATTCAACCGACGAGCCTCTTGGTTTACTTAAAAATGATGCTGTTAGTATTTAGTCATGTCATTTGGCTAAAAATTCTCTTGTGAAAAAGGAAGACCTTTTACTCAACAGAAAAATAAAGCAGTCATAAATCTTTCTCCTCATTTGAATACCTTGTGTAAAACTTTGTTAGGAGTTGCTAAAACCTGACTATAAAGACTGTAAAGAAAAATACGTAGGAGGAGCAGTAGTTTGTAACGACTCTTTGGAAAGTGCTTTATAAAAAACGTTTACTGGCTTATTTACTTCAATGTTTATATAAGATTAATCTCTGTGCACGGAGACTGTTGAAATCTAGCAGATGGATACTGTCTGCTGTCCTGGCGTCCAATCAGGACGTTCCCCACCTGCCTGTGTGAATCATTGTTTAAATCTCCCTGCTCTGCCATCCCCCCTCCCTGCGCTCAGGAGGGTAGAGCTAATTAGCAACAACCAGTGACTTCCTACCCAGTTGGAGCAGGAGATGCGATCGCTGACCCCTGAGACCTTGCGCATTAGCCAATCAGCCACCGGCTGGCACTCACCTCGTCCAGGTCCATCTCGTCTGGATTCTTCCATCGCCGTGTTGCCTGGGACACCGGCACCACCACGATGTAGTACCACCTGCCAAGAAAAATAAAGCCTGTGTTAAGACAGACTGAAGCACATGCACGCTGAGATCAAAGTGGGTAAAGCGCATTAACAACACAGTCAAACATTTAGAAAGACATCCTTTGACAGTGCGGCTTGCTGGGCTGCATTCAAAATTTGAGTGGTACACAAGCAGGTCCGACCAAGGTCGAACACCAGCAGATTGGCACTGCATTCTCCAATTAATGACTAATCACTAAGAACATCTGCCATGCAGACTGGAACAAACACTATCCCAAAGAGATGAGCCTTCAGCTAATAGAGAGCCTCATAGGAATCCTCAGGTTAATAGGACTCACTGTGTGACTACTCGTGTGTGTTCTTCTACTGCTATCATCACAAAGATCAAATACAGATGGAAGAGAAAGGCATCAGAAAGACATTTAGGAGTTTAGGGCCAAACTAAAGAATAAGGTAGTGAATGGAGGGATGTGGTTGTGAGTACACTATGTACCAACATCTGTGTCTGTGTTCATTTATGTGCTGGCTCTCTCTTGCTGCCTCTCGTGTCCTCCCCCCAGTCTGTCTTCACTCAGCTCAAAGTTTTTCCCCCACTGTGGCATTCAACTGCTTGTAAAATCAGCTGCTGCTGACAGTGAAAGCAGCTGCTTCTCCCCTTTTCACTCCAGGCCTCAGCCCGTTGTGATTCAACAGTCAGTCAAGTCTGGGAGTTGGAGAAGACATGTATAACAAGACTCCTCACTCCCTCACATACACACATACCTGCACTCTCCCATCCCCAATCACGTGCACTCTGCCTGTCAATCTTTGCTGGAGCATGACCAGCTCTGACAGCCCTGTAATCTTTTTACCAATCAACCCTGTGCACTCCCCCAACTCAGATGTGTCTGTATTTGTGTGTGTGTGTGTGAGTGTGCATACCTGAAAGAAAGGCATTACTTTCCAAGGTCAGGCACCATTCTGCCCTTAACAATTTGAGTCAAAAGATAATACAGCTCGACGTGATGTAAAAAGTCTCGATTATCATCAGCCACTGTTTAAAGTTGGCTGGGGCTAAAAAGTTACAGTTTTAAGTTTTCAAACAGGTTTAGTATTGATCAAATACAAGAAAGCCACCTCTGCTGCTGCGCCCGTTAGAGAGGCTTTGCAGTTTTCAGAGCTGCAGTTAAGCAATGACATGTTTTGGAACTAAATGGATGAATAGGGGCGCAGGGCCACAAATAAGCCCCAAAAAGTCAGGCAGAATTCACTGTGTTGAATTCCTTTCTGCATTTACTTATAGTGTTATTTTTTGTGATGATTTTATAATCGAACCTTGCCTAAAATTAAATTGAAATGTACTTTTTCATTAACTGTCAATGACGATATGATTAACTGATTTTACTGCCTGATTACTGTTAATTACATTTGCACAAATATATTGCACATATTTTGGAAAATTGTTAATTAAAACTAAAATAAAACTAAAATGAAATGAACTGAACAAATGTATGTAACTCAGGAGTGATGTCAGGTTTCCTCGATACCATATTCTTTGTGCCATATTGTGGTTTTTGAGAAATACTACTTTCAATACTAATTGATAAAAACATAAACAGTACAGCTCTCTTAATATTTTCCACAGGTAGCCTAAAGGGGTGGGTAATAGAATTTACTGATTCCCGATGGAAAGCTTGGTCACTGTAGCAGCCAAAAATTACAAATGAAGCTATGCTATCTTTTATGCTCAGTCAAGAAAACAGTCAACATCTATCACTGGATTTATTGGAGTCAGAGCAAGACTGTGCGTTGGCTCTCATGTGTCTCAGTACTGACCTGACACGTGTGGTAGTCTGGACTGTCGGCAGACTGATTGTCATCTTGCCTCCCTGAGCCTGATGTGTGTGGGGCTTGGTCTTGATTAGGTCAGGGGCAGTGCGGATGGACACCTGCTGCTGCAGACCCCCAGCAATGTTGCCCCTGCTTGTCAGCACAAACGAGTAGTCTGTGTCTGGCTGCAGCTGCGTGATCAGACTCCGCTTCAGGTTTCCCTGCACCTCCACGCTCTGCTGGTTGTACAAGATCTGTGCGCACACAAGGGACAGCTTGGAGTTGTTGTCTTAGGTTAACATAAAAACACAAAATGTATACCCTCTAGACATATATGATGCTCTTTCCTCTTACTTCCTCCAACAAAGACACACAAATGGACAGAAGCAGTGTGGTCCCCAGAGAGGGGCCCATCTCATCTGACACCTCATCATGTGTGCTTCAGTGTCAAATGTGCTCACCAGACTGGAGCACATCTTACAGTTTTTTTCACACTTCAGATTGTCTTTGCTCCATTAACATGGGGTGGGAATTGATGAAATATCTTTTTGACAGATTATTACACCTCATGAAGGAGCATGAATGTGGCAATTCCTATTTTTCTTCTCAAGTAGGGAAAGTCAGTGCATCACACCTTGGTCAAAGTGTTAACAGCTAATAATGCAGCACTGCAGTACTGTTATGTTACAAATATTAGTGCAGTCCATGTTTGATATTGTATTGACATAACAATGACTGTAATTGCTTTCTATTCTTACACTGTATTGTATTTAGTTTGATGGTTGAAAAAATTTGGATACCAGTATACCTATTCATTACAATGTATCACAGTTTAAAAAATAAATACATAAACAAAAAATTTAAAAGTGCTCCTTAAAGGACCATACCAGTGTTACTACAAGTCATTGTCCTTTGTCAACATCTGCCACATGGGTTACATAAACCCCACACATTTTTCCACTAATAGCTTTGAGATACTGTGTTTACATTTTGTCCATATTTAAAAATCGTTACAGAAAGTAACTGAAAAAGTGTGACAGTTTTAGTAAATAAAAATGTCTATGTCAAAAATCTTCTTCACTATTCACTATTGGAGCTGAGAAGGCAGCACTTGTAAGGAACAATTTTTCCAGGCATAATAACTTTCTGTTCTCAACTCCTCTCTCTCTCTCTCTCTCTCACTTAGCGATTTCTGACCAAAAAAAACCCACAAGTTCTCTTTGGAAGGGTGAATTACCCATACCCAGCAACTTTCACATGTTCTGAAGTGTCTCTTGACCCTGTTTCAACATGATTGGCAGTGAATGGGGTTGTCTGAGATCTGCTTAAGTAAACACATGGTTGAATTTTAACAACAATATCTGTAGGAGGTAGGGGTGATCACTGCTAATGTTGAGAAGTCAAAAACAGACTGGCATGGTCCTTTAAATCTATGCAAACTGTGTTAACAGAAAAATGTTACGTTTCCATCATTGTGTAAGGAGAAAAGGGATTTTTTCAGGAATGCTGAAAGCCTGGCACTCACCTTGAAAGGCACTTGGGATTTGTAGTTTGGTGGTAAATCCCAGGTGAGAAGGACAGATGTTTTCATGACAGCTTTGACACCAAAGTTTAGAGTTGGGAAATCTAGGATGGGAAAAGCCTTCAGTTAATTTCTCATGTATGACATCTCACACTCAATAAAATGTGCACAATTCAATTTCACACTACTGTACAGCAAGTAACCTCCTCAGTAAACAATGTGAACATTATTCTGCAGTGATACCTCAAGATCAAACAAGCCATAGGGGGGTTCGAAGAACATCAACAATCTTATTCACGCTTGGTTACAGAACACATAAAAACAGTCTTCATCTCCCTAAGCCTTTCCATTCATTACGCCCTGCTTGCAACAAGACTTACGCAACAGGCGGAGATCCCTGCGATAACCAATAAACATATATGGCATTGGAACCGTTAACGTGTCTAAAAATAGGCATCACTCGCAACTTTTTATGAGGAAGAAATCTTACATTTAAGATTATAAAACGTATGAGGAGATGCATGCGGGTACACTTTGGATTTGTGGCTAATGGGAGGAGGTTTGAGGCGGCATGGTAATGTGACTGTAGCATGTAATGAGATTAGTACTCTATAAATCAATAAACAAAGTGCTGTACTGTACTAAGTGGTAGATGAGAAAGAAGTGGAACTGATGAGGAGCCAGTTATAGTGTTCACCAAATAAGAAAGTGATGAGGTGCTCATGTGTATGCTAACGGATGTTGTGGGAAAGGTTGCGTGTGTGGATGTGTTGATGTACAGTATATAATGATTATGTGTGCATGTCTTTAACCCTGGTTTCATGTTTTCATATCAAACACCTCTGGCATGTTTGTGTATAAATGTTATCATACCATTCGACATGGTCCGGCTCTGAATGCTGGGGCTGAGGGGTCCCCCGCCCTTACTGGTGAACGCCTGCACCCGGATGTCATAGGTGGTGTCAGGATTGAGGCCATGGATAGTCATGTGCGTGTCAGCTGTGCGGTTTGTGCTGTTCTGCTGACTGTTGATGTCTCTGTACACAACCATGTAGTGTGTGATCTTGCCATTCCTTTCTGCGAGCAGCGGTGGCTCCCAGGTAAGCTGGGTGCTGGATTGGGTCAGTCCAGTGACTTGAAGGTTGATCGGGAAGCCTGAGGGCATGTCTTCGGGGGTGCTGATCTCCTTTATGTATGGCTCACCATTACCGGCACGGTTACGGGCGCTGAGGCGAAAGACATAAGTGGCACCTTTGTGCAGCTCAGTGACAGTGTAGTGGTCGTCCGTCTTTCTGAGTTCGCGTGAGGTGTAGGTTTCCTCGTCTGTACGTTTGTATTGCAGCTGGTAGCCCATGAGCTCACCCACCATTTCCTTCGGCGGCTGCCACTGAATCAGTGCTGTGTTGCCCATGGTGGTGCTGATCATCATAGTGGGCTTGCCTGGTACTGAAAGAAAAATTGAAGTGAAAATAAAAGAATAAGCTTTGCAGCAATTACTAAATATGCAGGAACTACTTCAAACAAGCAGAATATTTAAGTAATAGTACAGCATTTTGGAAATATGCTCAACATCTGTAGGGGAAATAGGCCTCTGGATAATTTTGCACATGTTATAAATTTGGGGCACCACCTTCTCTGAAGGAAATTTATCATTAACTAATTAATAATTCAGGGATTGAGTCCAAGATGGCGACAGCATAGGACGCAGCTACCGAGCTCTGTGAGAAACACGCTCAAGTTAACTCTTTTTTGGCCCATTGTTTCACGCCAAAATAGGTTCAAAGCAGCCCTTTCGAATTTGTTCGATTGTTGAGGTACGTTGGAGACTATTACATGCCAGGAAGAAGACAAAGGACGACCGTAGTAACGAAAATGGACAATGACCCTATAATGCGGGACACGCTACCAAACATTTTGCAGCCCATGCTGAGAGAGGCGATGAAGGAGGCACTTCTGCCGCTAATGAACGATTTACTCCAGCCCATGCTATGGGGAATGGAGGAACTTTAGCTTCTCTGTGTCTCATATGGACAAGAAGGTTACCACTCTGGAGAAGAGATATGATGATTTAATGGAGAAAGTTGTCATGTTAGAGGATAGAGCACGAAGGAATAACATAAAAATATTTAATTTGCCGGAATCTTGTGAGGCCCAAAATCCAGTGAAATTTATACAGACTTTTCTGCAGAAAACGTTTCCACAGGAGTTTACTACTCTTCTGCCAGAGATTGACAGAGCCCACAGAATTGGCCCACTATGCTCCTCTAACGAAAGCCCTTATCCTTTCATTGTCAGGATTAACTATTTCCGAGTGAAGGAACGCATTGTCCAGTTAGCCAAAGAAGCAGGCCAGCTGAAATATGATGGCAAGAATATCTACATCTAACCCAACTGGTCCATTGAAACATCTAAAAAATGAGCTGCCTATGGTCCAGTCAAGGATATCCTCAAATCTGCGGAGGGTGTGAGATACGGGATTAGGCATCCTGTGAGGTTCTGGATCACAGCAGAGGGCTCCACCACAACTTTCAACTCCCCTGTGGATGCACTGCGCTTCTGCAAAGAGAAGTTTTCATCTCCTGGATAAATCGAGAGCGTGAGATCAGATATGTTGCGAGGTTCTGGACTACAATGGAGGCTCCACTATAACCTTTAACGTCCTCGCGGACGCTCTGTGCTTCTGCAAAGAGAAGTTTTTATCTTTTGGAAAACACGGTATCCTTTCTCTCTTTAAGGGTTGCATGCCTTGTAATGTGAGTTTAACGCCAAGTTTTGGTGTCTCATCTATTACCTGTTCCTAAATGACCTAATCGATGGAAGCCAAAGACGATTTATTCTATCTTTCTTTTCAATTTTAATTTGTTCCTTTTTTTAGTTTGTATACTCACAATGCAGAACAACCTTATATGAGATTGTTGATCACATCTAAGTTCGATATACTCACTTAGGGTGTTTAGGGTGCATAATAGTTTTTTTTTTCAAGATACTTTGGTTTAATGACTATTATAGGGTCTTGTTTTTAATTGTTGTTGTTGTTTTTCTCCTTGTATATAAGGCGGGCGAGACAAATTATGTATTTCACTTACTCGTCTTTCCCTAATTGAGATCAATCGCACAAAAGACTGATGGACATATTTAGATCGAGTTTTCCAATAAGGTGTGAATTTACATAACATTTTTGTTATATTGGGATATCTCAGCTTATTGATTCTTTGATTTTCAAAGGTGTTTTGTTCGTCTCCATGGTTGTTGTTTTTTTTGTGTGTGTCTCTTTTTCTTTTTCTTTAATTGGTAGGTTGAACATCATAAAATATGATTATTTATTAACAAATGGAATAACTCCCTAAAATATTGCTAATAAGGCATACTATATAGATTTTGCTTCGACAATTTATGAAAAGACGTCATTTTTTGACTATACTTTTGCATTTAGGACATGGTTTACTATCATAGCATAATAATAGATGTACTCTACTTTTTGAGTGAGCCTATCTCCAGAGCAAGGTGAGCTGTGTTTAAGATAGGACTTTTTAGTGAATAGTGAAGCCAGTAGAATTTTTTTTCTACAGGTAAACTTCAATGTTAGTTTATTATTGGATTTTTTTGTTGTTGTTGTTGTCTGTTGTATCTTGGGTATACATGGGGATATCCTTGGGGACCAGCCAGATTCTATATATGTTATCTCACTAAGCCTCAGCTATCATAACGGCAATAACTGGTTATGACAGGTCTAAGATTTTTGAGTGTTAATGTAAGGGGAGCAAATATACTACACAAGGAAACTAGTATTCTGGGCTTTTTGTGATCCAAAGCAATTGATTTCGCATTTGTTCAAGAATCTCATCTTCTGAAACAACATAATAATCAGCTAGCGAATAAATATTATCGTGTTCTTGCTTCATCAACTGCAACCTCCAAGCCTAAGGGTGTGGCAATCTTGGCTAAACGGAGGCTTCGGTTTGATTTTCTAGGGGAATGGTTTGACAAAGCTGGCAGGATAGCCATTGCAAAAATCAGGCTGGAGGGTAAAATGATAGCGTTAATTTCAAGTTATGCTCTGAATAATTTAGATAAAGATTTTTATATGTTATTAACTGAAACCATACTGGATTTAACAGATTTTAAAGTTATAGTGGGTGCTGACTTTAATGCAGTACGGGATCACACGTTGGACAGATCTATGGCTACCCAAAGCAGGGAACAAGCTGCAGCTTCAGCAGAACTCCGTGCATGGGCTGGCCTTGTAGGACTAGTTAATCTTTGGCGATTGGTTAACCCATTAGCCAAAGATTATTCCTTTTTTTCAGGAAGACATTCCTCGTTTTCGAGAACTGATTTCATTTTTGCCCCTGTTGATCTGTTCCATTAAATTAGTAAAGCTGAATTATTTCCAATAACATTGTCAGACCATAAAGCTGTATTAATAGAAAGTTTATTGCATCCTGTGGTGCACGCGGCTCCCAGATGGCGATTTAATACATCCTTATTAGGTGATTCAAAATATGTTGAACAATTTCCTTCTGGCTTACAGGAGTTTATTGACATCAATTCAGGCTCAGTTGAGGATCCTATGGGATGCGATTAAAGGGTATATTAGGAGTAATACCATACTCTGTTCATCCACTTTATGTAAACTGAGGTCTGCCAAATTAGAGAAAATGGAGGCACAGTATGTGGCATTGGATGCATCTTTACAATGTAGATTCAGTGACAGCAGAGCGGTTCAGAAGGAATTAGGTAAAAAAGAAATCAATTCAATCCTTAAAGGTAGGGTGGAGGATGTTGGAAAAATGGTTCGAGCAAGCAGCATTTTGAAAAAAACACAATTCAAAAGTC
>JAQLOL010000004.1:19449976-19476851 GCA_029783665.1 Naso thynnoides
ACCAACAAAAAAAAAAAAAAAAAAAAAAAAAAGCTTTGGCATTCCGCTAATGTTGGTTGCAACCTGTGTCTTCTCACACAGTTTTAATATTCTCCAAGTGCAGCTATTTTTCACAACATATGCTTATGAAAAAAAAAAAAATGAGAGAAGTGGCCCTAATGTAAAACCATTAAGCTGAAAGTATCTGTTATTCTTTCATGATTCCATAGACTAAACAGTGCTAAGAGCAGTCAGTCAATGGGGCCTGTGTATATTGAACACTTAATGTTGTGAATAATTCATGTCGTGCGGTTAAGTTTGGAGAGGTGCTGTGGAACAAAATGACTAGAGGGCAGGTAATTGTTATCGATTCCCCTGAAGCCTCTCTCCTGTTGAGAACGGCTTGGAGAGACGGGCTGCGGGACTCTATCAAAACCACAAAATAAGCTCTGTCTCCAATCCGCCTGCCTGCTTGCTGGATACCTATAAATTTAACTGCCTTGACAAAGTGCCCAAGGATAGCAGAACCTGTTCGGTCAATCAATATTTGAGCAAACTGGCACAGAGTCAGTGGGCTGCTGGGCTTCCTGGCAGCACCACTGGGCTACCATGATGGCTGATCATTCCCCTGTCAGCACTCTGCCAACTCATTCTTAAATATTCTATAGGTCAGCTCTTTGCACAGCAGAGTTTTGCAGATGCTACAAGTAAAAGATAATTCTGAAAACACCAGGCCTCTCTCGAACAATGTCATCCATTCATTCAACTCTAAAAGAGTGTTTCAGTCTGTAAATGTGAAAGTCAAGGACCAAATCTTTTGATATTAACAACTTGCTTCCATTCAATGATTAATAGCTGTCACACAGTACATTTAGTAAAAGTAGACAGGACTTTTAAAGTTTTGCAGCACAACATAAACTAATGGGCCCCCTGCTGCAACATCACATGAAGACAGGGGGGATGTCTGTCTTCTCATTAAGCTAACATGTCCATCACATCCTTAGTCTCTGGGTGGTGGATGCCCATGGCTGTAAAACAGGCATAATCCCTCGGGAATGGCTTTGTCAGCTCTGATACCCGTGTCCCTCAGTGGGGGAGCAGGGGTGTTGCTGCCTAAATACCTGACAAATCTGTTGGCCACCTGAATACCAGAGTAATCCATCACACACCTCTGATGGGCCCACAGAGGCGGATGGAAAGTCTCAGGGTGAAAGGAGCTTTAGTTTTCAGGTGGATGTGGTTGACAGTGACAATACGGGTGCGGTTGGAAAGAATCTACAGTGAAATAACACAACACAGATCTAATAATGACTTAAACAAACTGCACGGGGACTCCTTTTGTGTTCTAGTGAGGCTCAGCTAAACACGGTTTGGGGGAGTGGCGTCGGAAGGCATGCAAGAACTACTCAAGGATTCATGCAAGCAGGTTGACTAAAGGACACATGTACACTATGATGGATTAGGGAGTGTTGTAATTATTTTTTTCTCAGTTTTCAGAGAGGGGTTACTGATGTCCTCAGAGGGGTTGGAAAGCATGGCTGACCTCACTAAAAATCTGTTTCAAATTGAAAGGAGGGGATTAAAAGTGAAACTGACAAACCTTCACGCAGATCTGTTTGAGGATGAAGTGATTTGATGGTGGTGAGCAATGGAATGAAAAGATACAAAGTGGAGAGGAAAACAACACAGTGAAACAGAACAGTGTTTGCGTCGACAAAGTGGAGGTTAGTGACATGGAACAGATAGGCAGAGTAATGCATACAAACAAACAGTACCAGGGAGGTAAACTCACGTTTACAATCTCTTTCATACAACTGTTTTTAACTTTTCATTGGATCACTATTAATTTTAACAGCTTAAAATGTCAAATTATATACAATCAAACCCTTATTAAATAAGGTTTGAAAAAGTTAAAAAAAAAGAATGATACATTCAATTTTTTTTTTAACAATCCAATTACTGCACTGTTACTCTGCAGGTTAATTAATATAAGTAATTATTAGGAATGATGGATTTAGGGCATTTTTAATATATCTGATTTTAAGGACAAAAGATGTGTCCCTGTACCCGATCTTTTCCTTCAAAAAACTGACTGAAGTGATCAGTTTCCCTCCCTGACACGTGTGCACGCGCGTGTACACACACACACACACACACACACGAGCATGAAGATATTTTGGTAAAAGAAAAGCCCGGCTGTAGCACTTTATCCTCTATGACATATTGACATGTCATATGGATATATGAAGGAGTGCCAGCAGACAGAAGCTGACATCCCCCCTCCGTTGTGGGATAAGCACTTGACAAATGAGTGCTCATGGACAGTCACAGGATGCTTGTGATTCTGCCCATGTTGATGGAGTCCTCCTTCAGAGGAGGGTCACCGAAACCGACCAACGTCAAACATAACGTGTGCGGACTTGTGCACTTTCAAACATACACAAACTCTAAATGAATGAGAAACGGAAGCACATAAATAGAGACACAGACAGGAGGGGAAAAACAATCCGTGAGCAGACCCTCTGCCCGCACCACCCCTCCTCCTTCAGTCTCTTCCCTCCCACCAAGAAATATGAGGACATCATTCTCTTGTGGCTCTAAAATGTCAAGACAAAGGTGGTGACGGTGGTGCTGGCTGCATGTATGTTTACCTGCAGAGAGGAATTGGATCAGGTAGCAGCGGAGGGTGGAAAAAACAGAAACATGTTTGCAGATGCAAACCAAAAACCTATAACAAGCACATTTAATGCAAGTGTGACAGATGTGTCCATGTGTTTGCATGGGGGCGGATGTAAGAAGGGTGCTGATCAACAACAATACCATAATTGTCTCTCACAGCATAATGTTTATTATATGTTACCTTCAATTCTGTTTACCTTTGCTAGCATTTCAAGCCTAAAAATCACTGTAAACAAAAACAAACAAACAAAAAACCTCATTTTTTTGCCCAATGACACCAAAAATAAATTGCCTACCCCAGCTTTAATTTTAGCTTATTGCAATATTTAATAAATCAAAATGCACTACAAATTGTACCAGTAAAGTATTCTCTTATTTTAGTCCAAATATCATTTTAATTTTGCGCTGGAAGTTTGGAGTCAACCGGATTCTTACAACCTGCTGCTACACATCAACACTGTAAAGTTTAACAGTTGTCAAATGACCCGCTTGCTTCTAAAGCTTGTTATGTTTACAGGTTTCAGAGCAGACATCGTAAGCCCCTAAATCCCCCCTCTGGTGTCTTTGAATAAAAGGAAAACATATAACAACAGGAAGGTAAGAGAGGCATGTCAAAAGCCACTTGTCTCGAGTTCCTCATGTTTTAAACCCAATCAAGCAGCCTGGTGATAGCACAGCCCCAGGTCTCGTCTCCTCATCCCTGCAGCAGTAACAAAGACGGAGTGAAAACATGGCTGGAGCCTTTGTTCTCCATTCCAGACTGGTACACTTTTAAAAGGTTACGGTTGGTTTGATTTCTATCTCTCCACTGGTGTGGTGAGGCTGGCGGAATAGTTGGTGTCAGGGCCAGCGGGTTGACAGCTACCTGGGTGGTGTTAGACTAGCTGGGGCTGGGGGCCCTGCTGGCGCCTTGCCACACAACTACTGTAATTACCTCTGAGGGGAAGAAAAGGCTGCGCTAGCACCTGTGACAGACAAGCCCTGATTAATAGACGCGACTTATATCCCTTTCTCGCCTTTGCTGTTTGGCTGACTACCTCCCCCTGTCAAGATTTAAGATCTAAACCTTCTGGAGCCCACAGTGTTTAATCTGTGAATTTGATGCCGCTGTGGTCCACGAGGATGATTTTACCTCCCGTTCCTCTGATCCAGGAGGAGCTTCTGTCTTTTTGCAAACTTTTCTAATGAGAAAAATCTAATGCTTAACATAAGCAGCACACATTTATGTGAGGAAATTCTGTAAAAAAAAAAAACAAACAAAAAAAGTAGTCGTCTAAATTCAATTTGACATTTCTTAAGCTGTGGCCTGCTATTTTCTGTCAGTGTTCAAAGGCTGCTAAGTCACTTATTTTATCTTGATGAATGGAGAAACAGACAACAGAATTACTCATCTATGAAATAGCATCTAAGATACACTGCTGTATATGCTTTTAACCAAATTATGAAGTGATAGCTGAGTGCGTCTCTTTCTTACCCTGACACTTTTCCTCCCTCCCTCCACCCACACTAACAACTGCAGCAGCTATTCTGTTTCATGTACATCAGACATGGTGGTGTTATCCGCAGGGGCTGACCCAGACCACTCTCTCCCCTATACCAGCTTTTTCCAGGATAGGTGCTGTGCTACCCTTGCCCTGCATTAGTCTGCTCATGGAGACACCACAACAAAAACAAACCCTGAAACTCCAGACCCTGCATGCCTGTATGTGCTCTGGGGTTGTGCAGGGGGGGAATAATGGAGCCTTTCGATACAGTCAAAATAAAAAAGAAAGGAGGCCTGGCATGCTTTTCAATGCCAGCGGAGGAAACGGTTTCAATGCAGCTGTTTTTCACAGAGGCCACACCTGGTGGACTTCACAGCCAAACAGGAGGTTGAGGTTACTTCAGCTCATTGGCATGGGAGGGGCAGCGAGGCAAGAATAATAGTGGAAGAAGGGAGAGAAATAGTTGTATGAATGTTGTCATTAAATGAGGAAAGTACACAACAGAGACTCTGAGAGGGATTTCTACACACGCTTTCATTTATCCTGGATAATGAGAACTCTGCTCAGGTTGACAGTGGGAATAGTTACGCTGGGAATTACTCCATGCATCAACAACTTTTGTCAAGGTGTTATGTGCCCCACCCATGACAGGTTTAACGAAGCTAACAGGAGAGTAAGGAAGATGTTAGGCACAGCTTACACACTCTCACATAGTCCTGAGCTGAGCTCAAATCATCCATAAAAACTGCATAAAATAACTGAAATCACCTGTGTGGAAGAATCAATGAGTTTACAGGGTCTCAATAGGGAGAAAGACATATAAAGATGCATGGATACAGACAAGTAAATGACCTTTAGAATAAAACAGACAAGAAGAGTTAAAGGATTACATGGCTGTAAACGTTAAGGACAAAAGAAATGAGATGTTCGACTTTACCTCGTACGTAGAGATTAGCTGGAGAGGAGTAACGGGTCCCAGCGCTGTTCATGGCAACACATTCGTATTTCCCTTGGTCGGACTCCTCGCTGTTCTCAATTTGCAGAGCTCCTGTGTGGAGGATTAACAAATTTAGCCGTCTTGACAGTTGTGGAGCATGAGATGTAACTTGGCATGAAACCACAGCAGATATCTGTACAGTGACTCGCAAGAGAGCCTGTAGTCAACTAGTTAAGCCCAGTTCATGTGTAATTAAGTGTCTCAGACATGGACACAGTTTTGTCAAGGAAATGCTTACGGCAACATGAGTATTTAGCTGATTTGGCAAGTTTATTAAAAATGCTAACAGAATATTTGCCTAGTTGTGATAAGGAGGGAAAAGATCTTCTCTAAGGGTCAATTAATTATCTGAATTACATGTCACAGCTAAGTGTGTGTGTCATGGGGGGTTGTCTGTCCCAGCCACATGTGAGGGTGAAGCTGAGCTATGCTGCAAAATAACCCCAATAAATGTAGAGAAATTAATGTAATATCTAAAGACATGATGACATTTTTAACAGTTGCAGGAGGAATGCTAGTCTGAGTAAGTATTTAAAGTTTTGATCTGAAGGTAAAGAATGTTTTCAGATATCGTAAAAGTTAAATGCATCCATATTTCAACAAAATGAGAGTAAAATTTAAACAGAATTGATGACTGAACTGTGAGTTATTTAATTCTTAATGGCCAAAGTTTTTACTGCAAAGCAAATGCCAGTGCAGGTATTTTTTCTTTGTCTTTGTTGAGAATGCACTTAGCAGTGAGGTCATAATTGTTTTCTTTTTTAAAAAAAAAAATCTACTGTTTGACCGTGTCCACCGAAGCCCTCAAGGGAGACACTCCGCTGCCAGATGGCTTGGATTAGTATTCACAATCCCAAGTAGCTGTAGTCAGACAGGAGGCTAACATGTTGTTTCTAACAAAACATGAAATCCCAGGAGAAGCTGTCTTTGTGCGGTCAATTTGACCCTACATACCCATAACCATCATATTATCAGAGTTGCAAATGGCTGCAGATGTGACAAGAAAATGGGCCTCAAACATCCATTTTACTTGCATCCCATAAATTCAAAAAATGTGTTTGAGAACAAAACTACTTCTCTAAGCAGTATGTATATTTATGTCACAGGTGAGTGATAACAGTTATCATGTCTCCATAACAGCATGGTACGAGCATGAAAGGCAGCCAGCCACCATGCAGTTGGAAAATGACAAAAATACTCAGCGTACGATGATGTCAGGATACATTTTTATCACATCATGCAGTATGAGATGAATGTAACAAACAGGTTCACCGACAACCAAAGGGGACTCGACTCAAGACGAGACCAAAAAAAGATAAGCGAAACAGGGCGGGGCAGTGACATGTGGTAACACCGCCTCAGTTCTCATGACAACACATCTCTCCAAGGTGTTTGCTCTGCATGTTGAGCTCATCGCTGTCTGATTCAGCACTGACAAGCACCTGCATACTAATGCTGTTGTCACCAATCTGTCAATCTGCCCATTGCCCCCGCGGGAGAAAACAGTGAGAGTACCACAGGAATGTAGAAGGTTACTGCTATGGCAGTTGTCAAGAGCTTCAACACTAAACCCTTTCAATTACTTGCAGCTACTCAAACAATGGTGGATCCTCTGCAAGGTCATTTCATTGAGTCTCACTGCAAAAAATTACATAGAAGATGCAGAGAATGCCATGAGGCTTCCTTAACTCCTCAAGAATTAAACATCTAATTGAATACAGTCTGTGTTAGAAGCCCCGGAGACACGGAAAAAGAGACTGACAGCTGGTAGCTCCAAATGTATTCTCTTTTTGCCCCAGACGTCCACTATTTACCTCACCATAGTTGGAAGAAAATTCACTTTCGTTCAAGGGGAAAAGATGATGATTACCATAAAAAGGGGTTGAAGCTTCCTTAACACTCAAGACCCGGCATCCTGTTCCCATGCTGAGAGGCACTGCTGTATTAGCTGTATGCAAATGCAGCTATTTCACTTTACATTGAGGCTGCATAAAGGAGGCAGGTAGATCCTAGAGAGGCCACGGCGGCCTTTGGTTTAAAATGCAAGTCCTGGCACCTTTTCGCTAAAAAAGCCAGAGGGGAGGCTAAAGCCAAAAACATACTTGTTTCTGTGTGAATGTGTGTGTGTTCGTTCATAAATGTGGTTCAGTTCTATCAGAAAAGGAGGAGCCTTGAAAAAGCTCATTTACAAAATATCACCTTGGACTTGCTTTTGCATTTCCATTCTCCTGACATCAGGGTTGGCGATCATTTGTTTGTTAAGGAGCAGACAGCAGACAGAACATGTTGCAGAGAGATGGAGGGGGAAGTGAAAGGGAGGCGGGTTGGCGCCAACAGTGTGGATGAACCTGGTGATATTGCATTTGGGGGGAGGGGGATGCAGGGGTCTGATATGGATGTGAGGAAATGGTGTGGACATGATACTTTCCAACACACTTTATCATCCTTACCTCTAATTGGCGTACCACCTAGGTGGGAGTAATTTCGATGCAAACAGGGTTGAGAGATTAGTTAGTAATCCACTTACAACAGTGGGAGAGAAAAACATGGCTTCTGACAGGCCACAGATAAAATGAAAAAACTGATACAGAGTAGAAGCCACTTAAATGCAATGTGACAAAGTTCAGCGTACTTAATGTTATGAGGTAAGAAATACATTTTGGACTGCAAGTGTCGTCCGTAAATGACCAAAAACAGCAAAGCTTTCGAGACTGATCCCTTCTGCCAGGCAAACATTTTGAGAAATAATGCTGCTATTTTTGCACTTGCAGACAACAGCTACAGCCACATTTTACCTTGTTGCACAGTGGCATTAAAACAGTGTGCAATTTAAGCAGATTTTTTATTAAACTCTCCAGTTTAAGATGACCTCCACTCTTTGTACAGACTGCATTTTTGCAGAAAGCAGTTAGTAAAATGGGCAAGAGAAATGAATGACAGTCATACAGAGTAAACAGAGTGATGCACAGGAAAAAGCACTGAGGTCAGAGGTATTAGACTGAAAAAGACGTTAGTAATTCTGCAGAGTGAATGAACTGGATGGTGTGAAAAAGATAGACCAAACGTGTCTGTGTGCTCAGTCAAAATCGAGCCAGTGTGAAGCAATAAGAGGAGCTAGGCTGCCTTTTCTGCTAAGCTGTGGCAGCAAATGACTGCGCTTTTTTTCCGCCATGGCAATATTGGCCTCATTTCAGGTCATATGCAATAAAGTAAATCCTGATACAGCAGCAGATGTTAAGTGAAAGGGTTGTGGATAAAAAGAATTGTTAGTCTGAGGGCATTACATATCAGCACATTTTCAGGCACTCTCACTATATGCAAGAAAGAAAACTAATTAAAAGTTTGTTACTAGAAGAAGAAAAAAAAATCACATTTATAGGAACAGTTCTGTCCTTATTATAAAAAAAAAACTATCAAGCAGCTCAGTAGCTGTGTTAGTATCATATGTTGTGGGAAATCTGTATCTAATTTGAGCTGTGCTTTTAGTAGAACAACATTTTTAATAGTGCAAGAAGACAGACAGTCCAAGTGAACATGCTCCAGTGACCTGTATTCAGCTTCCACTGGGCAGCTTTGGTGCCAGGCTTTTTCTGGAGTAGCTCTCATCTTTAATCTTTGGGCCTCAGACCTGCAACCTGGCCTGACACTCTCTAAGTGCAGTAGATTTAGTATGAAGTGATGAGACTGAACCTGGTCAAAGCCACTAATCTCTTCACCTTGCACCTTTATCATCTGATCCAGGTCAGGCGAGGACTGTTTATCAAGTGCTGCTACTGTGAACAGAGAGCATCTCATTGATTTTTATATTTTTTGCAAGCTTGACTTCTAACTAATGCATCATTGGCCGCTCTCATTGTCAACCGGCTGTATGTTTAAGAGGGGATTAAGGATTATTTAATATGGTGAGAAATTCTTTGGAAGGTTACTAGCTCATGCATCACTGTCAAAGAGTGCAGGAATGCAGGAACAACTTCATTCCAACTTCTGTGTTACTTTATAAGTGGCTGTCGCTGTTGTGACGAATGAAATTCTGTAGGAACTTAGCAAACTTATCAAAGTGACAAACTTTTAATAAAACTTTCATGCCTTTTGTGATGAAAGAGAATCAGCGAAGTCATACATGACAACAAAGGCCTTTTGTGTTTTCACATCATCCTCATGTCATAACTCACATCTGTTGGTATTTGATGACATCTTGCACCCTGCAGCTTGCCTTTGCTATATTTACATTAGCACTATGTCATGTGGAGTAACACCTAAATCAATAAAGGAGAGCAAATCAAATTGCATCTGACGTTAAATCTAATCTAATCAAAACGTACCTGAACGAAGCTGTTTAATGCGCCCATTGCTGCTGCTGATGTCAACAGGAAGCATGTCCTTGAACCAGGAGATCTCTGGGTCCGGGTTCCCACTGGCAGCGCACAGCATGGTGGCGGTTCTGGTCCTTTCAACCACCTTCAGCTGGGGACCCATATCGATGGTGGGGAAGCCATGGGGGATCTGGTTCTCTGAAAATTTACAAAGGCAGATTTTTAGTATATCTAGAGACATGCACACAGAGAGAGAAAGAAATTAAAAAAAAAAAAAAAAACAAAAAGAGGAAAGGAGTGTTTACAAAAAGAATCTAACAGAATTGACTCTCAATTGTTGTGAAAGGCACTGAGAGCTTCAGAGCTGTTGAGCTAGCAAGGACAGAGAAGAGCATGAAAGAGAGCAAATACATTTCAGGGACTACAGGTCGAACAGTAATCAGAACACCCACAGGCACACACACGCGCGCACACACATTAGTGTAAGAGCAGAATAATCTACTAGGGAATGGTATGATTTGGATTTCAAATTTTGGGTTAAAAAAAAAAAAAGAAAGAAAACTGTCTCTGATTGATTATCATAGCAGGCTTATTACCCCACACGGGGAGTCTCAGGTTTAGACAGGGAAAGGATAGTTGCAATCTGCCTCTGGGCGCCCATGCATAAATGAGCCGCCTTAGGCTTAGCAAGCCAAACAAACCTATTTGAATAATCCAACTCATCATAATGGATGTAGCGGCATATCCATGACAACACAAAGTATTATGCTTAAAGCAGAATTTAGGATTCTAGGGTGAAAGTTCTCACTCTCTTAAATACATACTGACTTCATATAATGAGGTTATGAAAACATAAACAATTTGTAGTCCATGGCCACCTCAGTCTTTAGACAGAGGAACATCCCTTGACACAGTATCTATCTTTGACATTAAATGCTTACAGTGTGTTTCACTGTGGGAAACTTACAGTCTAGTCATGAAGTGAAGCTCTGAGGCTTAATTTTTTACATACTTTACAATGGTTTTGCAATCCAGACCTCCACCTGCCCAAATAATAAATCCTAATTTAACCTCTGGACAAAATTAATCAAAAGGAAACACGACGACCCTTGGGAGGTCCTGTTATTAGCTTAATCTCAAACTTGTAATCTTTTTTATCTTATTCTTTTATACAAAGATGTGTCCTTGGGGCCACTGTGCTATGATTAAATCCTTAAAACAGAGCTAATGATTGTAAGTCCTGCCTCTGGTTCACTGTCAGAAGAGCTCTAACTTCAGGTAAAGAATAAGTAAATGATAGCTGTCTTCAGGGATGAACTACATTAATAAAAGATACAGATTTGGCTTTTGAGGAAAGTTTAGGAGTCTAAGGGCAGCATTAAAAAGGATTTTTTCCATTTTTGCCCCTTAACTTGGCTTGTCTAAGTCAAAAATCCATGTGTAAAGATATATGGCTGGAGCATTAATAGGTGCGTAGGTGTTGACTTTGTTCTGATCCCCAGCAGAGCATTTGTTCCTTCTTTCAACCTTGCATTTGGCCTAGAGCCCGGACCGTCTCATATTCAGATGTAGTCGACAGTTCTCTGCATGGTCTCTTATCTTTGTGGTGAGGCTTACTTCCTGTCTGACAACATAGGATTTGTTTTCAGACATCCCAACTGAAATTGGGATAGCTCTACAAAGCAGACAACTACAGCACAATGAAACAATACTGTACACACTGTCGTTGTATGAACAATGGTAACAGAAGAGCCCAACGTTCCTCTGTGGTTTGCTCTGTCTGACCTTCAAATAGAAAGAGAAGAGAAAAGGTACAGAAAAACGGTGGCCAAAGATGAGCCCAATGATACATTTCTCTGACATCCTCCTTTTAAATTGCAATGTGGGGAAACTATTAAATAATACTACACCCAGAGGGAGCTGAACTCCAGTCTCACCTACTCACAATTCACTTAGAACATGTTCATAATGGCCACAGAAAACCACCTGCGAGAAGGTCGCCTTGTGGCTGCTGACATGGACCAATTTTCGCATATGCACATTCACTGGGATGGAAGGGAAAGCAGGCTGTGTTCGGGGACCTTGCAGTAGAACTCAAGTAGGTACAGTTGCATGTCTGTGCAGTGATACAGCAAAACCATTCTCTACTGGTGTTATCATCTAGATTTTGACAGAACTAAAGGTCTCAAAAACTTGCCATTTTTGTTTCGATGTATTTAATCAAATAATCAGTTCTTATGAATAATCTTTGTACAAAATAAGAATGTTTAATTTTATCTTTACACCCTGATTGTACATGATCTGCAATCACACATGAGGAAGATGGATACAAAGAAAATACTAGTCAAACCGTCAGATCTCAGCTGATTCCCAGAGTTTGTGCATATAACACATGGTTGGGCACCCCAAATCACCAAATCTCTCAACCAGCACACGATGCTGCTTCCCTCTAAGTCCAGCGTAAAGCAACTATTTCCTTGAAACCAATCGATTCAATGAGGCATGACGCTTTCCTGTCAATCACATCTAGCCTGTTCCCTTAGGGATTGTACAGAGGATAACTGAAGTCTGTCATACCATATTTTAAGTTGAATGCCTTAAAATTTGTTCTGTTTCCTCTAAGATGTTCCTGCAGCAACTTTCAAGGCTTGTAACATACAGTTGCCCACGGAAATAAGTCTAGCCTTACTGCTAAAGCTATTTTTGTTTTGTACAATGTTGAACTATGAATTTCACCGAATAGACTGGTACATAATAATGGTAAATTATTATGTACCGAACCCTCTTGTCTTTCTGCCTATAGAATATCTATTATTAAGATGATTTGCAAATGTCCCCAGGCGGTGAAAAATGCAAACCATTTGTAAAATAGGGTGAAAGACCCGAGAGGAGCTATTACACGAGTCAGTGGCTCTGTCAAAGCAGGAGGCATAAACAGGGAATACTTTAAAAGGTGCACAGCTGCTGCAAAGCTTATACATGAATCTCTCCCCTTCCTCTACTTAATGTTTGCATTGCTGCCGAACTGTAACTACAACTGGCAGACTTTGCTGTCACACTATGTCTGATTAGTGGAAAGACCACTTTGGCTTCACTTTATGTGTCAATTCTAACATGGGAAATTGTTGAATGGAAGACTGGCCTTGCTGCGAGTACAGTAGACTTAATACATATGTAGGAGGCAGAACATTATTTCCATAGTAAGTGCTGCACTGGCAGCAGGAAACATTCAGGGTTAGTTACTCTTGTGGTAGCGTAACAAGGAAGAATGGAGAAGCAGTTCAATTACATGCGCAAACACAAAGGATTTAATTGTTAGAGAAATGTTTAAAAAAACAATCCACAAACACAATTTAAACTATTTTCACAGTGCAGGAACAAAATCTCACAAGGCTTGTTTGAATAAAATGCAAAAGGATAATAAATGTTTGCAAAGATTTGAGTTGGACCTTAAATGATTTAGTTTTCAGTTTTCAACTTTATCCCTTAACAACAGGCCATTGTGCTATAATGGACCAGGCTAAAGACTGAAGATGAATCGTGGACATGCAGGTCCCTCACATTTTTAACACCCTACCTCAGAAGCACAAACACAACCACTGTAATTTGACCCCTTTTACATTTCTCTCAATAGGTTTTCCAGTGCCTTATCTAATTTTCTTAAGTTACAATGTTTACGTAATACTACTAAATTTTTTCTTTTCTCTTACAATGACTGCAAAACCATGCAGCTCACATTGTAGTTTTCTAAAGTTCCCCATGTCCTTGGCTTTTGTTGAAAAGGAATAATTGAGAGTTCTCTCTATACACATACTTATCAAAGATCTAGTCGAGCTCATGGGTAAGATTTGAGCCCTGTCTGTCGGCTCCTACTACAGCAGCTCCTGCGGCTAGCCTTGTCTGCCAACCTGTCATCCTAGGAAGACAAAGACATGCCTTTGTTCAGTCCTGTTTAATTTGAAAGAAAAAGAAAAGGGATGGGGAAATTTGGAGAGAATCCAGTAAAATAGTGCAGGCGATGCAGGTTGATGTTTGTCAAGATAGAGGGCATTTTTAATAAAAAGGCCCTCTTGTGCTCGAGTGTAATTCATCAAAAAAAAAGAAAACCCTAAAAACAACCTTCTCTGTCTAGCCCAGGCAGGAAAATTCAAGTAAGGCGAGAATCCTGCAATAACATCACGTAGGCGCACCATTACTAAGATGAACAGAGCTTCACTATAAAGAAGACTAAAAAAAAAAAAAAAGTAATGCGTGACAAACTGGCCATTTATTGTGCATATATAGCCTACATACTGCACAATCACAAACAATTGTGTATGGTGCAAGCAAATTGTCCTCCTACTGATCTTAAAAAGTGCAATAGATGTCTCATACTGGGGTGTGTTCAATCTGTTTTAAGGGAGCGGTATTTAATGGGAGTCCATTTTATTTGTAAAGTGCATCTGTGCTACAATTGTTTACACAAAAAGTAGCACAAACGCCTTCAATATGCAAATGTATATGTCCAGAGGCAAAGCCAGAAAGACATCAGATGCAAAGCTAGGTATGCATAAACTGGTTCCTCCATGCTGTGCAGAATAAGAACTATTGTTCTCCCAACAGCTGTTTATCACGCACTCAGTCATACTGCAATATGAGAAGCACAGCAGAAAAACTTGTTAACTGTGGTTATAACAGTACAGTAAAAGTGAGAGGGCAGAGGGTGGTGGCTTAATATGGTTTTGTGGTTCTACTACTCAATTAGGATAGCAGTGGGGCCTTGAATATTAACAAAATCTGGGGAAACATGTCATAAAAACATAACACAGTAAACAATTATGTTAAAACTGTGTTAGGAGAACTGCTAAATGCAATTTTTGCAGAATCAAAATAAAAGATACTAGATTTACCACATCAAACTTTATCAGGCACCTGCCATCTCAACTCAGGCAAGTGTCTCACTTCGTAATCCCTGTGATGGGCCTCAGCTCTTCTTCTGGACCTTTAGGAAGGTATTATGGAAATTTTAAGTTCCTTTGAAAAACGACCTTGTTTTAAACTCTTAAACTGCAGCAAATTGTGCAATACTTAGTTGGAATTTCACCCACATTCACTCATCTTAACTTCAGTCTCAAGGATAGTTGAAATACTTGCACTTTTAGTTCATCAAAGCTGAGGTAGGCAGCATCTAGAAATAACACTAGCTGTGGCGTGAGACTCTTAAAGAAGCAACTCCGCTGCACCCTCCTCTCCCTGTTTTTGCTCCTACTTGCGTTTTATTTTGTTTGGTGTCGCTCACGCTTTTAAGGCCACTTCACACTAAAGATTCACAATGAGACAAAACACTTGCAGGGAAAGTTGCAGTGGCGTAAACTGGTCAGTCTCGGCATGACTCCAGCCGGTGGCTGTTATGAAATATTTGCCCAATGACACCAAAAAGAAACTGGCAACCCCAGCACTTGTGTCTTTGCTACCGCTATTTTCTTGTGAGCGCCTGATCTGTGCTGCACATTTGCAACTCTCAAAAAAAGATGAGAGAGAAGCGAGATGACTCACTACTTAGCTGCTTTCATCATCAGTTCAAAATAAAATAAAACTATTTATTTATTTTTTTACCAACCAATTCAGCATTTGCTAGCAAGTGAGGTTTGCTTGCCTGACATGGGTTTTACTTGCCCTGGGCAATTAGTCAGTCATTATCGTTGAACTCTGGGTGTGCCTCTGCTGTAAAAGCCGCAGGCAGGTGAGGTAAGATTCAGATGAGAGACGAGAGAGAAAAAAAAGTGAAAAGGAGAGGAGAAGGGAGGAGAAGAGGAGGGGGCAGGGGAGGGGTGCATGCCAACCTCCTGCCAGCTCAAATTACCAGTGTGAGTGGAGCGTGGCAGCTAGGGCGATGGGTCTAATCAGAGCCCTGCTGAAAGAGACCCGTCCCTGTCCTCCTGTCCCACTGGGAGGCTGCTGGAGCTCAATCCCACACTAACGCCAGCCAGCGTTTTTTCCTTAACCCAAACACACTCATCTCAATGGGGGAAAGCACTCCAGACACCCCAGTTCCCTCATAACAGGGGAGCCCTGACACAGTGGCTCAAGATGTAACAGTTCTGCATAAAAAATACCTGCCTCATTTCCATTTCAGTCTGCCCTAGTATCTCCTTCCTTCTTTTATTCAGCTGTGCAGTTATTAAAAGGAAAAAGGTCACTCAAAGAACATGAAGTCATAAAACACATATTACAGAGAAAATATTGCTATTACATGAACAGGGGTTGTGTGTATGCTTGCAAGATACCCACAGCATGTTGCTTCATTCTGTATCAATAGTTAATCGAATTCAGCATCGATGTAAGTCATCAAAAATTAAGGTGACAGAGCAAGCCTTACCTTAGCTCTTTAGTACACACATCTGAGCTGATCTCATTTACAGTGAGAAATAAAAGGTCTTATGATCTCCACATGTGGCTGTTACCGAGTGATGGATGACAACAATTAAAGGTGATGTCTCCTTTGATGGAGCCAACCAAAGGACCACAGTGACAGCAACACAGCCACTTGCCTCATGAAATATTACTGCTCTAAAATCTACCCTTTTAAACATACATCAAGTGCTCTGCCCTTATACTGTAGGTAAAAAAATGTGTAGGCCACCTGTGTGAGGATGTGGAGCATTTAGCGCTTAACAAATAGCAGCATTTTAAAAGAGCAGTCTCGGTTGTTAAATGTGCTAAAAAACTACAAAGATTACGGTCTCACTGTTTCCTATGTCTAACCAATGAACCCTTTTAATTATTCACCTTTCTGCTGGTCCAAGAGGCAAGGGAAACTAAAAATAGAGCATTAAGTGGTGGCTTCATCTCAACTAGTCTTAAGTCAATCTGGCCATGAAAAGTAGACAGGCTGTCTGCAGAAACAAAGCGCGTGGCCTGTGGCTGTTTTGAGCCAAGAACATTGTCAAGACAGACATTTACATCTGCCTCAGACGCAGGAGTGTGTGAGAACCGTCAGCTGCAGCAGGAGGTGCAAAGAGAAAGCCAAAGCTCACATGAACCTACTGGAAGAGCTCTATGAATAGTTGGATTGCTGATGGAGTGTAAAACATTCAGCAAGTTCACTTGGAAAATGTTTAACTGCAAGGGTTTTATGAGGAGCGGCACAGAGAGCAGCGTTTAGTGCTGTGTTCTCACAGAATGCAGGTTCTTGGTTCAAACCTGTCAGCCAGCTGGGGGCCTTTCTACAGAGTACATGACTGTCACGAATGTGAATGTGTGGGTTTCCTCCAGGGTGCTGCTGTTTTCCCAAGACACGTAAGCTGGGTTAATTGGCTAATGTAAATTACCCTATGTGCATGTAAGTGTGCTGTCTGTCTGTGTTATGCCATTTACACCAACATACTGTGTAACTGATTCCATTCCCTTTTGTGCATTTAATTCTGAACCTTCGTTTGGAACCCAAAAACTTGGTTAGCACCAAAAAATGGCAACCAAAGTGGGTGTGTCACATTCTACAGGTCACTTTGCATTGAGCAACATTGGTGACGTATCCTTGATTACAATGGTTCTGTTCATAATTGGTTTGTTCTCTAGATAACAACAAGGTTCCAAGAATCTTGAATGCAAGTGGTTCATGCACCAGAGCTAATTTGGATAAAATATTTCCCATGATTCAGTCAACTTTCACTTTTTATGTGTTTAAGAGGTATGGCACAACTTACATGTTTTTCTTTCAGATATCCTGTGACATTCAGGCAGACACTAATAGGCCTCATGGAAAGGCAGACAGGCCCAACTGGTATTCATGTAACCACCTCACTGCTTTTGACATGCAAAACATCGCAGGGCAACGAGTTTTCTCACATGTTCTGCCACGAGGGGCGTGTGAGCAGGACCCTCCTGCTCTTCAGAGAAATGCTAGTTGGCAGAGCTCCCTGTGCAGAGGTCTCCTCAGTGGGGATAACATGGCACGCCCCAACATCAAAGACTCTGCAAGGAGGCTATTGATGTAATACTGTTGTAATGACATGAAAACAGTGAGAATCTCCATGGAAATGGGGACAAATGTACAGTATGCAATAAAATGTGCTTTGAAATGTGTCTGAGCATCTTGTCAAGCCAGCAGTCTTTGGCGTGCAATTTCTTAATCCAGGTGTTATTTTACATTCAATTGATATAGTGGTTCATCAAACAAACATACCTCAAACATAACTGCACAAACGGGCACCGGCATGCAAAGGACTGTCAGAAAAACACTGTTAGGGCTAATTTTAGACCAAAACAGCTGAAAACACAAGTTCTTCCATTCATTTTATTTTGAGTCCCACCAGAAAAGTTGAAGCAGAGTCAACTTTGCAATAACCCAACTCGCAGCCACTCTCTGGTGGCCAGTCCGCTGATGAAAAGAGCAGAGTTGAAAAATCATGTCACAAGAGAATACAAACACTTCATTTGCACTTGCAAACAAGCCGACACTCTTACACCTCCTGATTCTGAGTGAATGCTGCCTTAATGCGTTTGTTAATGCTACATACTAGTGGCTGTATCAGTGTGCTGTTATTCTGCTGTTTATCCAAGTGAAGTTGGAGTAAAAAGACTGTAATGCACGCCATGACCTTTGAAATAATACACTTTTTTGTCTGGCTGAGCAGAACATTTGGCCCTACTTCCTCGCCTACAGGCAGATAATCAATAACAGTCATCTACACCCCCCACCCACCCTCAACTCCTTCCTTTCCTTCCTTCCTTCCCTCTCTTTTTAACATCTTCCTCTCTCCAATTTCATCTTCATCTCTACCCTTTTTCTCCTATGTGATATCATACTTCCACTGTCCGCAGTTTGATCTACGGCCTTGCCAGACACCCTGCGCCTGTTATTTATGCTGCAGCGCACCAGTTAGTACATAACTATGATCTCCAACCATTACTGCCACCCAAGGGTGGTCCTCTGTATTAACATGGTTATGCTGACCATGTCACCTTGTGGAGGGAGCATAGCCGCACAGATTCCTATCCTCCATTAAATATGCTATATGAGAAGCAGAGCTGTAGACTTTCATTTTAAGATTACACCTCTACTTCTTGCCTCGTGGTCCTACCAACAGGAGTTTCACTGAAGACCCTTGAGATTATAGTATTACAGAGTGCACGTTTGTGGTTTGCTACTCGTTTTAATGTAACTGCCTCTAAGATGGAAAACCTGAGGGCTCACGGTAAATTTCTGTGGTAAAACGATGTGGCTAATAAGACAGGCTATTCCTCCAGGTGTCTCAGAGAAAAAGGAACAAGGACAGGGCCAAAAATCAAGAAGCGTGACAGTTAATGAAATCGGTCTCAGAAAGGAAGCTGAGGAGCGGTTTGCAAATAAATGAATTAATTGATCCTCTCCACGACTCAAATTAATCATCGGCAGAGCTTTATTGTGACATGTTTAGTGTAATTACAGCAGATAGGGATGGCTTTTATGAGTTGTGAGAAAGGCAGTGGATGTAGTGGAATGTGGCAGGTTCTGTTAATTAAATCCTTACTGACTGGGCTCCTGTGACAGCCTTTACTTATTCTCAGTCAGAGATAATGAATAATACAGAGTCTACGAGTCAATGTCGACAACTTCAGCTAGTGTTTTGCATAAGTGATGGGTGTTCAAAATATTACATTTTGGCATAACCTATTAACTCTTCACCTATATGGAGGCAAACCGAATAATCTCATCAGTGCTGGTCAACCCCAGTGTGATGGCCACACACTGAAAGGACATGGTGGTAACTGTTTATCTCTGTTTCATTTCCTTACTTTAGATTTTCTAGTATAAAACTCAAAATGCACATTATCAATTATTTAACTTTCCTGATCAATTTTTTATATAGAGTAGTTTCATGGACTTAAATATCACATTTTTGATTGTGCATGTATAGTGACAGCACATCATTTAATTTTTTGAGTTTAGTCAGTGGGTGTTGCTGCTTGGGTTGCCTAGCTGACCAGCAACAACAACAAAAAGGTGTTGATCTGCCAACTGCAATACACCACGGACCTCCTAAATCATGAGGAATGTTTGTGAGGTCAGTTTGTGCTGTTCAGTTTTCTTCTTTTGATGCTTGAGGTTAGTTCTGCTATGTTGACCTTTTTTATGGGCACAAGTACTGTTGTTACTTTTTGTGAGAAAAAAAAGGAAGAAACATATTTCAAAGACCCACCTGTGTCTCCTTGGTGGACCAGCTCTGTCCACGACAAGCAACTAAGATAAAAGAAACACTCTGTGACAGAAGGTTGAAACACAACCTTTGACTAGAAAGTGCTTGATGGCTGGTATTAGTCTGTGGCTATATTGAATTAGCTTGCAACTTTAAGTCTTTTCAGGAAAGGTTAGCTCTACATATCATCTCACTTATTGTAGTTTGAACATCAGGTAAGAATCTAATCACACTGAAAAGACAGACCTGCTTTGCCAAGACAGTCAATAATTGGGTGAGGTATCGTTCTTACATTAAAAATAATACAACAACACATGCAGCTAACTACTCAATGGGAACATGCCCTGAGACTGTGAGAGTTAAGTAGAGCAGACCTGACTCTGAGCCTGCTTGATCAGTCAACCTTCCCTTGCGAAACAGGTTGGAAATATTAATGCCGATGTAACACATGCAAAATCACCAGTGCTTTTTGACAGTCGTAAGCAGACCAATCAACTACAACCTTGAAAAAAACAGCTTAGCAGCTTAGAGAAAATGGGACTATGCCTCTAACACATGAGAAAAATGTCAAGCTTAAGGCCAAGCTATAAGGCTGATAGTGAGTCAAGCTGTCCCCCCCCCACCTTCAATGGCCCAGTGGGTAAGCCAAAAGGGCCTGGTGTGTAAATGTGTGAGAAAAGGGGGTCAGGGTGAGAGGACTCCCATTAGCCAGCTCATTGAATGTAGGTATTAGAACTCCCTTGACATGCAGCAGGCCCATCCATCCATAGCTAGTCAAGGCCTGGGGAGCTGTTGACTCATTGGCCTGCAGACTTTTAAGGTGGACCTTGCTCTGTACCTGCAGCCCAGGGCACCTTTTTTTTTTCCCTCCTTTTTGCACTGCTTGTTGTTTTTCTTTATTATTCCTTCAAAGAAGTAGAAACTGCAATTTAACAGAAGAAATAAATATCTATAATACATGTTGACAGTTTATTAGTAATGTATTACATTGTCATTTTTGGAGAGATCTGAATAAATGAGGGTGATCAAAACATAAAAAACATTATCAATAACGAATGTGCTTCAACACAGGAACTGTATCCTTTAAAATGACCACAGAGTTTAATTAATTTACAGGGCTTTCATATTCGCTATAGTAAAGATATTTCTCTTTGTCCAGTCATTGATTTGCATTGTTCAGAGATGGACAGTGTCAGATGCAGTCATCTTTCGCTGTTCATCAAGGCATCTAACATCAAGTCATTTGGATTAAATTATCTACGCTAAAACAAAAAATACAATACACAATTATGGGGCTCATATACTGGAACTGAAATATTTGAATTTAAAAAGTATTTCACTCATAAATGGAATGTCAAGATCAATAAATAACATGTATCTTAACTTCCAAAGTAGTGCCTCTACAGAAATGTCAGGCATAAAACTTTTACACTGCTATATTGAGTTATGTTCCTTTTCTGATGCACGTTCTGCTTGTATCAGCTATTCAGCAAGTTCTTATAGTAATTTCAACCCAATTCTGATTTACAATTTATATTGTGTGGTTCTCCCTTCCCACAAGAAAATTAAATGTAAGAGACCTCTTTATTAACAGCTGTTGATTGAAAAATGCAGAGTAGCACAACGATTGGGGGACATTTTGAACCATCACTAACCATAAATATACCTTTAACTAAAGTAAAAAAAAAACAAAACACCATGAACAATGAGCAAATTGATTTGCTGCAAAATTACATTGTCGCTGTCTGCAGAGCTCCGGCTGCTCGGCTTTGACTACGCTTTTGACTTTCATTTGACCCTTCAAACATCAATTCGATTCAGGTGCACATTTGTGAGTGCCTTTTTCTATCACCTTGTGTGTTCATATTCAGGAAGACAGCTTACATTTCTGGAAAAACAATACTTCTTCACATTTAGATATCAGACTGGCCTCTTGTCATGTTTATGAAAAACAGCACTCCAATACACACTGGGCTCAGATAATCAGGAGCAAGTGCATACAAATGTAGCGACTAACAAAACATGAATAAATCATATAGACACAAATGCAAAAAAAGATAACAGTTACCTCACTGACACTCTAATAGAGGAAGCACTCTGTCACTCTGGATGCACGCATGTTGAAACACTATTGATAATCACATTGGTCATGCTCCCACAAGCAAGTCTTCAGTAAAATTTGTAATTGAATAATGAAAGCCTATTGCTTCTGTTTGTGGCAGATATTTAATAGCTGATGTCAATTCACGGATGTCCCTGTCTGTTCATGACGATGTGCAGATATTAACAGATGAGCATGTTTTGTCACATCTCCAATATCTTCTAAAGCTCGGAGACAACATCCAGATGAAGAGTTCAATATGTCCTGCTGAATAATGGCAGCCAAAACTCCACATTGAAATAGTGATGGGTTACAGATCTACTCTCAATAAATGCATGTCTGGGTCCACGAGAAACAATATTTTAGTGGAAAAACTGTGTAGCATGGAAACACTGACATGTACGTGCATGTATGCAATATTATGCAATCCAGTATAAGAGCTTTGCAATGGGGACCACTGGGAGCTAATAAATGGTTCAAGGAGAGACGATGATTCAACTTAGTATTGTTTGTTGTTGCTCTACATTTGAAAGAAAAGCAGTGCTTTCTTCTATATGTGTTGCTATTATTGTGTTGATCTTTTCTAAGTGACTGTGAACAGGAGTAAATAAAGATTAACTTTAACTAAACAAAGTTAGTTTTTCTTAAAGCCGGGGTAGGCAACATCTGGAAATCAAGCTAGGTGTAGCATGTGAATCCCTAGGGAAGCAACCTGCTTTGGCTCTGTTTGCATTTTATTTTGTTTTGTTTGTTGTTGCGCTCTTTTTTGAGGACAGCTTACACGAGAGATTCATGACAAGACAAAAAAGGTTGCAGGTAAAGTTTAAGTGTTGTAAACCGGTCAATCCAAGCCCGACTTTAGCCAGCTGACGGTGTCGTCTGCAACTCAGCTTGTCAAGTCACCAGAGGCCAGTTATAAAACATGAGGCACATAATTTGTTTCAACAGCCAAACAGCCCGTAAAAACATCACCTGTTGCAAAGAAGCGTAGTGTAGAGCAGCTAATAGGAACACGCTCACTCTGAAATAACAGTGATTGGTCAAAAGTCCCGTCATGGCCTGAATACAGAGCCAAGGAGCGGTGTAATTGCTGAAATTACAATATGCTGAAAAATTATTATGGTTTTTTTTCCCACTGACGCACTACCCCAACTTTATGAAGAGGAATTGTTTTGGTACCTTCCCTAAAAGACTGGAGTATACATCAGCATCATCAATGCACCTGGAGATACTAAAGGGAAGAATTTCTTCGACATTTATTTTGCCATTTTCTTCTTCTTTCTGCTTTTTGTGCTTAGAGTTTAAGTAAATGTGTTTTTTAGGAGAAAATGGAAAGCTCTGACGCGTTAAAGCACTCTTTAACTTCAAAAAACACTGGCCCCCGAGAGTAGGATAAGTACGTCCCAGCATTAGCTTTTCCATAATACCTTTCAGGATGCTGAATTTTCTCCAAATTGGTTGAAGTTATGGGATAAATTAAAGAAATGTAAATCTGCTCTTGCGTTATTAGGATAGGCTGCAGATGTGTTTTGAGGTTTTTTAATACCAAATTACATGCTTTCAACAATTTAGAAAGTGGTGGGAAGCAGCCAACGCTGTAATGATCAAGTTAAAGAGCCAGTTTAATTCACCACCTGTTCTCAGAGAAACAAACAAACAAAAAAAGACTTAATTCTTTGATTCCAATGTAAAAGTCTGTCTCGGTTTTCCTGTATTCTAACAACCACATTTTTAGAATTACTTTTACTCACTGACCTGCCTTCTCTCCCCTGAGGCTACAGACATGATCAGCACTGACGACACAGACATACCAGACATAGCAGTCTTCACAGGTACAGCTTGCAAAAGGAATGGAGCAATTGATAGACAAGTAGAGATAAAGTATTGCCTTAAAGCAAGAAAGACTATCCAGATGTCTTAAAAAAATATGTAAAATTTTCCTGGTGTCAACAAATCTGTCAGGACAGATTAATACATTTTTCTGAAATCTGTTTCATGGATTCAATATTCTTAGGACAGTTTACTAAACACACACACACACACACACACACACACACACAGACTATAGCAGAGGGTCAGATCTTTAACAAGCTGAACCCGACCAAATAATACTGGTTAAATTACATTAATGCCAGTATTTACCTATCACAGATTATTCTGTATCAGCCTCTATGTTGTCCAATTTGAATATGACTACAGAATAAGAATACTAATTAAAATCCACATTAAAGTTTAGTGTGTTTCTGTTTGGAAAATGGTCACTACAATATAGTAGCTGCAGCCTAAACCAACACTAAAAAGTCCTTGGGAGATGTAAGGATGCAGACTGGGTGGCCAGCAGGGTGATTCCACCCTGCCATATTGTGTGAGTCCTTGGGAGAAGCATGCATAGACAGATGCAGTTTGTATCTGTCAGGCTGGATCTGATCTACAATGCTGGGCGTCCAGCCAGCAGATGGTGGGAGAAATTAAATCTGTGACACAAACCGTCACAATGGAGCTCAGAAATACGTTTGAGGAGGGGCGGGGAGGGGGCACCTGTAGATCTGTGTGTTTGTTTGAGGATGTGAGTCCCTGAGTGGTCTTGTGTACGCACAAGTTTGTGCTTCTCTATTTCTAGAGCATGTTGTGACAAATAACAGCTCTGCCTACAACGAAAGCCAAATCCAAACATTCACGGCCTGCATCATTTTCAATAAACAACCGACGGTATGTAATGTTATACATGACCCGATCGCTCGCTTTCTTCAACAACATTAGGGAATGGTTACTAAAATGGAAGCATGAACATTACAGAAACCCACTGGCATTCAGAGAGAGAGTCGCAGAGTGAAAAAGTAATGTGGGGGAATAGCAGTTACACAACAGACCTTATTTTGGTCATTGTGGATGATTTGAATAGAGCGAAGGAAAGGAGAGGATTAAGTTGTCGGAGGAGCAGGGCTCGGTATTAAATCATTCCGATATAGCCTCTGTATGTATTTATCTTGCCTGGGAAGAGGCGCAATGCGATTTCTATGCTGTTTATCCAGTCAGGTTTGTTGTCCGCACTTGCCTGGCTCCTGAGATATTTATTACTGGCATTGTGTCGCAGTCATTTTTTGCCTCTGCACCAGGGACTATAATGCATGCCAAGCAAATAAAGGCCTTTTCTAACCGGTGAGGCTGCAATTTGTTTGCTGCCACCAAACACAGGACCACTAAATACAGTCAAGGCAGTGAAGATGGGACACTGTACTGAATTGTGTTTTGATTTTCTTCAAATCATGTGCAGAAACTGATGAGTATTTAACGCTGCTGTATAATTACAGCCCCCTTCTTCTAGCACAAGTCTGGAGAGGCATTGAATGACTCATAGGGCTGAGCTCTATTAATATTACAAAAAACTGCATCAGTTTGATGTTTGACATGTTTTCAGCTGTGAAGGGGCTATTTTTCCCCCACTGCAGAAGCTTTGAATCTTTGCATATTTCTCACTTGACCTTTCCAAAAATTACATTTTTTTTTTTTTGACATTACATGCTCAGAGTTGCCAAGGAACTTCAAAAAAGGTGTGCAGCTGGTCTGAAGGAGAACCTTTCTGATTCACGCGCTGACAGCAGAGGATTCCGGTAATGATGAGGCTTTTGATCTGGTACCATTAGATAACATTCCTCCTTTCTGGAGACAGGTCCGCTGTCTCCCAAAGGACAAGAGAATGTTCTCCTGCACAGCAGAAAAGTCACTGAATATGCCTGAGTTTCTGCTCTAATTTAAGGGATCCTCTTCATAGTTACAGGGAGCTCTGCAGACATCAGATCGACAATTTTATTTTGGTTTTAAGTTTTTGAATTTGAATTTATATTTTGCAAAAACTATTGAAACTTGCTGTGGTAAGGTTAATATTCTTCCTTTTCTCAGCTATTTTATTCATTTAAATGACTCAAATCGCTTTTCAACATATTCGGAAACTAATGTAGAGGAAACAGGGTTATGCATGGTTTTTTTTCTTTGCGATGTGACCTCCATTTGGATGTTTGTCTTCAATCTCCTCACTAAGTACCTTGATGATTAGTTTTAACTTAAAAAAAACATGCATTATTATTTCTCAGTACAAGTCAGAGTAGCTGCAGGCCTTTCCCAGGACTTGTCAATGTTGCAATTCCCTGGTTGTTAATAGAAGCCAATTAAAACTATGTACTATTAAGGATTTAGCTCACAGCAATTTTGTCAGAATTTGGTGGTTTTGGAGAAAATTTGCCTTCACTTGTGAAAACAGACCCTCTATTCATTGGACGACAGATTCTCGTCTGTTTCAACATCACTACAAGCGTCATGACATGGTCTTGACACCACCTTAGTCATCTTTTGATCTGAGTCATTGCATTTTACATCTTACATGCTCATCAAATGTTAACAGCGAGGGAAATGTGAAATATTGCCTTAACACAGAGAAGTGGCAGCACACTGCATTTAAGACTGATGTTGTGAGCCCAGATGTCTTTTCTGGCCCAGCAGTAGTTTATTTCATACATCGCCAAGACAAGCACCATTTACCTGAACATTTACTGAGGCAGTTCTATTCAAGAGGGGCGCTCAAGGTCAGAACACTGGCATCGTTACCCAAGTAATGAGTCACCATTCTCTCTGGTCATCTCTCTATACTATGCTGCAATGTCACGCAACCGTCACAGTGTCTATTATATTTAACATAGAGAGATGTACAACAGAGGGACAAGCAGATACCAAAAAGTAAGTTATTGAGATGAGAGCAGAAACAGGAATGAAAGAGAAAGAAAAATAAAAGACTGACAGCAACAATATTTCTCCATCACACCTCCATGGTCTCAGCATCGTCTGCATCATTATTTTCCCATACGGGTCAGACCTGCACACAGCTGACTGGCTTGCTCTTTTTTTATACACACACAAACCCACACACATAAGTAAGTAATTCTGCTTGTAGACTGTTATTCAAAACATCACAGTGAGGAAAAGATGATAACAGTCAAGGATCCTCAGATTTAAACTTATGACAGTTTGACAGCAATAAAGAAACAACTGTTCTTACGATTCTACCACTGTGTGTGCATGTCTCTTTCTCACTATCACACACACACACACACACAATAAGAAATGGCTGAGCTGACTTTGGGCCCGAAAGTAAGTCTCCATGGTGTGACCTT
>JAQLOL010000004.1:19476951-19520639 GCA_029783665.1 Naso thynnoides
CACACACACACACACACACAATAAGAAATGGCTGAGCTGACTTTGGGCCCGAAAGTAAGTCTCCATGGTGTGACCTTTCGGGCAGGGGCGTGAGAACCGCCAAGAACAAAGAGCAGGGCTGTTACAGCGTGACAGAATTACAGAGCGACTCAAGACACATGACTGCAAAAGTCCTAAAGCCCGACTCAGCTTTGGCGTGAAAGCAGGCCTTTGCAACTCTGTACAGGTGAGCAGCAGGATGAACTGGTCTGTCGCAACTTCGATCTGGTCAGGTGAAATAAAAGACAGGGGCCAATGGTCAACTCTAGACACAAAACCCGTAGTCCAGTATGAGATGCATATTAATTTGTATCATGACCTGAATTTTTTCTACAAAGTTGGATCTAATTCGAAAACTCTTAACCATCTACACTGACTCAAAAATTATTAAGCAACTACAACTAAATTTTCTTTGACCACGAGAAAAATAATAAAATTAACCACTAATTTGACACTTTTTTTTTACACATTTAAACTGTTGATTGGATTTCTTCAAGTCCCTTGTGTAAGTAAACTCTATAATGCACTTCTGAACCTTGGCATTTTCATTTATATACTGCTGCCTTTCAATAAGCACATTGGAAGCATGTGTAAAGCTGCACCACTATGAAAGCCATAATCCATATTTTGAAGGACTGGCATAACAAAATAAAGAGCCAGTATATAAAATAATCATAATTAATGCTCGACCTTCCTTTGCTCCGTTAAAACCTATAATCCAGATCGACTTAGTGCTTATAATGACTTCAGCATTCTCGCTGCCTCTCTGGATAGAGGTGCTCAGTGAATTAAGACAACTTCATGCGAGTGCAAAGTCACATTTAATTTTAGTCATGTGGGGAGTGTGAGGCTTTTCTTTTGGAATACAAAAAAAGGACGTTTGGAAGTAATTTCCTTAACCTTCATCTATTCAGCTAAGTTTGACTGTGACGTGACGTGTCTACATGCAATGCTGCTGAATTTTTCTGTACACTTTCACATCCGGAGAACAGCTACAGTTACAGCCATTGGTCACTGACGAGTTCTAATGGTTTCGTGCCTGCTCAAGGGCATCACAGTGAATTAAGTTTGCAAAAGCTCAGCAAGTTTCTTAGGCACTTCTCCAGATTTAATCGTTTGGTTCGAAAACAGCAACATTGTTACGTGACTTCTCAAACCTTCAGGCAACACCACCCATTAAGGAGGAGGATCATTAGTCTCCGTCTGTTTGGTGCTGCCCCAGTGTTTTCTTGCGTAGTGCTGCTGATATGAACTTGATGTATTGCTAGGCTACAAACAATAGTCTAAAAATAGAGCCAAGCTGACAACATTGCACCGTGAGGGTGTGTTGGTGTACTGAGCGTGTTTGTGTCAGTTAATATGCATAAATATTGTACGTATGAACAGACTAAAAGTCGTCCAGCACATCCTTGCAGTTCTGGCCAAATGGACTGCAGAAGTTAGAAGTTAAGAAGTTATATGATGCATGGTTCAGGTCTCTACCAGCATCTGTGATCACATCAACAAGTCAAACAAATTATTTAGGGAGTGTATTTATTTATTACATTCGTCAGCTTTCAGTTTGATGTATAGCAATAGTTCCAATCAATGAGTAAGTTGAATTGCATCAAAAATAATGTAAGTTTTCCTGTTGTCTCTTGTTTAACTTATAAAAAATAGGCCTAATTACAGTTATTTGCACATGCAGTTAAATCTGTCTAAAGGCATTTCTAAACACTAACAGGTGGTAAGGCTCAAAAACAATATCACAGCGCCAAGGCTTTATCAGCTTGTAAGGTTATCAGTGTCAGACTTGGCAGGGATTGTTTACTTCAAGCAGATACAAAACAGCTTGGCAGCAAACAATTTAACATTCAGCTCAGACATAAAATATCTGTGTCTCTCTCTGTAAAAGTTCAACTAAGCCTATAACTTCATCAGGTACTCGTTTACTTTGGCCGTCAGCCATTTCACTGTGGACAGGTAGCACAGATCCGGCCTGCTCGGGCTTGTAGGCTGACAGCAGCTGTGCAAAGTTTCCTTATGAACCTACATTGTTTTGGTTTGTCAGACCAAAACAATGAGCTTAAGGTGGCTTACTTGTGTAAAGACGTGCAGACTCAGGTGTTGATTTTCAGTGAAAATATTTACCCTAGTAACCCTTTTGTATTCCTATCTCACAATTTAGGAATTTAAAGGATACTGCCTCATGCAGCTTAGAAGGCGTGCATCCTTCTATTTTCATGATTTTATTACGAGAAATAAATTATTAATTCTTTAAAAATAAATTCTTTGTAATGACTGTTTCCATTTTTCCATGTGGTTTAAGCTCAAACGGACACAGGCCTGGTTCCCACCCTATGCTGAAAAAGCCCTATAGATAAAAGCATCCATCACATGACTTGTGCATGTATGGTACTTGACTCTGGGGTGAGCAACTACAACACTGAACTCAGGATCACAGAGAGAGGACGACTTCATGCAAAGCATGTCTGCTGGTGAGAACAGTTCTTCGCTGTTGAGTAAGACTGTGTCCGTCTTTATGCCACTTACTGAGGGAATCTAAACTCTGCACCTAACACCCCCCCACCCCCCCCACCCCACCCCAACACTAATGCTGTGATTAATTCTCAAATCATTCATGTGGGCTTCCTGTCATGTTAGTGCTGTTTGTTGGTGCAATAAAAGCATTCCTCACGATACAGTGCAAAGAGAGGGTAAAAGAAAACCTTTCTCTACGCAGGAGAAAAGTCCCTTCGGGGAGATTACACAAGCACAGCCGATGATATCATCAAATCAGCGTGCACGGAGAAGGTGGGTGTAAGAACGATGGGTTTTAAAAGGGGGATGGAAAGGCTGCGTTTGAAGGAGAGGGGATCTGCTTTAATGCCAGTGTAATGGCTATGGCCTTAATTTCACCGCTGGCTAACTGGAGCTTTTTTTTTCACAAGTAGCTAATGAAATCAACTCTTGTGATGACTAGCACTCACATGACAAAATTACAATCTACTAAGGAAGAAATTCACACTCACAGCTCAGTGATATGGAAGGCTGAGCAGGGAGAGGGTGCAGAACCTCTGTCCACATAAATCACATACATTAACTCTATTGGTGAGAAGGGAGGAGGAGATCCATCGAGGTCAAACTAGCCTGCAGGCATAGAGGGTTGCGCTATATATGGTAAAATTATTTATACGCCCATGTGGAGCAATTTTCCTAAAGTTCTCTTGAAACTCGTGGATTTACTGACTTGTAAATGTTTATGTAAAAGGTCCAGTGTGTAAGATTTAGAGGGATCTATTGGCAGATTATGGTACAGATGAAATTTAACATTCCTTAATATACTAGTGTATAATCACCTAAAATGTTGCGTTTTCATTTACTCAGGATGAGCACTTCATAACAGAGGGAGCGGGTCCTGATCCATGTTGCACTGAAACGTTTCTACAGAAGCCCAGAATGGACAAACTGAACACCGGCTCGAGAGATAGCTTTTGATGATTTTCACAAGTTTACCATAGTTTTTCAGAGGTTAGCAGAGGGATATTTCGGTGGTTGCAATCTGCAACCCCACCACTAGATGCTACATTTTCTGAAATAGGCATTATTCATACTCAGAAATATTTTTTTAATAGGTTGAGAGATTGATTAGCTGTGGTAAAACATTTAGATGGACTCTTAAAGAAAGGAGGATAAAATAAACATACCATTGCAGCCAGTGAACAGAAAATATTTTTTTACTATTTAACTAGATTCCAGGTCAAACATTTGCTGAATTGCTGAACTGTATGCTACCTTATTTAAAAACGCTTTCCTTGCATTTTTATTCCCGCCATGAGAAGCTGACATTAAGACAGATCTACTTCTTCGTGTCACTTCTAATACCGGGAATCCTCATCATTTTCAAATGTTTATGTATGAATTATTACTGCAAACATCAGTATTTGCTTTCGGATTTACAAGAAAAAAACCACCAGCAGCAGGAAAAGAAGGAGGAGAGGAAGGAAGGAAGAGTTAAAGCAAAGAGTGAGAGTGAAAGTAAGATGAAGAGAGGAACTGAGGAAGAAAGGGGACGTATCTTACCTTCAAGCACTGTAAGCTTGGCACTAGTGTTGATCTCGCCAGCAGTGTTGGTGGCTGTGCACTCATAAATGGCTTCATCTCTGTGTGTGCGCAGTGGCTGGATCCGCAGTACAGAGCCCGAGCCATCATCAAACTCAATCACCTAGGAGAGCCGAAGCAAGGAAAAGGCCAGGAATGTTATTTTTAGGGGTTGCTTTTTCCTCTCCGGGAATATCCATTTATTGAGGGATATAAATAACAATCATTTAGACTTGCAGATTAGAGTTTACTTTTTTTCTCATCTGAGAGAAAAGAAAATGCGCCAGTTTTAGAGCTTTATTGGTTTCTCAAAAGCCTATTTCACGTCCTACTACAATATAAGACTTTCCAGAAGCAGAATTTAAGTCTTTTGTTCTTAGTGAAATGTGGCTAAACTTTCCTCGTAAATACAAGTTAAATTCAATGATGTTTAGAGCGAATGATTCTATGAAATATAATCTGAAAAACAATGTGATGCACCGCAAAACCACAGGAAGTATCATATTAAATAACACCAATATGGAGTAAAACCCAGTGGTACTCTGAGCTACCACGACTACATTATGTCACAGAGTAAAAACTAATCAGAAACAGTGCGAGTTCCCACCTAAGGTACTTCCTTCTGTTATATGGGTTCAAAAGAGGGAGGGGAAATACATCAAGTAATGCATCAAGGGGATGTGTGGCCAGAGATGGTGGAGCGGAGCAACAGAAGGGGAAGGATGAGGGTGTGAAAAGACTGAAAGAGATGAAGGGGACTATATAAATCAAGATGGAAGGAGATTAAAGAGAGGAGAAGCCTGTCTGGTCTCGCTTGGAAAAGAGAGGAGTTGGTGTGATGCTCAATAACAGGGCAATTGATTGTGTGCGCTGTGTGAGTGTGTGCTCAGTATGAACACTATGTGTGGATGTGTCTACGTTAATGAGAGAGGGCTACAGAGGCAGTCTGAGGCCCACGCCTGTTAGTTTTGTCACGTGTGTTGTGTTTGTGCCTGCTCACATTTGTGTGTGTGTCTCAGTGTTCAGAGTTCTGAAAGTCACGCACGAGTGCTCACCTCAAAGCGCTGGGAGCTGACTTTCTTGCCTTTCTTCATCCAGGTGATTCTAGGCTTGGGCTCCCCGGTGGCCTGGCACACAAACGACGCAACTCCGCCCGAGATGCCCGTCTGGTCCTCTGGGGATTTGACAAAGCTTGGCAAGCCTAAGAGAGCCAGAGCAAAGGGGGCAGAGGGAGATGAAAAGTGATAAAAAGAGGGATGGGGAAAAGTCAGACACAGGAGGAAAATGACAGAGTGAGGGGAGAGAGAACAGAAGGGAGGGGGAGAGGTGAAGGTGATGTTAGTGCCAGTCACATCGTCATGTTAAACTTGATTATCTATGGGTATCACTTTCTCCACACAAAGGCCACAATGGAAAAAAAACACACTTGCATTGTTGCTGTGCACACCTGCAGCTCAGTCATGGGAGAAACATCCAGTCTTTGTGTGGCTGCCTGTCACTGTATCATGCTGAATTTTTCACCTCTGCTTTGACACACCATTTGAAACAGGGCAAAGAATGTCGCCCACAGACTATAAAGTTGCAGTTCTATCTAATAAATATGAGAGATTGAACTCAACTTAACACATAAAATGAGATCTCTGATGTTTGCAAAAATAAAAGACAGACACAGAAGATCAACATGCAGGTAAATTAGACACTTTGGGAGTTAATAAGGTTATTTAGCATTCAAATAGTCTTTTTTTGCCTATGAGGCATTAAAAGCTAGTTCGCTTATATAATCAAAATAAGACTATTACTATGTTGTAATCATGTAACCTCTCTGTGACTTTGATTGCATATTTTTAAACCAACACACTGAACTGCCATGGAGAACACCTACAAATATTCCACTGTTTGCCTTCAGGGTGTTTTTCCAAGCGCCACACCCAACATTATTTTGCATGTGACAATGGAGTGTGTGTTACGTGCCGTCCAGGTTGACATGATGCTACAATGAGTGCACCTTCACATCACGCAATAGCTGCCATCCTTTATGCTTTATTTACAGCCTTGGACATGCATAATACGAGTCTGGCTTTAACAATGTGACACAACATCCTTATTACCAGCTCCGTCAGCTCGCGTTACGTCTCCAGAGTCATTAAAGAGGGAGGTGGGGAACACCTAAACCACAGTGATGACGAGGAGACCGCCCCGTGGAGACACACACAAAGGGGAGAATCATTATGCTGTGTACACAGAGGAGACGCCAGCCTCCCCTCGCTGAGCACACGCTGGGGAAAATCCAGTCCTTTTCTTTTTTTATGAGTCCTATATATAACATTGGCGGGAGATTGGGGGGTGGGGGGGGGTCAATATCTAGTTAGCATAGCATTGTACCTCTTTCTGATATAGATAGGGCCTTCACTGAGCCCATTCTCCAGGTCTACTTGTTATATTATCAACCTCTGCACTCACTTAGCTGGAAAAAGAAAGAGGTGCTGCGTTCTGTCCTTGACCGAGGACATCTCAGTAAAAGGAGCTTTTTTTATTTCTTTTTTTTAGGCAGCAGGACATGATAAAAGTGATGCTGCAAGCATGCAAACGTGCGTGCACAACACTTTGATGTGGGATGGATATACACACAGAAATGCAACTCGGACAGAGGAACAAGGAGAAAAATGAGATGTTTAATGTAGTTCTGCTGGAAGAAAAGCTCGCTGTCCATGCTGGATAATCCATTATGTAGAGAAATTTTCTTAACATAGACACAAACTACACAAAGAAATATATTTTCTACAAGTTGTCTTTGTGCTTGCACCAACTGAATATCTGTTTTTAAGATGACCATACAGATAGCAGCCGTGCAGCCAAACATAATACCTAGCAAAAATGCTCCCTACACTCAACAAATGCACCGATATCATCTCTGCAAACATTAAAAAGTAAAATGCAGGAATCCAGCTGATATCATCTATTGTTGTAATGATTCATTTTATAGCCTGTTTTTCTTGAAGCGAGTCCCTGTCAAATAACTGTCATATTAATAGAGATGAAAGCTAACATTGTAAAAACAACAACCATGATATTGCTAACGACAAATCACCAGCATTTTACATAACACTGATAGGCTGAAGTGCACTATGGCGCAGTGTAGTGTGTGAGTGGGCAGTTGTGCGTGCTGGGTGATACACAGTAATCCAACACATCCATCCATCCATCTGTGACCCGTGGTCCTTTCATAGTACCTGAGCCTGCCTGACATTTTAATGATATTTTCGTCCTGGTTCTCCCACGGACAAGAAAGCGTCAGTGCAGTAATAAATCCTTTTCTATAGCATCAGAATTTGTGACACACATTCAGAGCTGTGCTAATCATTCAAACCCGATAAGCTCTTGAGAGTTTACGCCTGAGCGTGCATCTGTGCGTGCATGGGTGGTGAGTTGGAATCCTAAAGACCTGATTATCACCATTCTGACATCCAAAAGTTCCTGCAAACATCTGTCCAAAGCAGGACCATTGAAGTTACGCTAATGTGAGGGCTTTTCACTTTGTTGCTAAGATGAAGGATCAGACAGCATTAAAGCCCTCTCTGCATCCTTTCAAATTAAAGGATGTAAGCTCAAGCACTGCCACAAACATTTAAGGGAGGAACCACTGAATCTTGGAAATCGTAAGGACTTTCAGGGATAAGTGGAAGAAAAAGGTAAACTGGCCCTCACTGAGCTTTTCCTGTATTAATCCTCTTAGACAAGCTTCCCCTGAATTTCGATATTTAACCGATGACCCAAAGGCAAAACTACGGCAACTTTTGAGCTGCCCACCGTTTATCCAGATCTCTCCAGGGATTAAATCACAAAATCTGGACAGGATTAATAGTGGTCCAAACGCAATCCAAAAGAAGAGTAAAAGCATTTATTTTTGGACTAAGACACTGCAAAGTTCTCCCATCACTGTGCCACCATTGGCGGGTAAGGATATCAAACTGCTGGGTTTGTCATTTCTTTTCTCAGACAGACAAAAATCCAGACTCGACCCTTTTTTGTCTGCCTGTGTCCCATTTTCCCGGCTGTCAGGCACTTGTCACATAAAAACAATAGCAGGGACGAGGTGGAAAACACATGAGCCTACCTATGCAAATCCTTCACTCAGCAAGTGATTGCAAGCTTTGAGCTGCACTCTTTCAAAGCTTCAATGCATCACATTCAAAACTCCTATCTTGACACGCAAGGCTTTAACCCATGCGCTCTTCTCACTGCCACAACCATCAGGCTCATTAGTTGCAAGGTGTCAGAATTTGTTTGTGCAATCGACTAAAATTCATTTACTCTCACTGACTAGAGTTTTTTAGGCAGTGCTCTACTGACTGACATATCATGTAAACACGTAACCTGGTTATCAAAAATCAAAGTAGATAAACAGACAACGAGGATGAACATATCTGGACTACAAAGTTTTTAAATCATTAAACGTACCAGTTTACTTGGCAGATTAATGCATTAGAAAGATCAAAGACAAATCTGCATAGATGCTTGGTTAAGAAAGTACAGAGGGAGCACTGCGGCTGCAGAATGCTCTGTGAGTGTTCGTGTCTGGTGAAGGGAGGCGTCAGACAGCTTCTGTCAGTTAAACTACTGCCTGCAGCAGTTTTTGTGTGGTCTAACTTTATAGAGATGCGAGGTAAAGGGGGTTTCTTAACTCTGGTATTGCAACAGGTGTTTTATTTTTCACTTGACTGACCTTATGTGTTGGGACAGATAAGAACACCTATCAATGCACAGTAAAGTGGAAGAGCCTTTGTCAAGGAAAACGCAAGAAAATGGGTTTGCTGAATAAATGTATAAGTATGCGTCATATTTAAGGAAAACATTTGAGGTGAGAGACTGCATAAAATGGAAAAGCAGTTTACTGGATTTTCGTTTTTTCCCTGTTATGACCCACTCAAAGCTGTACACTTTCCTCTTTTTTCCTCTAAGCAAAGCTTTAATGAACGCAGAGACAGCAAGAAGAGTCATGAAAACGGCACTTGTGTGGCTAACAATTAGTGTATTCCCAGGCCGGCAAGAGTGCCCAATGAGAGCTACTCTGAGGTGTAGAGTATCATGGATCGATATACACGCGGCAGAGAGAAAACCATTAATTCTTATTAATAATGGATTAGCAAGTTATCATTTTCATGAGGCAACACTCAGTGGAAATTTGTCTGATGGCATCAGCACTGATTGTTTTAATGGAACACTTCCATTAAAGCCGTTTTTCGGGCCATTAGCAGGCAACTTGTTTGCAATTAATTCCATATAAAGCTGCCTCCCCTGCAAATTATTTACCCCGTTAAAGTCAACTGCACTTCAGGCTGTTTGTTTAAACCAATAAACATCATGTCTGCTATCTGCACTTCTCTTTTTACAGCTGAACACCAAGGAGCATTGTGTTATGTTTTGTTTTCCAAATTGCACATAAACATAAACACGTCATCAGCATGGCACCTATGACTAAATAATACAAAGTGGAGTCTCTCATAATCATCTTCCTGTGGTCGATGTGATTTATTTTTATTACCTTGTTTTTAAATTTTAATCTCATTTTAATTTGTCATACTGTGCGTTGTGTAATACAGTGCAGCAGCCAACAAGCTCCTCCATTTGTCCTTGCTGTGTCAGTCACATCATACTGTCCCCCTAATGTTGAAGTAGCTAAACATATATTAAGCAAGGTGAGTGAGAGATGCAGTAGGAATGTTTTTAGCTCAGCTTGTTGGCCCGAATGTCTTCAGCCTGAATGTTTAGTAACGCAAAGGATCAGTGTCTAGAGTGATTACCTCACGTAGAGACGATCCTGCTTTCTAACGCAACTACGACCTGGTGGAATTTGCTTTTTTTCTACGTTTGAACAGGTTTTTTGCTGGATGGTCTGGTTTCGTTGCACTATCCACTCCCTCTCATTGACAGTCAGTTCACGAGGCGCACAGACACCACACAAACTTTTTTTTTTCTTATTTCAGGTTGATGATGTGGCCAAAGATTGATGGAGCTTTATAAGCCTTCAGAACTTCAGTGAAATCACAAGAGCAATGCGATTCATCATCACTGCGAGAGCGTACGAAAGGCAAAATGTCTAAACCTATAGAAGAGAAAAGGAAAAAGAAAAACATCAAACTTTCAAAACCCACATGGATGGCGAAGACGGTCTTTCAATCAGGCCTTCCAGCCCTCAGTGAATTATTCAAGACAGTGGAGAAGAACAAGAACTCTAAGTGCAATTACCCTTCACTCCTCTCTTCCCAGTGTGAACAACATTAATGTAATGGCTTTCATCTTCTCAAGCCGATTGAGAACCAGGGAGGCATCTCTCAAGCCTGGTCTCTCACTCTCTTCCCATCTGTCAGTCAGTGTATGATATTTAGATAAAAACACTCAATGTGCGCTGGTGACCAGTTCCTGCAGTGGGCATTTAAAACAACTGCTAAAAATGGAAAAATAAAGGCTTCACAGTGCACTTTTTGATTGTGAGGATGTGGGTGTTCCTGGTATCACTCCATTTGAAGTCTGAGGTTTTATATTACTTGTGGTATTAAAACTGGCGCCCAACCTCCACCGAGTCAAAGATGATTCACTACCTGTGGCTTCTTTTCAACCCACCTGATTCCTTCAGGGAAAGTTTTAATAGACATTAGATACAAACAGACATTCACAACGATGTCTTTGTCATACTTTCCAAAGAAAAAATAAAACACTTTTGTTGCATGAATAAAAATATAAAATTTCATGCTGCTTTAAAGAAAATTATGGTTATATAATTATGTTTCACAGGTTCCTTTTCTCTATGCTAACACCCATAATTTCATGCCGGTTGGAGACTTACCATATCATTAACTGAAAACAACTGATGGGAAGTCTGCCACAGAATATGGACAATGCAAATGTAAAATGCAAAATTACTCTCTGTCTGCGGGGAAAAGGCTCTTTATGAAGAACGTGGCCTCAGCCTGCAGGATATGTTTGCAAATGTGTCAGCTGAAATGCACGGCTCTTCTGCATCGCCTAGATGCTAGATCACCTCTGATGTTCATTTAGTTCACTTGATGAAATGTTCTCATTTACGCTGTCATGAAAGGAAGCGGTTTTCCATTCTGAAGCTGTGACAGACGACTGACTGCTGCATTTAAACGTATGTGTGGATGGGTGACAGAGTGTCAACCAGGGGACTCTAGCATGCAAAACAAAACACAAACAGGGAGAAGTACATTTTGAATGCAGCTTGAATATGCAATAAAGTACAGTATATAGTTCAACACCTTTGTAATGGAAATCCGCACTACTCTGTAAAGTTGCTGTGGGAATACAAAAGGAGATTTAGGCGACTGATGGGGGGCCCGGTTAATGCTGCTCGGTGAAGTTCGATGGTCACCTTGGCTCGGACCCTGACATTAATAGACCAGTGTGGGGAAAATGTTAAGTGTGTTAAGTGATCCCAGGAGGGGGCGGGTTGGTGGCTCAGCTGCTGCGATGGCTCCTAGCCTCTCCATAGGTCCCATTTTGGGGTTAGTTCGTCATCCATCACCACACACCCCCTTGCGACCCCACTAACCTCATTAATTTGCCTCCCCTAGATTAGCCCTCCCTCAGAGACCGCAAAGAGCCCCTGCCAATGTTCTCATCTTTTCACTCACATGGCCTGAAGGTCTTGAGTAATTCAACTCTTCAATTGCCAAAATTGAGAGAGAAATTAAATGATGTTACTGTTGGGACACAGAACAACAAAGAAATTCTGGCTTTACGTGTGCCAGCAGGCTCGTTTTTGCCTCCCATTTCATTTAATATCTCTGAAAGCTCGGTGACCATTTACACATGAAATATTTCCCACTTGAGATCCAAATATGTTTTATGCTGCTCCATTCCCAAAGGCTGTTGGGGTTGAGTTAAATGCCTTGAAACACACCTTAGAGGATGCTCCAAAAGTAAACACAATATAGGTGTACAGCAGTGTGCCTTAAGTTACTCTAAGTAGATGCTTCCCACGATCTCTTATCACAAATTAAATTCCTGTCCACTCTTAGTCATCTTGTAAATATTTCATTTCATAGTAGCCGAAGATTAAATGGGAATGTAATGAGCAATAAGTGATAAGGAAGTGAGGGATTTATCTTTTGTCAATAAAGCTATCACTATGAACACAGAATTAAAATGTCTTTCTTCATCTGCCCTATTTCTGGAAGGACACTGGTGGTTCTTGTCATCCTGTGGCATTGCCGAATACGGGACACAGCGGCGGGTTTGGGTGACTGCTTCTGGCCCTGCTATTGAGCTCCCTAATTAAACTATTAATCTCACATCATTAACCTTTGATGACCCTTTCCTCCCTCCATTCTCACATTGCTGCACTGGCTTGCGACAACTTGCCATCGTATCTCTCCACAACCTTTAAAATACATTTCCCCATCACTTTATCTTGCAGATGTTTTTCCTCACATGTATTGTTTTTTTACTCCCACTGCTTATTTTCCACAGTTTAGCTCTCCCTCCACCTCAGCATCTCTTTCAGCGTGGCTGTCTGCACGACGTGTGTGGACCACAGCTGTGTGCTAACTGCATTACTCTCCAAGTGGCTCTCCAAGGTGGATATGGTTTCTTTTAATTAAAAAAGAGTCAATTTCTATCCTTGTCAGTTTTTTTTTGTGCTGGGTGACCATATGGACACTTAAAAATACAATCCAATTTCCAGCCACCCCCCCCCCCGTCTGGCCACCCTCTGCAAACCACTTTGGCTCTTCCATCACATTAGTCCAATGTAGTAGCTCGAGGAATTGCCAAATCAATCTGCAGAGCGTGTCTTACAGGTTATCTTTTGTTCTCAAAACTCTAAAAAGATATGCTGCATTACTAGTGATAAAATACTGGCCCAATATTTGCAAAATGTGACGGCTTTTCGGCATTTTTATCATTCAGACAACAAAACTTTAGCCACTAAATAGCACTGATACTACGAAGTCAAAACAGCTTTCATTGACTTGGCTTTCATGGGCTTTCATTGACAGCTCAGCAGGCTGTTGTCACGTTCGTGATGCAGAACTGCTGAAACTACTACTGTATAAATGCAAGTTATAATCTACTTTTCAAAATATAAAAATGTGAAATCTATTATTAGTTACAGGTATCAGTATCAGCAGCAAGAGGCAGCTAATTATTGGTTAGCAATATCGTTTGAAAAAATCTCACTGCATTGCATTTCCAAATTTTTTGTTTGGTTGTACCTGTATTTAGGTAAACTGCAAAATGTCCTTGAGTACCACAAAAGAAAGTGCTGATAAATAAAATTTATTATCATTATTATTATTATTGTTATTATTATTATCATTTCTGTCCAACACAAAGGGTTCATGTATATTTAGCATAGCATCTGTGTACATCTCAGTGGCCTCTGAATTGGACAAGAAAACACAATGGATTAGAAACTGTCCAATGAACTACGATTAATCTATTGGTGTTATGTAGGGGAACACAAACAAGACAATAAACATTTGCGACATGAGACAGTGGTTTGATATAAAATGTCACTTTTAATATATTAAGCTAATTATGGTGCCACGGTAATCCTTTTGCGGCTGGGTGAGAAAAGAGCAGGCACAAAGGCCTCACTGGTCTTGCTGCACCTCACATGAAAAGCCACCCAAGATTATAACATGAGAGGCACGGGAGGAGACACATACATCAAAAGCTCATTAAAGCCAATGAAATAACTCACAATGACAGCACTACAAAAAGATAACCATTACATTTAAGTGCCGGGTATGTGTGACTTTGGGGCTGACCTTGTGGGACGGTGGCCTATTGTATACAAAGAGGCTGTATGGAGAGCTGGTTGATTAGGCAGAGCTCCCCAGGGATCGATGGGATGTCTGCGATCAGCACTCACAGTAATCACACTGTATTGTGCGCCTCCTCAATGACAGCATAAGATGAATGATGTCAGAGGGCTAAAACACTGATTGTGCTAGTGCAGGATTTCTTGTACTTATTTGTGCTTCTAGATTATGATGAATTGTACCACAGTAAGTATGAGACCAAACAAACACGACAACAACCGTTGGAATGTCATCCTAACCCCGCAAAAATCGACCGTAAACTATCTAAGGCCTAACAATGCTCACACGCGTGCTACCTGTAGTTGCTTTTCCTGTTGAACTTTTACAAGAGGCAGAAAAGGACAGCAGACTGAACCCGTGTAATCAGAAACTTGCCAGGCACCCGCCCATAATATCTGTCTGGTGTCTGCCCTGTAATAACAGGAAATCCAAACCAGAACTATCAAGCTCACATAACTAAGTTGCATACAAATTACAGGCATCAAATGCGCACAACCCTGTCATTAGTGGTAGGTGTTATTTTTGCCCCCAACTGTCTTATTTTAATTCTACGTCTGCTTGCTTTACAGTCTGGGTAATAGCAGGTCTGGGCCTTTTCCCATGTGTGCTTACATTAAACTACAACCATAGGTTAACCTCGAACCAGAGCCAGATTCTAAATTCATGTGTTAGTGTTGGGGTTCATCTTAAATAAAAACACTTGTGAATTCCTGACCACAGACAGGGAATCTTGTCTGTTAATCAAAATGCTTGGCTTGTTTTTACATCCATAAATCTTTTGATTTGCGAAGTACAGAGCAAAACTCTGCTTGCTTCTTTTACATCTGGTAATAGTGAGGCTCCTCTTTACTTTCAAGAGTTTGTGGATTAAAATCTGATAGGGAAACAAGTCACCTCATGGAAGCTGTGTGACGCTAAAAAAAATTATATTTTGTTTTAGCATGGTAATTATGGACGGAGGCCACAATGAGGGAGAGGCGTCAAGCTGCACACAGGAAGTCACAGACAGGGCAGCAAATCTGGTCAATTTTCAAAATAAAACACCCTGTGCAGATCGTTTTGTTTTGCTAAAATCACTGTCAGTGAGCAAAGATGTACGCACATGTCAGCAGTGTTTTGGTTTTTTTGGGGGGTTTTTTTCGCACCTGAGCCAAAGAGCAAAAATAAAGATGGGAAAGGATGATGATTCTATGGTGAAGTGTGCTGTTACACCCCTACCTAATAGTCCCCTAGCTATGTGGCTATCTGCACTATATAGATTACAAACAGCACACTAGCAGTACGGCTTTATAATCAAGAACCAATCTAAGCTTTGTTGCACCGGGCATTTGACAGACATCCAGTAATATCATAATAATCTTGGCACCTTTAATTACCCTTGGCATTACCTTTTTTTCACTCCCTTGATAGCAATTAAAATGCATGCATTGTAGAGCATGTGCATATGACATTAAACATGATGCACAACCTATAAATAAAATGGCACTGCAGATTTTATTGCTTTATCAAGAAGAGTGAATGCCCCTTATTTATAGACCAAAAAATATCTTATAGTCACTAAATAATTTCTGTCTGTCAGACAATCAATCATCATTTTCTAATACTTTGTTTGAATTATTAAGTAATTTTTAGTATTTGGGGATTATTATTTTACATCAGAATGCAATGGAGGGACTAGACATATTGTAATAGTTGTGGTTGCATAGGAAAAGCAGCATATATGGGCTTTTGACAAAAATATTTCACTGTGTTTGAGTCTGGGGATGAATTCAGTACTTAAAGTCTCATTTAACTACTGCTGCTCCAGTCAAGGTTTGATTCAGTGACAGTCACTGGCAGGCAGCAAATACAGTCTTGCCAGACCACAAGAAAAGGGTGGGACTGCCAAACTTTTCTACGAGGTCAAGTTCACACTGATACTGTGCAAAACTTTAGACACACTGCAAGAGACAAAGATGGTAACACGGAGCTGAGTGAGACAAGAGACAAGACAAAGGGTACAGAAAAACAAACCCTACTGGACTGATGAATGAAAGGACAGGGCAGTTGGCGTGGTCGGGTGGAGGAATGGGAGGGGTCAGGGTATAATTGAATTACAGTGACCCTAAGACAGCACTATAGGTGAAGTCATGTGTTGAATTAATTCTGTCCCTGACCCGCCTTTGACAGAGCAGGGCCTCTTGGCTGCCCCGGAGATACAAAGAGCAGCAACAGTGACACATCTTTCTTTCAAGCAAAACTGCCGTTCAGACTGACAGCCAGTCACAGAGGCCAATGGAGCATTACTGTGTGCACTGTACGTTTATTTTTATACTTGGGGATATGTATTACAAAAGCTATTATTTTTGTCTTCTACCATCAACCAAAGACACTAAAACACATGAAATTAAACCTGTTTAAAATGAGGCTCTTTCTGGCACAGCAAAAGAGATTGTCCTCTGTGAATATCCCCAAATTCAATTTAATTGCAACACTGGAGTGGGTAAAATTCAACAACAACTTTAGTCCTTTTGAACAAAGAGAATTTTTAAATAAGGGCTGCATCAGCCGATCACTAGATGAGGTAAAGCACCTGAAATTATTCTCAAAGAAGTTTTTGACCTCCCATTAAGTATAATTTTTATGTGTGAGGGTAAGAAAGGGGCTAATTTTAACATACTGACAAAATATTAATGAAGCTTAATGTATTATCAGTTGTACCAGAATTAAGGCAAAACTTTTCAGGTGAATGAGGTTACTTACTGTCAGCCTCAGAGGAGAACACCATGCAGCTGAGTAGAAGCAGGAACAGCAACGCCCCTCTGGGCAGGAGGGGCACTGCCAGGTGAATATTAGGCACCATGTTCAAAGTTGAGACTTCTCCCTCCTCAGTCCCCTGCTAGACACGTCCCACTCTGACAGGATCAAAGACTAACACCTGGGAGAGAAAAACACATGCAGAACAGGAGCACAGAAACATTAGTATTCAAACTCATCACGTATTTGCATATATTTGAATGAGCATAATAACACAGTAAAGCAGAAATATCAAACGCGAGTCAGAACAGAGCTGAACCAAAGGAGACGTGAAACTTGTATACTAGTAAGAAAACAACAGCGCACAACATGGAGATCTTTGGTCGCTATCAACAAGGCATCCAATACCCACAACAAAGTTCTGCTCGGGGTGGCGGAAAACACAAGTGAAGCAAATGTAACACGCAAACTACATCAGCAGAAGAGTTGGGAAACAAACGCAGTGCTGTGCTACGGAGAAATCATGGGAAGAAATGGCAAGAACAAAGGGAAGGTCAGGATTAAGCTTCTCAGCTATCCGCTCACAATAGAGATCAGTCAAAAAACCCAAAGGACCTCCTAAACAGGACTCCCCGAGGACCACCGCCCACTTAATGTTCCCCATTAAGAAATTGAAACTGTGTCTTCCAGATGGGTTCGAATCACGCAAAGTGCTGTGATCTCATAAGATGACAACATGCATGCATGCATAAACATTAAACATACAACACGCCCCACGGGGGAAATATTTGGTCAACAAAGCAGCAGCAGGTGGACCACAAATTAACTATAATTAACTGAGCTATAAAACAGAAAGCATTGCTCCATCATCTTAAGTAGTAGGTGGAGACACAAAAACAAAGGCTGTCCCTCAAATTAAATTGCATAAGCACTGATTCTTTGTCCTTTTAGGAATTAAATTCAGCGTAGGAAATGACGAAGCTCCCTGATAAGATTCAGATATATGACCTCAAGTTTGTAATAGCCTGCAGTTTCGATGTCTAATGCTATTATAACCAAAGTAACTGTGTATCCCCATAAACTGAGCTAACTTAATTTCTTATCCCTACACTCTTGCCCATGGCCATCTGTGATGAGTAATCATAATGCTACAAAGCAGACCACAATATGCTAAGGACAGATATCTCTCTTAAAATGAAAGCAGTATCTCCAGAGGACTTCAGGAAAAAAAAAAAGAAATAAAATGAGAAAAGTTTTAAAACTTTTAAAATAAGCCTACTTTTTGTCTTCAAGGGCTGCCTGACAATGATTCTGTACAGAGCTTTTTACAAGAGGCCTGTTGGAACCGAATTGAAAATTTTCTCAGCTCTGCTCATTCTCACTGCCGAGTATACAGTAACGACTGAACAATACTGATTGCTGATATTTGTGAAAAGAGAAAGAGAGGCGCTCACAATGCAGAATATCTTGAGGCTTACTGGGTGGCCGGTCAGCTTTGGTCTATTCAGTTCAGCTAAATAAGTTAGAGTGTCAGGAACACAATGCCTCCAGTATCTTGTGGTAAAAAAAAAAAAAAAACCTTTCCATTCTTAAGCCTGTGGAGGTGCTGAGCAGCCCATTACTCATGGGTATTTCAATGCATGTGGAAACAGTGAAAAAAAAACACACACTGGGCACCTCCTTGACCACCCTCTTTGTGAAACAAGACCAAGAAAAACACTCTGCAAGGCAAAGATCTTAGCAAAGCAAAATTTCAAGAATTTCCTTTTTCTTCACCTGAGCTCTTAACCTCTTTCGACAGGTCTCTTGGCACAGAAAAAGACGAGCGTGGCTGAGTGAAACGATGAAGGAAGGCTATTTGTGAGTCACGTTGCTGGTACTTCACCTGGGCACTGCTGCAGACAGGTGTCATTGATGACTAGCTCTTCATTATTATTTGTCACTGACAGGAATGTGCCTCAGGCTTTCATGTTTACTAAACCAATATCCGATTGCAACACACCCTGCATCTCAGGAATTTCCTAACAGTGTGCAGCCACCATCATCTATCATCAGTGAAAGTTCAAGCTGTGAGCGAATCAGGCTGTAATAAACTCCTCCCTGTATGTATATTTTCGAGAAAAACAGCTCCAAGAACTCGTAAACTTCTTGGAAAAAAGATTCTCTTTGTGTCTTCACCTTCACTGGTAATGAAAAATCAGCTCATCGTTGGAGTGTTAAGCTGTCACAGTCAGAAGAAGAAGAACGTGTACAAATACATCGTTCAAGGTGCCAAAGAATTGGATCACACCCCCACTCTGCAACAAGAATGAAAGACATTAAGGCCCTGTTTTTATTTCAAGCTAATAGCCCAAGTTAGCTTTGCAAAATGAGTGTAACTTACATCAAGTTTGTTGGCTGACAAATTTGTTTTGACACTCATTTTAATGTACGCCAGCGTTGCGTTGGTTCATGTCGGTGGGTAGAGCGAGCGAGTGAGTGAGGCTGATAGAGTTGGCTACTCGCCGTGCTCCAAACCCTTGGCGGTGGAGGGATATCTTTTACAGCAGATGCCAGAGAGAGGCAGATGCTTTTCATCTTCAATGAGACAAATTCCTAGAGCGAGGTTTATTCTTTATTTATTTAGCTACTTATTTATCCCAGTGCCGCTTGGTGACTCCCAGCTGCACACAAACACTATGGGACAAACACTCGCCTCTATGTGGCCACTGTTTGTGCCATGGTGGCGGAGGTACTGGGAAAAGGACAGGGCACAGACGTGGAAACTGTGTAGCGTGATCCAAAATCTGAGCAAGTGGCGCAGCACACAGGAAGCCATTGTTTGCAACCATGTGGGAGTGCGAGAGAAAAACAGTAAGAACGTGTAGGGGTGGATGGCTGCCCTTGTGAGATTATATGTAAATCTTTCTGTCAGTAATAATTTAATTCTGAGGCCTGGTTAGTGTGTGAGAGTAAGAGACCGGAGAGGAAAGAGAGAAACAGAGTTAGCGATGGATAATTATGGCTAAAATGATCTTTCAGATTATTTTACCATGAATTGAGATCTTAACTAATTAAGGCACATAACTGGTCAGCATATACATAGAAACTTAATTGTTTTACAGTTACAGTGACTAAAACATAATACACTTTAACTGCACAAATTTTAATAATGTTTCATAAACAAGCAAAACACAACATATAGCAAAGTTCTTTATAACGTTTCAACTGCCATTTGAGAATTTATGGAGTCTAGCTAACAAACTGTAAAGTGAATTACCTTTAGAAGTATTATAAATAATTAACAATTATGAGCTGAGGCTGTGTAAACCAGTGTACCATTACAGAATCTCAAATTAAGTTATGAGGAACAGTATTTTTATTGTGCATATTAAAAACAATTAGTTGATAACCATGATTAGGTGACTTGATATTAGGAAATAATAAAGGAGACAAAGTCCGAGACTTGTTAATTCCATCCACCTCATCATTACAAGACACAACATGGAAACATATTTACATTTAAGTTTAAGCTTTCTGAGTGATTAGCTAATGTTTGAGAACAGCCCAAAACTTTTAACTTCAAAACTGGAAATGTAGGTGGTGATTTAACAGGCTAAACACAATTTATAATGCAGCTTTGGGTCTTGAGTACTATTTTATAAGATGTCAAGATCATGTAACGTCTGCACAGATTGAGTGTTCTATTGTAGCCACATTTTTATCTCAAACCATGAGAGAGAGCAGAAGATTGTTAAAGTGATATTGTAGTTTAAATAACCTTAACCCTCATCAACCATCCTCTTGTTGTGGCAAACACTTTTATAAGCCCTTCAGAAAAAAGCTTTGGACTATCAAGTGTCTGGGTTCACTGCAATGCAGCACGTTGCATTTACTGAACACTACAAATACTGTTTTGTAGACAGACAACTAAGAGGTTTAGCAAAGTAATTAACAAAGGAACAATAGCATGTGAACATCTCAAACGGTCAACCGCCAAACTCCTGTTTGCTTGTTTGCCACCCACATCAGGTGCGTGTCATTCAGGTTATTACCCGTAACGTCTGTGTCCGTGTGTGTGGCAAGGGAGTGGCCACACACACACAGAACTGCTAGTCTTCAAACAGACAATGGCAGACACAGCTGCGCACAGAGAGCACAGAGGCTGAGTAAACACTACTATTACACTAACTACAGGTAGCTACTCTGCTCTTCATCGTTTCCATCCCTCCTACTCATGTCCTCTCTCTTTCTCCATCTCTGTTTAATGGGTCATCCTGAGCGCTGGGAGGTGGGACAGCTGAGATATATGGATAGCAGTGCGGGGAGCTAATCATGGCCGTCTCTGGAGGTGATAAACCCAGACCGGAGAGGTTTGTGTTGGCGCAGCCTGCAACGGCTCCATAAACACAGTTACAAGCTGCATTTCGACAGCACTGTTTTGGCCCCTGATTAGTTTTCCGTGCCCTAGAAGTCTCAGCATCACAAGTCTGTGCTCCTCCTTTACTTCGGCAGTTAACACACACCACAAGAACCCAGGAGAATGACTGCAAGCTGACAAGCTCCATAATGTAAAATGCAAAGTAAGTGTAAAGTGTAAAGTAACAAAATTGGGTTTTCCTGCACCCTGAAAGCCTTCCTGTATCCACAGACTTGATGGTGCGTGTCTTTTTTACATGGCTGCGACAAGGCTCAACATTGAAATTCACCTTGCAAAGGGTAATGTTCTGTGACCTATCAAGTTTTACAGCACAGTTGTTTACAAGCTGATTCAACAAAGTTAATTGTTAACGCAGAAGATTAAGAGACCGCAAGACACCTATAACAGACAAGTGCACTTTCTTAAGTTGAGCATTATAAAGTAAGGAGCCCTGAATATGCTGACCCACAATGAGAGCCCTAATGTAATAAAATCATGAGTTAAGAGTGCCTGTGTGGATGAATCAAAGAAACCCCTGAGGTAGTTAGGTTAGTACACTTCAATTATTAAGTACAGCTTAGTAATACTACTGCAGCATGAAATATATCACATTTACAAAACATGACACAGACTCTCAGTGACATAATGTGACGTCATCTGTGACACATGATGGTTAATGCACCCAGACCACTGACAAGGTCCCGACACAGACACTACCCTACCTCTTGACAGAAAGCAAAGACCGCAATGTATTGGCTTCATCCATATGATACAATGTCGATTGGCATTTAGTCTGGTTGAGTGAACATTTTACAAAACTCAGGCACTGCCATAAATTGCCATTGAAGTAGGGATTTACAATCACCTCTGGGGGCTACCAATCTTTTCAGCTGCAAATCAATCTGGGAATGAAAGGTAATATGTATTACACTGATATGTATTACACGGAGTAGAAGAGACATACCAGAGTGCCACTTTCATTTGAATTTATTGGAGAGTGATTATTGGCGTTGTCGAGCTGCAGAGCAAGGAGAAAATGGCTTGCACTGCATAGCGTCGGGCAAAGGGCCTGCAATAAATCAAAAAGCAGGCTGAATGTAAAATAGACATTCATCAAATAAAAGCAGTGCTGTGTGTTACTGGACCAATCGAGTGCAGGAAACTGCTTTCTGTGAAGCAGCACCAACTTTAGGAGCCATATTTACAGAATGCAAACTAGTTGTGCTTAAATATTAAAATAGACTATTTATAAAAACTTAAACTTAAATCAAAAACACTGTTTAACTCATAGTCAAATGCTCAGCAGGACATATTTTCTAAGTTACCAAGGTCTTTTGAAGACTAATATTGTTTATTCATCTCATCCTCTTTGCTGACAGCTCAAAATCTAGGTCTGGGTTTTTTACTTATCATCATGGGCTTTAATTTCATGATTATTAAAATGTAGCTTGAAAATCATCAATGTTTATGTTTGTTGTTTTATTGAAATATGCTTTTTCTTTCGGTTGATTTTGAGGCATCTTTGTTTCCAAAAGTTGTATATAAATAATATCCTTATCCTTATTATTTAGGCCAACCTGTGATTCCTCAAAGCTGGGGCGCAAATAAGCTGACGGAAAATGATAAAATAACAAAGCCTTGTATTCCATTCAGGGTCTTAAAGAATTTACGCAATCAATGGCCATGCCAGAGTTCAAAGATTGGAAAAAAAGTTTTAATATTTGTATTTGTTTATATTTTTAGAGAGTCACTACATTATTAAAAATGATTCTGCGCTATGGCCAAACATTAAATTGGTAACATAAACCAGGACAAATTCTCAATAGCAGATGTGCATATATATCAAAAGGAAATTCACAATGCCAAGCAAGAAAGATGGGCTGAGACGTCACCACTTGACAGTTTGCTTGTGGACAGATGGCGCCATAAAATGACTAGGCAGGCAGCACAGACGGCGTGGACTCCACCCCCTCACACCACACAGAGGGCTTCAACCCTCCATCCCCACCCCCCAGGCAGAAAGCCTAGTCTCCGCCAGTCTAAGACAAACAGAATGAAGGCATGTGAGCAGAAAACACTGGCAAATACAGTACTCTATAGATCAATAGCTGGCCAAACAGAGGCAGTCGTTTAGCTCAATCCACAGATACGTGTGGCTTTCTAGAAACCGGAAAAGGCTGAAATATTAGAAGATTAAAGCACTGTAGAACTACGGTAGCACATGGAAGGATATGAAATACAATGCAAACTGAAAACACACTGTATAAGCAGGTTTTTGTAACTGGTAAGTGAAGAAATCTTCACCCTTTTCTTTTTTAAGGTTTAAGTGTATTTTTTTATCTACAGGTTGCACAGAGGTGAATATATTGAGCCTGACATTGTATAGGAGCATAAGAGGGGGCTTTCTAGGGCTTCATACTGTTCAGCAGGTGTCTCCACTGTTCTAAATCAATTACCTCTAGTCAGTCAGTGCTTAGGTTAGGGGGGGTATTGTAAATCAGCTTGGTGTCAGGCCAGATTAGTGACTGTAACGGGCTGGGAGTGAAGCTCTATGGTCAGCAGGGACACTTCAGAGGCCTACATGAGAACCAAGCCACGGCCTCTCTGTGCAGTGACAGAGCAGTAACTCCAGTAATTACTTGACACAATACTTTGTAATAAGGTTAGGCTTTATGAGGACGTGTTCTTTAAAACTAGCAGGGAATTAACTACATCCCTTTAATATGTCTAGTCACTGGAGAAAATGCAAATAAATGAGCAGAGCTGCTTTGAGGCAATATTGGATTTTTTTTTATCTATGTGATCTAATACTTTGATTTGCCCTGTGTTAAATTTGCCAGATTAGAAAAAACACTTTTATCTGGGAGTTCATCCAGATTGCACCAACTCCCATTTTGTGCAGACCTGTTTACAGTTCTAAAGAAATTAGGATTGGCTGACTCGTGCTTGCAGAATTCAAACTGACTGTCAAAGGATTAGCCAGGTGCTACCATTGGCCATAAAAAAAAACCACAGATAAGTCACATGCTGATGGGTACAGGGTGGATGCTCTGTGCTAGTTAACTGCAAGCATAAAAGCAGCTTCTTATCTCAACCTCTTCCATCCTTTAATGCAAAATGACTTCTGAGGAATCATTTTTTCAACAACCATATTCCATTTTTCACAGAGGTGAGAACAAGCATTGACCTTTTAGCCTCCATTCACTTAGAATTTCCAAGAATTTGCAAGATTTTTTATGCTACACTGGATGGTTATGGGATTGTTTGTCTTCAGTCAGAGCCGTAACAGGCGGATGAAAATGTATATTGACACTTTGGTTTTATTATTTCACCTTACAACAGAGCATGTAAACGACAAAGGGGAAACAATCCACTGTGGTTCAAGGTACAGATGAACCAAACCCAGTGTTGACACAGGGAAGGGTTAGGCTACCTCAGGGAGGCCTGGGAAAAGCACTATATAATCAAGCATTTGCGGTGGGAAACAGAAACATTGCACCTTATGGCGTCAGGGTCAAAGCATAAGGTTCTGTTTACAAAGGAGGACCCCTTGATGAGAATGATTTTAGAGGAAACCAAAAAGAACAAAAACATGCAATTCTGACGCCTATCTTGAGACAAACAGACATGTGTTACACAGAGAAAAGCTGAGACTTCTGGTCTACCTGAAACGGCTAAGACCTAACAGATTTAACATGGGTTAGTGGCCATTCCAAATGTGGAAATAGAGGATCCCCAAGTCCTAATCCAACTGCTTTCCTGCCTTCCATTACAGACGGCTATACTCTCAGCTGCAGTCTAACTAGTGAAAAGAGGCAGATTCTAATAAGCCGTTCTGTCTTTCTGCCAGTCTGTGTTTCTCTCGTTCCCCAGTTTCCTCCTCCTCTCTCTCCCTTTCTGGCCATGTCTCCTTCTCTGTCTCTTCCTCTCTGCCTGAGCCATGAGCCAGCCTGTTGGAGCAGATGGAACCATATATCCCCATTGCTCTCTGGAGGCATGAGGATTTAAAATGTAAAAGAGATGAGTGCGAAATACGCAGGGACCAGTCAATAAAGGGCAAGACGAACAGGGACTCTCAGCTTAGACCATGTTCATCAAACCAGCGCAGTGCTTCCAAAAAACTGACAATGCTATGGAGCAATAAACCACAATAAAGTAGACTTTAAACTCACCACTAAACTGGCATGTCTGTCCTCACCAAGTATCTCATCCAACATTTTGTCCTACATTATACGAGCAGAGCAGGACACTGTATTTATATTAGTAACAGATGCCCCAAAATATTCTTCTGTCAGTAGAAAATGAATCTTACAAGTCCAATCATCAGTTAATTGCTGTAAATCCTTTATAGGTCAAAAATTCTAAACAGTCTGTGATTCAAGTTTCAAAGATAAGAGACAACAAGTTTTATCTGACTACAGCAGACAAAAATTATTATTTCATTGATAAGATAATGGACAGAAAACTGATCTGCAAGAATATTGATCACAGCCCAAACATTTCATTAAATCTTTTAGAAAATAAGCCATACATTTCTGTTTCTAGCTTCTCAAATGTTTTAACTTACTTTTCTTAGATCTATGTCACTAAGTATTTAAATTATTTTTTTAAACAGAACAAGAAATTTAAGTGACCCTGCGGTCCTGGATTCATTAATGATTCTCACAAATGGTTCGTTGCAGCCCTAAAAAGCAGAATTGATTGTTTTTTTAAGGGCTGCAACTAATGCTGTTTGCCACTTATTGGTAAAGATAAAAAGAAACTAATTAGAGCTCCTGGGTTTTTTTTTCCTTAAATTACTTTGGCTGGACACTGAAGTCAGACCTGCCTTCCTCACAGCTCACCTTAGACCACCTTTCAGTAATGAGAAAGTATCTGGACGCTGTACCTGTCGTCTGGGGGAAGATTCTGCTTCGTCCGCCATCTCTGGGTGGCAGGTTGACAGACAGAGAGAGTGAAGAACAACAGGCAGACGAGGTCGTGAGCAGTACAATCGATTGCCAGCTGACTAGCAAGGTCCATTATACTGACAGGCCAGAGCCACAACACAACGACCTGCACTCTACCGACGTCCTCATTACTACCTATGAATCTCTCACTGGGACCAATCTCTCTCGCGCTCTATCCATTCTTGCTCTCTCTTGCTTCTGTCTACAGTACGTCTCTTGGCAAAGCACAAGCCTGAATTTCACTCTGTCAATTTGATGGAAGCGTTTTAAAAGAGGGAAAAGCCACACCTAAGCCTCTGCATTTAGCAGCATGCACTAGGCAAGCAATGGATACCGAATCAGGACGACATGAAGTAATACACCGTTCTTCAGAGCAATGTTCTTGAGAAAAATACAGACAATATGTACATTGAGGCCTGTGCAATCTTGAGGAAATTTGAACCGACTGTGAGGGAAAACTTTTGCTGTATTATACATCAACCTGTCTTTCAGCTAAGCTATCTGCTCGCCTCGTTCTTTTCTCCCCCCACCATCCCTCTTGTTATTCTGAAATTCTTAGTCCTTGGAAGACTTATTTCTCTCCCTTACTCCACCCCTCTCACTCACAGTGCAGCTGCAGATAGGATTTACCTGCAGCTGAGACAGCCTCCAGACTATCAATTACCACCAGTGTAGAGTCACTGTTCTGCAGCTTAGCTAACAAGACATACACACAACACATACAGATCTCTTGGAAACATCCAGTCAGAGAAATTCTGAGTCAAAGGATTTAACTGATTAATAAATTAAGTCTGTAAAAACTCCACTTCATGAAAAAAAACTGTGAGATTAAACTCATCCAAACAATCAAACCGATGTTCAGATCAACTTCTATCAAAGAAGAGCAGAAAGACTTTATATCCAGAATATAAACTAGTGCCATTTATGGGAAAATCAGTAAAACTTAAAAATTGGGTCATTTCAGGATTACAATCACATATTGAAAAATCTATTAAGAAACCTGAACAACAGCTAAGCGAGTGCTGCAACATTTCGACTCACGCTGAATGTAGTTCAAGGGCGTGAGGGTAAATTTTATGCTTGCATTTGCAAATGATTACGAAGCAATACAAAACATGCACGAACACGCAAGCTTTCAAGTCTTCCCTGCAGTCTGTGTAGCTGTGATGTTGGACTGATCTGCAATGTGCTGAAAAACAGAGATCCACCAAAATTCTCACTGACATGCCATCGCACTCCCGGACAACGATTAAACTGAGCACCAAGCCATCACACATACAGGAAGACACACAAGGATAGGACCTGTCACTCACCCTACCAGATCCAACCTGACATCTAAAGTGGCTCTGTCAGGTCAACAAATGAAAAGCCATCACAGCCAATGTTGCAGTCATCAAGCTGAAGTCATTCCATAGACTGTTTAAATGCTATCTTGCCAGGTCCTGTTAAACTCGGTTGAGCATGTTCAGGCTCAAGGCGCCAGCTTTGATTCCAGGCTTAGCACTTTGTTGACTCATCCTTACAGGAGGTAAACAACAAACCAGGAAACAAAAATGATGAAAGGGGCGTAGGTTAACGCTCAGCAATAAAACTATTAGGAGCACCAAAGCCCACAATGGTTGGTCAAGTATGCAGTCCGTACAGCTAGGTGTAATCCTGTGAAGGGAGATCTGAAGAAGCAAATTCCTTTTAAGTGAGCTGCCATGTCCAGCCACAGCAGTAGTGCAGTGATCATTAGGATAACATATTCAGGTCAAAAAGCTAATGAATCAGCTTTAAAAATGGATTGTACATAAAGTCTCTGTACAGCTCAACGCGGTTGAAACATGCGTTTAAAGTGACCATTCGTGATTTGCCGCTCTACATGTGAACTTAACGCTTACATCTTTTACACAGAGGACATCCATTAAGAGGAGAGTCCTTCATTGTAGGCCAGAACTGTGTGCCTGTTGCTATGGTTGCTCATTTAAGATAGCCACAACATGAACTTAGAATTGTGAACAGTTTAACTTGAACTACTTAGTGGGTGTTTATTCTCAGCAATTCATGGACACCCTGCAGCCAATCAGAATAAAAATTAATACTCAGATCATGGTATAATGAAAAGCTCAGAGCAGACACCTGCAGTTTACCATCAAACAATTAAAACCACTAACTTCACAAGATACCATGCTATAAAGATTTTTCATGCTTTACCCAATGTGCAAAAATATACTATGCATTATTTACTTCATACATAAAATTAGATCGTCTTACCAGCGAGCTTAAGGCCATTTCCATGGTGTAAGTTTTCATCTTGGCTTAAGTTAAGTTTCCAAGATGCAAAGGGGCTTTTCTATGAACTATAAAGAACTGGTTATCCCTCTATCTCCCCTTTCCTCAACCAGTCCTCTTGTCTGACTGTCGGCCTAGGCAGCCAAGTCTCCCATGTTTACTAATGTAGAAGCAACCCCTTTATCAGGGAAGAGATTTGTAGGGAAGAGGCAGGGGATTAGCCATCAAATTACCAGGCAGACAGCATCCCTGCTCCAGGGTTGTGAAGCGGTAATCTCTGAGGCTGAAGGGGGAGATCCAGATAAAGGTTTGGGATTGGTGCAGTGGAACTACAAACTCCAAACTGTGCATAAAATATTAAAGTTTCAGGGGAGCTCTTTCTTGTAAGCAAGTACCCCCTCCCCATTTCTGTGGCAACAGCTTGACCAGACCACATTATGTAGTTTCTTCAGTGTTGTTGCGCTATGTAGAGTCATTACATAGGCAAACACCCCCACAGTGCAAGACTTTTGAAAGGTGAAAGTACTCAAACAGGAATGCTGTAGCTAGGCAGGGCTAGCGGAATTAGATTTCAGTGACCTTGCCCATGGTTCTTGTATTGTCACCCTGCTGCCCTCCCTTAAACAAGCACTGCCTTCCTCAGAGAATACCCCCTGGACACAGGAATGTTTCATCAGTGCCTCAGCCCCAAGCATCCTTACAGGGCCACAGCGGGCCAACAGGCCCTGTAAAGGAAAGCTATAAATAAGTTAGGCATTATAATGAAACTAAATGAATCCCCATCCATCTTCCCAAAACAAGCCATGGACCTGGAGTTCTGCAGGAGGAAGAGTTATTGCCTGCATTTGAGACGAACACGAAGAACAAAAAAACAAATGTTATACCAAAGCTGAACACGTCTCACTGTAAAACATGCAACACGTGCCATACTCATGCATGCCGGTGTGAGCAGGTACAAGTCTGTGTATAGGGTGCTTAGACTGTGATGACTTATTATTGCATTCCATATGACACTGATAGCGAGAGGCCAGTCCTACTTAGAGCATTTGAGATCAGCAGCAGTGAACTGTTGCAAAAGAAGTCATAACTTTGGAGGGAGTGACAGCAGGGCTGATAAAGTAATCAAGTAGAATGTCGAGTCTTAGCTGGGCTTTTGAAGAAACTGTGAGTCGGAGCAAACAAGGAAGGGGGGATAAATCAGATACATGACCGTACCTCCAGAACCAAGCACCAAATAAATCACACCCACATTCAATTTTTTTTGCTTTACTGCAGTTTAGCATCACAGTTATCTCTTTATACTCAAGAGTAAGGTGAAGCTGTGACCTTTAAATCCATTTAATGACGGTCTACAAAAAAAAAACAAGCTGACCTTGTCTCTGCAAGTAAATTAAATTAGAGATATAAGCAGAGTATCATGCAGCAATTCAGCAATATATCATCAAAGAAATTACGAGACATGCAGAAAATCTATCCATCCTTTTTCTCCAATTTTTTCGAAATAACTCAATGCATGGCGAAATTATACAGTATTTGCCATGGCTGCTGCATGTCTCCATCCTGCACTGCTGCACATTTCACAGAGACATGCATGAGCGCCAGCCTTGTCATACATACAGAGCACAAGAAATGCAGCTGCCCCTGAAAATGTAGGCTGTTTTATTCGATGCGGAGGCATAATGGGATGATGTGGAATTGAAATGAGTTTTGTGCGAAGAGGGAAATGTCCTCTCTGACAAAGCGGATTTGCGGTCCCATTGAGAAACCCACTGTTGTAATGCATAGAGTTATGGTTTAAATCAAAAGGTGCAAGGTTATGAGCACAAAACAGAACTCTGGTCTCTGGTGATAGCCCGATCTAAAATTTAGATGGATACATTAAGATCCATTTAAAATGTTAAGTAGAAGAGAACAGGAAAGGATTGAACGTTAAGAAAAGAGCTGAATATGATCTAAGCTGAGACACAATGATCCACTTGTTGTCAATTCACTTTAAAGAGACAATTTAGCTAAAGCTGCACTGTCTCACATTCAGTTGTCTTTTACAGCACAATGTCTATTCATCACTCTTTTGCAACAAAAATAACATCACTTTCTCAAAAAACCTTCCGTGTATTTGGATGTGAGCTAATGTTAAAACCTGAACACGTGTTTAGCAAGTCTGTGTGGATGTCAAAGTAGAGACACAGACCTAGCTCACTCAAAAGAGCTCTCTGCTTTGGGCAGCTGAGGAAAAGTGTTCTTGTCAAAACACTGGTGAATTTAGTGATACAGAAGCCCTTTTTTCTAAACCTTGTTCTCAGCACCTGTCACAGTGAATGAGCGACTGTCGGCAAAGAAAGAAGTGTCACAACTCAGAGCAAAAAAGTAACGATCAACACAGCTAACACATCACACAGGCAGTGGCCGCTGATTGACATAGCACTTTACACGAGACATATCAGGTTCGCTCATCTCTAGCAGCAGAAACATCTTATTTTGTACAGAACAGGGGACTGAAAATTAGGCCTCGTCATAATAAAACAGCTATCATCAGGCAACACTTCCTGGTGTGAAAACAAATGAGAAACTTTCCTCTGGTGGCATCTTCAAGTCTGAGACTTAATCATAAATAGGTCTACACTTCAGCTACAGCATCAAAGCTCTGAACTTCGATAACCATACCAAAGTTAGTAGGTTTCCTGTCTACTCGCAGCATGCGTCATCCACAAAGGTCAGGCTCCGCTGACACAATCGTCACATTGATCTGTGATTGTAAGCAACCTCTTTCATTTCCCAACTGGGACCAGAGCAACGAAGCAGATCCATCATGTGCTAACAGGCCATTACACATCACCCAATTCACAGATGATGAGAAATCAAGTTCTATGGAGAAATCCATACACTCAGCCCATAATTACTTCTGAGGAATCCGATGGGGAGAGACACTGAATGATTGACTGTTCCAAGCAGAGTGATTTATGCAAAAGGAAAGTCTGCAGCCAGGGCAGTCATAAGGATATTTTGTGTGTTAATCTAATAAGGAGCAATACACAGATGACTGCAGCTATTTCCTCAGGTCACTTCCTAGACGTCGGTTAATGTTTTTCTGGAATATTACTGGCATCAAAGTAACTGAGGCACAGTCGTAAAAGTGGAATGAAGGGTCAGCAGCCGGCACGCTGGAGGTAAAGAAAGACGACCTGCAGGTCATTGAGTGTACACAGGGATCGGGTCTGTTTGAACAAATTACAATAGCTGGCAGTTTTTTTTGTCTTGTTTGTTTAAGCAACTGAGCATCTGAACAGACATTTTTATTAAGTGTCCATCTTGAGTTTTTCACCTCAAGGTCATTGTTTAATCAAGTCTGGGTTACCACTCCAAGCCTAGAGTGAGGGTTGTTCTCCTAAATCATTAACTGAAGGGAAAAAATATAAACAATAAATAATAAAAAGCAAGTTCAGCTTTGGTACAACTCAGAAAGAAAACATACAAGCTTCCTTTGCAATGAATCAGACCCGCAGGGAAGTCAAGCCGTTTCAAAGGCCAAACAAAACGCCATGTTGTCTACACAGAGTTCTTTGAAAGCTTAAGACAGCTTTGATGAAAAAGAGCAAGTTGCAAAAAGAGTATTTTTCCCACTGACACCAGCGCCTTGCATTGAGAAACTTATTATGCAACTGCCACATTTGTTGTGACCAAGAACCAGGCGAATTCAGTCAAAAGCTTCCCGTGCAAGTGAATAAAAGGTTTAAGGCTGTAATAAATAAAAGAAATACATGATTGAAGGCATAAATACAGCTGAAGTGGAGACTTAGACCTGGTTATACTTTGTATCAATGAAGATACAAAGGTACAAAAAGTTTTTCCACGTCTTCCTCAGTCAAATCTTTCTTAAAAATGTCTTTCAACTAAATACTAAGTGGTATCCACAGTGAGAGAAAAACAAAACTAAAACCTTTAAATCACACTTTAAGACGCATGTATTACAGGTTATACTTTGTTGAAAGCCAAGCCCAAAACATTTTCCAAAAATTATAATTTGTGACTCTCAAAAGTTCTCCTCTAAAATTATCTAGGATTTCAAAGCCTCCCAGTGTCTCCCTCTAACTGGAATTCTTGTTGCTGAAATTTAACCCTCAAGATTGCCAAGGGAGATAAAGACAACTGGAAAAACAGGTTGTTTGGCCTCAGTGTGGCCTAATGCAGTAGAGCGGCGGGGTGCCTCACCTTAGCAGCGGTAGCTAGGGGACATTCTATGGCCCTTCTATTCAAAGTCCTCTGAATACGAAGGGGAGGGCTTGCACCAGACAGGGCAATTTGCCAGAGAGCCAGCCAATAGAGCTAAGCCAAGACGAGGTTAAACTATTGTTTTGGCTCAACAAGCAAGAGTGAGCAAGGACAAAGGAAAAGGGAACAAAAGAATAGTAAGAAAATACCTGATCAGTGAAGTGTAACACATCAACTTATCTGTTACTTTTATTATAAGAGGCAAGTTATAATAGGTATATTCTGAGACGAACAATAACACATCCGGGAACAGGGATTTCTAGACGAATAAACTTCAGTGTCTAGGGCAGCCCAGTCAATTTCAAAAAGTTACAACCTGTGTTTTCATCACTGACAAGTCATAACAATTATGTGGTGCAAAACTCACTTACCCATGCATGCCAATAAGGTCCACTTATAAATTAATTCTTTTTATTCCTTATTCCAGAGATAGTGTCCAAAACCCTAGAAAAGAAAATCCAACAGTATCCACAAAAAGATTATCCCTGAATGATGTCTTATCAAAAAGTGTGTGAGATAAAAAAAAAAAGTCTCCAGTTCCTGCTTAGATATTCCAGTCACAGCGATTCATTAAACCCAAGGAACTGTCTTTAGGCTCCCCAGCAATACGTTTCCAGCTGTGGCTATAGAGCAATGTGGCTTAGGGAGAGATCTTTCAGAGGCAGAGCTTGTTCACACACTGAGCGGGTGTCCAGGGACTGCCTGGGAGAAGCCAAACCCACACCAGTGACATCACACTGGTGTCAAATTTCAGTGTGAGGAAGTAGGAGGCTGCTGGGCCTTACCTTTTTGAACTTTGACCAATGAGAAACAACTTTTTACCGCACCTGCATGTAGAAAAAAGGTTGGGGCGGGATGACACGTGACTGTATTCTTGCAGCTTAGAGACTCCATTATGTCTTATCTGTTGACCACCTCCAGAGGAAGACTGTGACCTCATGTAAGCTTATACTCAGGCTTATCCTAAACTGTACTAAAAGAGGCAGACTGGCATGTTCAACATTCAGAATTCAACTTGTGAATTTATTTAAAAATCACTAGGGGGTTAACAAAGTGTGACCTTGAAACGAGCAAGCGTTCCCAGGGGATTGTGCCTGTATAACGTGCAGTAACATGTTTTGTGGATAATGAATTTGTTGCAAAAAGTAATCTGGCCCTCTCTCATGCTAGAAAAGGGATAATATAAATATGCAAAATCCCCATTCTTAAATCAGCAAGGCGTTGAGTACACACACACACATAACTCCCAAACACACTGGTTCCTACTCCCTCTGGTCAAACTCTGCTAGCCATGGAGCTAATCATCCACAACAGATGTTCAAAAATGTTCAGTTGGATTTATGACAGAGCTCAGAGGAACAGCCAAGTCAGCCTCTGGTACTGTTTTTCTCTTCCATCCTACAAGGACAAGGGATTGCACTGAGAGAGGATGTCAGCACAACCATTCTCTTCCCCAAAAATTCCCTCGCTCTCCGAGACTCACCATCCGAGACGACAGCGCCTTAATAGATCACAGAGCCCGGGGACCTTGGGGAGAGGTTTGCTCATTTATCCCAATAATACTGTGTGGACTGTAACTTGAATCATCCAGCAATGCTTCAACAATGTTTCGCCCTCCACATAATGATGTTTTTTTATATATATCTCTCAGTGGCACTGCTGACGCTGCAAGCCACGACCTCGTCTGAGACAAATGTTTTACGATGAACCCACAAATTGTGCTACAATTAAATAATGCATTAAAACTATATCATAATTTGTGAGCACTGAAATGGAAAATAACTAAACATTGCCATACTGTTGGCCAGTGTAATTCCTATTTATCCAAACAAGGGAGTGCTGCTGGTACAAAGTACATAACAAAAGATACTCAGAGTGAGGTTCAAAAATGTGTGTTTGAGTTTTACACTAAGAGCAGCAATTCTGAATGTCTTCTAGGCTCAAACGCTGCTGAAGGAGCTGGCAAACTGCAATGTGTTCTACATTTCTCTTTGCTGTTAACAATGGGAGACAGTCGGATCTTACTGGAGGCTACAGATCTGTGCACACAACAAACTTTTCAGCAAGGAAAGGAATTGTTTTATCTTTAACTTTCCTTTCGGTTCAGAACTAGGATGTGGGTCATCTGATTAAAAAGTAATTCAATTTGCTCAGCCTGACAATTAAATATATTCAGTTTGTGCTGCAATACTTCTACTAATAAAAGGGGATCTCTAGCATGCTAAGTGGACAAAATGTCAAATTTGCATTACAACTATCCGCATAAAAGGAGAATATCCAATCTGGACATTATTGAAAGCTCTCATTCTTAACAAACTCATGAGAGTTTGAGGGAACTATCCAGAAAATAATTAACACACCCACACACCCCTGAGGTGTGGAGAAAGAGCCATTTTTGGGCCTAAAGATTCTGCGGACTTAAGTGTCACATTCATGAGAGATTAAATCACTCAACAAATCAAACACTGGTAAAAGGTAGAAATAAAGATTACACTGGCTGGTCATCTTAACAGCAGAGTGGAAGAGAAAATTAATTGTGAGCTACATTAATGAAGTGTAGTGTGTCAGTTGCACAGCATGAGCCATGTCATCTCTAGGCTAATCTCATTTTAGCGCAATTTCAAACTCGAAACACAGATGGACTATAGCGGTAACCCTCTATGCAAGATTAAAACTGCTGCCTCCAGTGAGGTTTTGTGGCTCAGGCAGTTTTAGGACTTATCTCTTGCCCCACCCCCCCAAGAGCTTGAATAGAGTTGGAAACACCCCCTACCAAGTCTGGGAATTTATAACATTGTGACAACCACCCATCCCCCACCCATTTCATTAGAATGAAAAAAAAAGATTGAGAACCTCTTCAGTCTCTAGAAGTCGGCCTGTCCTCGTCTTAAGTCAGTCTGCTAACAGAAAGCCTATTCTGAGCAATGAGATAAATGCTTTTACTGGATATTCTGGTTTTATTTTCAGAGTTATCACATGTACAAATTTTGTTTCGCCGCTCCAGGGTTATCTGCAGGAGAAGAACACCTGGATCAAGCCTGACACCTCAGCTCCTCTGTGGTATACAGTCATCATTGATGGAAAACTGTGCTGGCTGCTGTAGGAAGGGATGAATCACCCTGGCTCTGGGCTTTATCAATATAACTGTCTGTCCCATGTAACAAGTCTGCCAAAACATTTTGCCAAGGTTCAGCTTCGAGGCAGGAAAATAAGTTTGTTGGTCTGGGTTATAAGGGCACACACTGACTGAATAACTGATGTCTACCATTACAAGAATATACCAGATTTATTGCATTCAAAAAAGCTGGAGTTGACAATCATCCTGAACTACATTTCAACATTAATATTAACTTTTATATAAAGTTATAGATTGAAAAACATCCTTTAAATGGCATCCACATAGATGTGCTTTATCTCAGGAGTTAGTGATAAACACAACTCTGGCTGCACACCAGTGGAAAAATGCTGACCTGTGTTGTAAACACTGAGCTGTGAAAGTCAGTGTGCTGCTGCTGATGGGCTCTTAAGACTAGCACTATGTCATCATGTCCAGGGGCACAGCTGGGACACACCTGCTAGCTTTGAATTCCCAGCCCAATTCACAATTTACTGAGGCCTGGCTCCTGCCGTTATCTGTTTATTAGCTAATTCACCACCAGATTGCAATCCTGGTGGTATCTCCCATACATGGATTGTATTATCACTTACAACAAGGGTTAAGGGTACATGCAAATTATCATACAACGTTTAACCTCAGTCTGTGATATATGACAAGATAAGTTACAGGGACAGCTGAAGCTAGACAGGAAGCATGTGGAAGATACACCCGATGACATTTAACTACGGCATTTTCTTTATACAAGCCACTACACTTGTTCATCAGTTATAGAATGAAAGAAGTGGGACATCGTGTGAGCATCACATCTCTACTCTATTGTCCAAACACCAAGGACACACTTTTGGTCCACGCTTTTTCTCTGGATTGTCTACAGATAACACTGGCTCCAGCGCTGAGAGGTTCGGTGATGGCACATGGTGACAGGAGGTGTGAAAAAACAAGGACAGTTGCAAACAGCGCACATAAAAATCCAGATAAGACCTGCTTCACTGACCTTCAGCGAGTGCCTGCGTGGGTACGTGCCTGTACGGACGTGTCTCTGTGAGAGGCATGTGAATTTGTGCATGTGTCCCCTCGCCTGCGTGTCTGACGGTATCTGCCCATTGAGGTGGGTGTGCCTGCATGCCTATATGGACTTGTTAGTTAAAAGACAGAACGAGAGTGTGGAATAAAGAAATAAGACTAAGACAAGGCCAGAGGAGCTGATGGAGGAAGGCACTTACTTTTCTGATACTTGTTGAAACCCCAAAACAACTACTCCTCTCCATTACACTCTGCTGCTGACAACTGGCGGGGCCATGCTCTCTAAGGGGAACAGCAGAGCGTGCCTCCGAATGCATGAGACAAATCATTTTTATCTGGGACCCTGGCGGGTATTGACAAACTGGGGGTGCATTTAGATAGCCCAATTAAAAAGGGGAAATGAAGCGACAGTGAGGCACTTCACAGCACTGGGTCGCCTCTCCACCCTCTGGCCTCCTGCGCTGCCTAACCCTCTCCAGAGACTTCCTTTCGAAGTGCTCTAAGTGAGGGACACGTGGGTGGCAATGAAAGCAAAGATGCGGGTGGCTCAGAAAAGTTGCTTTGAGGTGAAGTATGCTACACAGTAGGAGGTTTTGTTTGTGAGAAGCGAGAACGAGCCCAAGTGACCTAGCATAATTTTCACCATTTCACCTTTCGTATGTAATTTTTGCACAGTCCACTTGGGGAGTCACATACCCTTTTCTCACACTAAGGTTTTCCCAATGTGTGGTGAAGTAACAGGGCCAAGAACAGCATGCAAGACAAGGTACTCAATGCAACAATGTGCAACCTCAAAGGGTAAGTTGGCAATCAATGATATGGATGTTGGCTTCATTTATCCAAACGTGTCGTAGCGGGTGACCTTCAGTGTCATCCCCTACCTACTCTAATGCCTGCATGGTTCAATTCACCTCTTTTCTCACCTGAATACGTCTCCCCCTGGTCTAATTTTCAGACCTCTATTTGTCTTTTTGATCAATGATCATTCCACTGAGATTACTGTCAGGCACACTTTTGGAACAGATAGCCAGCTCAGCACTGACACAAAATAAAACTTCCCCTGTTTCCTTCAAGTATTCTAAAAAGGTTATGAGAGCAAGACATCTCACCTTTTGTGTAGATGGGGGGAGTGAGAGCAAATGCAGCCTTGTTAGTTCTCCAATCAAGGAAAAGTCAGCGTGGAGGAAAAGCAAGGCTGCTGTGGTGTGCTGTGACCAGCTGTTCAGCAGTGTTACATTTCACATGCTACTACTAAGAGATCTCCAAAGACGCAACCTGTTTCTAAACTGCATCATGTTGTTACATAATTATTGGTGTAGAACCTGATACCTTTGATTCTTTTATGCAGTGTTTCTGCCAGAATGTTATCAAACCCTTGTTATTGTATCTTGTAAATGGTTTTTTTTTTTTTTTTTTGCTTATAGCTTAAGTCACTTATAGTGTACTTGGCCAGTCATCCTCTGAAAATTAGAGGAACCAAAGAGGGATTAAATTTTTTACAGAAATTAACAGCACAATGCTAAATTCTACTTTTTTAAAATGTCTTTGGTGCATGTTCCTCTAAAGCAGATATTCCAATAGAGATTAATGGAGACATGACTTTGAAATGAGCATCAAACAAGTACAAAACTTCTGCACCCACACATCAAATGTAATAATGAATAGGTCAAGGATACAATCCAAACAGGGCCTGTAGTTTCCTCGTATCTCTGATGGAGTATGAAGTATTCAGTGTACTGAGGAGACTTTGATGAATCTGAGAAACTTTCAGCGAGAGGTTTGATAAAAGCCCCAAAGTGCGGTTTCTCCCAGCCTGAGGAGGCTACACTTTGTCTCTGACACAGCAACCTCTTAGGTGCTTCCCCTCAATAAATTTCTGCCTCACACATATGATAATGTGCTAGCACTCAAGAAGACGAGTTGCCTGACTGGCTACAGTGAAAAGTGCCAACTTCTTTTCAAACACCACTTTTAACTTTGTGGATGTTCAATGTCAAACAACCACATATGATTCTGTGTAATGCTTCTCACGTTTTCCTGGACTCATTTTCCACAGAATAAACCAGTGGTGTCCTAATAAAGCATTTTATTATACTAATAATTTCCCATTGGAATGCAGGAAAAACAGCTTGGACACAAAGGGGATACATTCTAAAACACAAATCAACTCCAGCATGTTTAATAGCCCTCATTAGAAAATCTCCCCAAGGTTTGCACAAGAGTGCATGAGTTGGCTGAAATCAAAAAGAGGGGGATATGAAATTATTCCCTCTGTTAAAGAAGGCTGCTTTTACTGCTAAAAGGATATAAACCACAAATAATGAGACAGGCTTTCGCATGAAAAGCACTTTTGGCTTAGAACATGTACAGATATAAAGTAGGAGCTTAAAAAATATATCTAATAGTAACATGATTATACTAACATGTTGGATATCATTGATATAGGTCTTAATCTAATAAAACTGATATGGTAGGACAGATAGGCCTATTTCTAACAAAATAAGACTAATTCCACTCTGTAACCTGTATCACAACTTTAGCTTCCCCCTTATTGTAACTACATGTTTAAATTTTAACATAACCCATAGATATTTAGATTTTGGAATTGTGTAACTATTTATTAAAACTTAAACATAATATATGAAGGTTTTGCAACATCAGAATCAGGAATGGTCATCCGAATGTGTGAAACGAACCAAAAAATATGAAAATATGCTGCACATGAAAATTTTCCCATTTGTCCTGAACAAAGGGGTGAACCTGCACAAACGGACAAATACACACACACACACACACACACACTATTTCAACAGATGAAAAGCCTGCCAAATGAAAGAGTAATCCATCACTCATGCCATTTTGCATTTGCAGGGTCCCTCTCTAACAATGGCTTGACTGACAGTGAAAGATAAGGGCCCTCTGTTGACCGAAACAGTGAACACATCAAAGCAAAAAGACACTTAAATGAGATGACAATTTGTTATGGAAACTAGTATTTTGTATCCAAAGTTATAAGAACTACAAAGTGACTGATTAAAAACAAAACAAAAAGAAGTGTGAGTTTGAAGTCCTTTTGTGTTGCTTCCTAATATAATCCTAATCCTAATAAGTAGAGTTAGGCTAGGCTTAATGGTAAACCTGGATCCTGCATGTTTCAGAGAGATTAAATAACAAGCTAATGATTGTCCGGCGGGTGTGCCTTACATCGTGGTTTTAACTGCACATGCAAAAATAACTCAATAACTGGCCAAAGCTAAACAGTAATCTAAGCTTACCACAGTTTTGCAGAAATAGTCAGTGCTTTTCTCTTCACTAACCATTCATGTGGAGAGTAACAAATGGACTTCCACTCACGGACTGGAACGCTAGCCAAAAATAATTAAGGAAATTAAATATTCAACAAGAAACTCCTTATTATAGCATCAGTGCCTCATAAATTTATAGAGAAGAAAAGAGTGGATTAATCTGAGTGCTAATGAAGAAGAAAACCAGTCGTCTCTCTTCTCTCCAATTCAACTTCATTTAGCCTTTTAAGAGTTACACCTTCTGTTACTTAGTTCTGGGATTTCTGCTGCATGGAACATCAGGCAAGCTAGTTGAAGGCACTGGTCTCAATCTCTATAAAAGTGGAATTTGTGGCAAAAGGATCAAGTTAATAATAATAATGACAAAGATCTGAGCTTAAGAGCTTCGGGGGGAATCACATTTTTCCAAATAATCCAGAGCCCTCTGAGCCATTTTCACCTCCTGATGGGGGAAAATCAGACTGCTACTGTAAAGTGGAGTGCACTTTGAGACCAGGAGCAAAAAAAAAGAATGTACCTAAGACAGACAAACCAGTGAATACCTCCAGTGGCAAAAGTACCAACATATCCCAACCTTACACCAATACAAATTCTACCACCATCTCTCAAACTGAATGTATAGCCTACAGTTCATATGTAATACATAGGAAAAGACTCCTACTACTTGATATACCTTAGGCATTTTCATTGATTAGTGTTTTTTGGATTTAAATCAACTTACTGGCAAATTAAACTGTATCAAAAAGCTGTGAAACTGTTTCCACAGGATGTCTTCCGTATATTTTTGCCTTCTCTTGCCTAAAGCAAACTGTCTAAGATTACTAAGACCTCTGGGGCTTCAACAGTCACGTCAGGCCAACTGTCAGATCGCTCTCTGACGCCAGTGGACCATGTGAAAGAAAAACCAAGTGGTGAATTCAAGGATGTCATCAGCAGCACAAAGCAGAGATTAAAGCATGACCAGACCTATGTCTTGTTTAAAGTGTGAAATATTAGGACAAACATTGAATGCATTAGCATTTGAATTAAAATTAAACACTGATTTAATGCTAACTCCTAATGATCATAAGTGCATCATGAAAAACGTTTTGTCTTTTTTTTATTATCGAGAGCACAAGTTAAAATACTTTATCATAAACTAAATATAACAGATTTGTTCTTATCATGGGTGTTTGCATTGGGTGCGGCGAAGGGATAAACATTCCTAGAGTTACTAAATTCCATTACGGCTCCCAACAGTCTGACCCACCAGCATGGCATTAATGGGGCAACAATGTTGGTAACACTGAAGGACCCTAGAACAACCCCCACTTCCTACAGCAACCAAACATTTCAGGCTTAGGTCAAAGTCATACCGTAGGTCACACGGCGGGTATTGCTACCCAGTAAACACAGCATGCCATCATGATCACAGATCAGACTTTAAGAGGTGCTGCATGGTTTAAAGTTGGACTGTCAAAAAAGGTACAGCCCCTATTCGTTCCACAAGTCGATCTCTCCGCTCTGAGCCGTGCAGCTGATCCCATCGGACAGCCCCAAACTGAAATGGTAGGTGAACCGTGATGTAATTTCCTCCAGCGTCTCCTGATGCGTTTTGCCTGGTGTTCGCCTATGAAGAGGCTTCCCGCTAGGAAAATGTTCAGATCACTTCTGATCTCTGTAATGAGTTTTGCCACTCCAGTTATATCTCTGACAATATAAGGAACAGTGCTGCAGTGGACAAATGCCACCTCTCTGTCACCGTGTGTGAATGGCCGGGGTGACACTTGTCTTTTCAGTTTGACCTTTGTGTTTGGATGTGACAAAGGTGAAAAAATGCCTGACTGATGGACTTAAATGCAAACTCTGTGTTGCACGGATATACAGTAGGATCAGATTTGTCTTGTTATACAATATTTTTAATGCATATGTTACTTGCATTTCATACAAATACAAGCCAGGCTGATTTTTTTGGCCTAAATCTCACATTTCAGATGTATACAAATGACAGTTATCCAACCATTTTTGTATGTTTATGTTGTAAAAACAGTTGCATAGTTTTTTTAAGATTCCCTTTTTTAAGAGAAAGACTAACATTTTTAAATATTCTTATTCTGACAGCACAATTAATGCTTTTACATGATTAATATGTACATGCAGGTCAGGTTAATGACCTAGTAAATGATTAAAATAATGATACGCTACAGGGAGGGTAGAACTTTTCAAAAGTTTCTTAAGGTCTTCAAATAGCTAAGAGCAGAATGCAGTTAAATAGAAAAATCTCTACAATAAATGCTACCATTGTGCTACTTTGACATTTCCCTGTAAACCTAGAGTAGGATAAAATATGTGAGTATCCTTTAGTAAGATGTAAAAAACACATTAGATGTACAGCCTTGAAAACTGCAACTAAAGCAGAGGATTATAACCTTCAAACAGACAGTATTTACTCAGGGATATTGTATTACGTTAAATTGCACTGTGTGGGTGTTTACGTTATCGTTGCCACCCACCTCACATGACTGAGGTACTAAACATTTAGTCTTGGATAAAATAAGTTCTCTGGAAACTCTATGCCTAATATTCCTGGGGAGAGGTTTAGAAATCATGTCACCAGATGGCAAATACTTGTGGGCGGACAAGCCACAATGGCAGCAAAAATATGTTCACTGCTGTATTAAACTAATTTTGTGTCCCTTAAGCGACTATGCAAATTAGTATATACGTCAAGTACCCTAAAACAAATTGCCAATTTAAATCAAGTGGCTGAACAGTAACTAAATAATATAAGCAGAAGATGAGAATAGTCTTTGGGGCAAAACATGAATCAAGTTTCAGTGAGAAGTTGGCCAGCCATATCAAATCTTAACAATTAAAACGGTCTGGGATGTCATGTGATCTTAATGAATTTATATAGCACATATAAACTTATTCCCACTTTAGTCTGACATTTCATGGAATGCAGTATTATCAAATCAGTTCAGCTGACCGAGTTAGGGATGCTTACAGCCTAAATTTTTGGAATTTTCTCTGTGTGCATTTTCTTTGATCTTTCAGGGAATTTTAAAAGTCAGTAGTAGTCTCCTTTATGCAGCCACACACAAAATCCTGGATAACATACAGGCTTCCATTTGCAAGTGCAAACAGGCCAGTAAAATCCAATCAATACACATTATTGGCTTAGGGAGGGCAAGGATTTGTAAGAAAACCAAGAACCAGTCTGAGGGGAAATCCTTTGAACTCCCTGACAGGAATGAACATTTCCTGTTAACTCTACTGCAAACCATTTATACATCATTTATGTCAAAACGAGACCCCATTATTATTTCCAAATGTACAGCCTAAATGACATCAGCTTTCCACAGGCACAGCACCCCAGTTGAGATGAAAATAATCAGAGCAGACAAGAAATTACAAAAACATGCTGTGACCTTTCAAGTCTAAGGAGGGAAGGCTGTGTATACATTTACAAAATGTGAAGGGAGAGTAAAAAAAAATTCCCATCACAGAAATTGGAGTGTGACTAATGGGTAGTGAAAGAGCTGGTCTCTAACCTGAACTCCAAAATAATCTTGCTCAAGTCTCCATGGCCACTTTGGGGAAGCAGTGGGTGGTTTGACAAGGGTAATGGAGGACCACCTGCACACCAGCAGAGCCAGCTCTGTACTGGCA
>JAQLOL010000004.1:19520664-19537423 GCA_029783665.1 Naso thynnoides
CCCATTACTTCAGAGCTAGGTTGGCTGGGAAATCCATCCAGTGTCAGGTTTATCAAAATTCCATGCAAACTGCAAAGGGTGGAAAGGGGTAAAAGGATCACAATCATGCAAGGAGCCGACAGAGAATAGAGATGTCGACACTTGCCAGGAATCAAATCCAGTGTAGAAAAGTATGCAGGCTCACATAGCTTTGATCTTGTTTTTGTTTGTTGTTTTTTTTTTTTTTATTAAGTATCACACCATACTGTTTGGATATTGTGAAGCCTAGGATACAGGCCTCTACATTAAAAGTATAAGTAGCAGCATTATATGCATGCAAACCAGCCTCAGCAAGCTTAGTGTCAGCCCTAAATTTAATGGGCACTTGACACACAGTGAAAGCTGCTAACAGAGATATTATATGTTGTATATTAGAGGGCAGCATTAGCCAAGCTTGGTTTGAATGCCAGCTGGGAATGTCTGCAGTGAAGAGGAAGGCCTTTACCCTCTAACAGTTTCATCTGAACGGATTTGTTGTGCAACAATTTTTTAAAAAAACCTACAATTTCAGATCCTGATGCTACTTGATCAGCACCAACACTGACCTAATCAAGGTGATCCAGTGGCAGTCACACAAGACTCTTTCCGGTTTATATTGTTTACTAGTCAGCAGGGCAGTACCGAAGAGTTTAAACTTTCTAAGCTGAAATATCATTGAGATTTGATCAACATTCCATTGTACAGGTTCCTGTGAGTATCACAGGCCTGAAGAAATGAGTTGAGCGGTTGTGAAGTCATAAAATGTGAAGACAGATACTCAAAGCTTTGTTTGAAACCTCAATCAAAGCTTTGAAAGTCCAAAAAAGACATTATATGCTGTCCTTAGGTTGGCATGGACGTAAAATTTGAATAATATCGACAATTTTAATAAACAAGATATCTTTTAATTTACTTATCACGAATTAATACCAAACAGTTGCTGGTTAATACTTCTTCAGTGCAAACACCGTGACCCATCCCTCTTTTAGGTATTAGTAAATTGAGTATATTTAGGATTAAGACAAAATAAGAAATTTGATGATGTTACATGAGGCTTTGGGGACATCTCCCATTATCAGACAATGGTCTGGCATTACGCAGACATTAAATATTGATTAATCAAAAGAAAATAATCACACTGATTAAATGATAGTGAAAATAACTGTGAGTTGCTTCACATGAATAAAAATCATTTTGGTACACAATCTTCTTAATGGGTAATGTAATAGTGAGGAAGTAGTTAAAGCCTGATGTTGAATGAATGATCTCAAATTCAAAACCAGAGATAAATATGATGAAAATGAAAGGATAAAAGAGTACTACTGATATCGGATTTTTCCTTGAAACCTAATTTTAGTGGTCAGAATTGACATGAAGACCCCTACTTCCAGACAATACAATGGAACAGAGCTGAATAAGAGTGGATGAATCTTTGCTGGGTTCAGAAAGGTTAGGAACAAGGGTCGACAGAGGATTTCCTACTTATAAAGACAGACATCCCTGAGGCCGATCCTTTCTACATGGTCCTCTGCATCAATAATATAGACTGACATCCACAAGATACTCTCAAGGAGAGCACGTCAGTTTGCGTCACCAGAGTGCTTATCGTGAAATAAACAAATGAGAACTGACAATCCTTGTGATAGTCCATACATCCTCATGAACATCCTCATCGACTCTGTCCATCCCCTATGGATTTTACACAGAATCCAGGTGGCTTATTTTCCGCAACAAAAGACACACCAAAATGAAAGAAGCACAACCCCAAAGATTCAAAAATAGTTCAGAGTTAATTGAAGGTTCTTTGCAAATTCCAAACCAAGAACATCAAGTGAGCAATCTGAACTGCTATGACACACAGATCAGATGCACTGAGCATCTGGGTGCAGCAGGACTGAGAACACAAACCTGTGAAATGTCTATCAGGATTTAAAAACAGACCTGGAAGAGCTTATATGCATTAGTTGTAACAACAAATAGCTCCCACTGGGATTTTACAAGGGAAGCATGGGAGATTTATATGCAAATTACTCCAACAGGAGCACATTATAGAATGTTTATTAGTCAAAATACATGTAAAGCCTTTTTGCTCCATAATGTAAAAAAACACAACATTAAAAGGAGAAATATTTTTAATTAGTTACCAATGACTGTATAAAGTTAGAAAGACATCTGCAAAAGTGAATCCAAAACACCTCATTCGCCCCCTGGTGGCTGCCTGCAGTATACATCACAAACCTCCTATCATGTTAGCCCACTGGCCAAGAAAAAAAAAATGAAGGTACACCTCAAATAAATTTTCTTATCATGAGTTACTTTTTCTGATGACTTTAACTGAAATTATTTATTTCATGCCAAAAAAAGATGTGTAACAGTTATGGGTGGGGGGACAAAATCGATAGTGTAATACCGCAATATTCTGCAATACAATTTGAAATTATAAAGACACCAAGTAGCCATATTTTATTACATATATTCTTAACAAATGCAATATAATGGTAATAGAATAATAAAAATCAGTTGACTTTTCAGACCATTAGATGGTGCCAAGCGTCTGATGAGGCGATAAAAACAGACTGAAAACTTTCTCCCATTAGATGAAACAGATGATGTTGACGAAGTTTCACTTTTGGAAAAATGACTGACAGTTAAAAAAAATTTAAAAATCCCAATATATGATATCGCAATACTCGATGTATTGCAATATCATGATAATATTGTGTCGTGACTTAAGTATTGTGATAATATCATATTGCGGGGCCTCTGGTGATTCTCACCTCTAGTAACAGTATGGTGGACAGCTAATCCTAAAACCATCATAGAATGGCTTCATTCGCCATCAGTCTGCCCCGACTACAGTTCCGAGAGACGTCACTAGCGTCAGATAGCAGTGCCTTTATCAGGGATAATTTACCTTCATTTATACGATGGGAGTCAGTGGAGACATGCTGTCCATCTTCATTATCAGCCATTTTTTGTCAATGAGTTCTTTTGGTGGAGGTTTTACGGTCAAACACAACAAAAAAACAAACATCTTTGCAGTGAAAAATGCAGATTATTTTAGGTTATGCTATTCAAAAATTTTTTAAAAAATGTGAAAAGTCTGGGCAAAAACATGTGGGATAAATCTTTATCTGGAGTTCAAATACATTCATTCAAGATTTATCGTCGCCTGCTGATTTTCCAACAGTTTCCCTTGTAAGATTCAGCAACACTTCAGATGAAACTCTGGTTCAAAGTGCTACCAATCAATTGCCATGCATCATGCAGACAGCAACAGTCATTCCAAATAATGATTCATACAAATAAATAATATTCTATGAGACCACAATCAACTATGTTCCCCATCAACTTGAAAGTCTGATGGCTAGCTTCAGGATAGAAATTCAGTTAGGATTCAATACCAATAAGTCAGGAATTGAAACTTAGATTAAGTGCCATTCCTTCTGACCATGAAATATTACTGATTTTATGTGGGAAAAAAAGTCATCTACAAACAAAATGTAAGACTAATACACAGCGCCTAAAAGAAGGAAAGCAAAAGAAGAAAGAAAAACTTACTCATATGATGCATTTCTACAGCTTTGCTCTAAAGCTCCTAATTAGTTGAGACATTTTGCTTAGTGGCTTGGCATTTTAGCCACAGGGGGGCTGATACAGTAGATTGTATTGGACATGCAAGCAGAAGGACACAAAGTAAAAGGCTGATTCAGGAGTCTAAATCCTATGCTCTACTAAAATTCAGTAAAACATTGCCAAACGACCTAGAACACAGTATTAGAACTCCATGCTAAATGTGTTGGCTGCAATGTGCAATTCTCCATGCAATGTCATTGTATTTTAGTGAAGGTGTTGAAAATGAGTGTCAAACTTAACAATACTAGGACACTGGCAATTTGCAGGAACAAGCAATTATCCTTTTAAAATTTCACGCAAATCTATCCTGCATAAACTTGTTATCACAGGAGTTATTCAACAGCAGCAAGGCCTAGATAGAGATGTTCATTAGCCCATTGCTGAGACAAACACATTTGATGGATTAAACAGTCAAATATAACAAGATGCTTGAACTGCTGTCCTGGTTGTTAAGGGAGATCAAAGTGGGGCCTGAGGGTCTGGTAAGTATGAGGTGCAGGATTGGTTCAGCAGAGCTCCAAAAGAACAAGTGCTGGACCAAGGAGATACGACATCAGACGTGTGCACTGCATTCCCTTAGGCCTGTTCTTTCAAAACTGTCAGGCTGCCTACCAAATGAGCTGCATAGGAGGAGGGAAGAAACAGTCTTTCAGAAAGCACTTCTAATCTAACAATAAGCATAAGCCTCATTTGGTAAATGTGCTGTCCTCGTGAAGCAGGTTGAATATCAATTTGATTTTTTTTTTAGATGCCACCCCCAGTAATTCTCATCCTACTGTGAAAAATGTGACACATTCCAGAGGAAAAAAAAAAGAACACAGGAAGCAATTAGTAATTATGGTCCCATGTATGATAACAGGTACGCTTAGATTTTATTTCCATTAAACATTTACGAGAAAACATTTAAAAATGCATGCAGTATAAGCGGAATGCTTTGTAGCATAAAAGGCTTTCAACAAATGACATGTTGTGCTTGGGAGGAGACCCAAGGTTTTGAATTTCAAGCCAGGGAGACCAGACATCACATATGACATTAACTATATGGAAGTGTACGGCACTCACTCTGCTGCTGCAGTACTTTTCTCAGTGACACATACTATATTTGCTTGCTGATGGATTGCCTGTCTGCCTGTACTAGCGCGCATACAGTAAGGAGACAGAAGTGCTGGTGTTTTTTTGCTTCCCTTTCAGGCACATCAAACCATAACATACAAGCCCAAGTTGTCTGTTTCCATGATTTTTTTTTCTTTTTTCAGTTTAACAGATTGAAGCAATACATTAGGTTCTTGTAAAGTGCACCACCAACAAGACTAAAGAAATGATAGCAACTATTTCCACCTTATAATCACCCCCTTTCCATTAGCTTCACACTCCACCTTCAAGTGCAGCCATTTTGAAAAACTATAAACAACACTGGCTTTCCAGCATATGGTGCAACAAACAGCTTGTTTTTGTTTTGGTTTTTTTGGTTTTTTCCCAGCTTTAGAATTAGTCATCCTTTCAGTCAGGAGTTACACTTTCATTTCAGCTTGAAACAAAATGGAAGCGAGTCCATAGAGCAAAGAAGTTTATATGGTGAGAAGCTGGTATTGACTTGACACGCCAAATACTTCACTTAATGTGTCGAAATCCACATAGGAATGCATGAAGATATGTCTGAAAAAAAAATGGCATCCCGTACTGCATTGTTGCCATAGGGGGATGCATTACCACAGTTCTTGTGCTAAGTGTGACCGATCAATTTAACTCCCTCCTGAAAAACAACACGGCAAGTGGGGAAAGTCAGCATCTGCTGTGTCCCACCCTCTGTTATATCTGCACGCCATTCAAAGACGTATGATATCGTACAATGAGAGTCGTTAAAAAAAGACAAAAAAAGGGAGGAAACTCTGAGACAGGGAGGGAAAGGGGGGCTTTTGTCTGCACATTTCTCACTGTGGGTATCGGAAACAGTCAGATGCTGTCCATCACAAGTGAAGGCCAGAGAATAGACTGTCCTATTTATCTAATGAAGAGGTCAAGGGGTGGGGGGTGGGAGGTAAGTGGGGCATAGCAGGCCTGTCACAATACCATACCCTTAGACCTCATTCCAAAGAAGTCGGATTGTCCATGGTAAGGCATCAGTAATAAATGTGTGAAATAAATGTGCATGTCCCAGTAGTTAGTCTGAGGTTCTGATAAGATGAGGAAACTATGTAACTTTAAGCACAAAGGATCTGTCTTACACCAGGAATTTAGGCCTGGAATACACCTCAATTTCATATATTTTTGTTTTGTGTCAATCATTCTTTGCAATATACAAAGAATATGAGTATATATAGAGTATGCCAACGCAAGAAAATGCCTTTCATTGCCCATCGTTAAAAACACTACCTGACATGGGAGCAAATGTAGTTTTGTCTGGTTTTTGCTATCCAGTAAATAAGCAGATGTTTTTGCCATCCAGCAAAAAGGCAGATGGAGCACAGAAAAACAAAAAGTGAAAAAAAAAAAAGTGAGGAGGTTTGTCTGCTACGTGTGTATCAAGTTTTGTGAAATACTTTGTCAAAGAAATACAAACCACAATGCATACACTCCATTTGCTACACAGCTAGCATGCAACCAATGTTAGCTAAATATGCCATATGTCATTTCTGTTGACTAATTTCTTTGATGCTAACTTTATGTGCCACAGAATTCAAAGAAACGAGGTACATGTGGTAGTTATGTTCATGCAACTTTCTTTTTGGTGGACCTGTTACACACAGTCACAGTAGACTGGCATCTGAAGAATGAGCATTTAGCGGCTACACAGTCTCATCTACGCCATCACAACAATTTTACCATTTTAAATCACTAGTTCAAACAATTTTCTGGCATGAAAAAACAGTTTTAATACCTGCACATTTTTGAAAACTTTTAAGTGGATACCAAATATCTGCGATAGCCTGGTATCAGCCAATAATCAGCAAACCAATAAATTGCTCAGGCCCTAATCTGAACACACATAACTTCATAACCATACTCTGAATTTAGAGTGGTTGCATTACAATAACATTTCACAGAGGCTTTCTGTGAACAAGGTGGAGAAACAGGGTAGTCGTGATGGTTGACTGGCAATCTTACATCCTCGAGCTAAAGGCCACAACTTCGAATGAAAAATATCTTTAACAACCTCTTTTGCAGCAGAAAAACGCAAAATACACCTTGTCATCTCCAAAGGGTCAATATCATTCAGTGTTTAGCCATGACCACCAACAACTAAGGATCCAGTGCATCTGAAACAACCATTAGTCTGCTCAGAGGACAGAAACACAATGTCTTCTGTATTCTCATGTGTCTTTATCTGAGGATCTTCAAGGCCAAAATAGGCAACACAGGTTTAAATGAAAAAAAAAAAAAGAGTACAAAACTGTCCAACAACTTGAACGAATAAAAAAGAAGTCAAGGGTTTCAGCAGCTCTGATTGAAATAACTTGCCTCTTCTACACAAAAACAGATGATTGAATTTCTGCTGCTTGCTCTGCAGGCCATACAAATTTTCATAAAGAGAAGCTCAAGTATGGAGGAGAAAAAACTGGCTGCCAATTGCGAGGTGTCATTTTTAATAAACTATAAATAGCATCCATAAGAAGGAGAACACACAGAACTTGTACTGTCCCATTTTTTTCTTCATAAAGTTTGACTTGCTCAGGTCCTGGCAGTTGAAGGCCTCTGCTGTGCTTTTGTGCAACCTTTGTAGGTGTGACATACCTTTCATTACAACATCTGCATAATAGCAAATGCTGTTACCATAGTAACTCCTGTGATTGATGGCTTTGTTAAGAGGAATAGTTACACACCATTAAATTGGCGTAATAGTGCATGGCAGTCATCTCAATAACTAGGGACAAAGCAATTACCAAGCCATTAAAAAAGGAATAGACTAATACAACACGGTGCACACAAGGATGAGTGACGTGCATTGAAATCAGCCTCTGTGGACTTGTTTTTGAATTAAAATGTTAGTTCAGTGTACAAGCTGTGTATTCTGCAGAACTCTTGAGATTTCATCTTTTTAGTATGGATTGACTTTGGATTCAAATTATCTCTGCAGAAGAACAATTGCACCTAAATCACTCTTTGTTTCATGAACGTGAAAGAAAGTTGCCTTCTATTTCACATCTCGTATGCTCCCTCATCCTGCACTACAGAGGGATTACAGTGTCAGCTTGAATGCTCATTTCCACTGGGATTGCTTTTAGCTGTTTTAGCTTGATAATAATTTGATGGTGAAGTCAAGAATACTTGTTCACAGAAATGCGGTCCTACTTTGCAGCCCACAAGCCGGGGACCGAGCACAGCAGTGCTGGCAATGATTTAGAGAATTCAAAAATTCAAATGAGAGAGAGGAGATGGAGTGACACAGATGTGCTGTTGTTCAGTGAGAGCGGCATCCATACAGGGTGAGCACGCACTGCCTCGCACCGCCACACACAAAGCTATATACACGTGCATAGACAGCAGTGCCACTCAATCATCCTGGTCGAGGGCCAATCCATCTATTGCTGGTTGACTGGGATCCAATCACCATTCCCAACAGGGCCAGAATGAAAGAATGGCAGACAGCCTGTGAAGAGGCCCACTCTCTCATAGTAGATTGATGGGACAAATTTTGGAGCGGTTCATGAGGCATCCCATATCGAAACGAACATACTATAAAAAGTCTATGATGTCATATGGCACATAAAAATACACCGTTTCGCTCCGTGTGTGCATTGTGCATTTGTCGCTATGTAATTTGTTGTGTTTTGCTAAGACGCTATTTTTGCCATTCAACCATAAGAAGCCCATTAGGATATGTCATATTTTTCAGTTACATCTGGCCCCAGCATGTAATACTGATTTTCTTGTGTTTAATGCTGCAAATCACTGTCATTCTATTAAATAAAGAAATGTGACTAAGTCCGGTACAATATGATTACTTTAAACTATTTCTTAACTGAATTTCTTAAATATTTACTATACTGTGATCCATACATTACCATGCTATAAAATCAAATACTGTGACAGAAGATTTTGGCTATTTCACCACCTCTATATAAGATTTGGGGAAAAATTCGAGCAACAATGAAACGGTAAAGAAGCTTTGCAAGAATTCTAAATTCAAACAAAGATTTCTAACTGGCAAGGAGAGAATTGTTAGCTGGCCATTGAGTTAGTTTTTAAAGACCACTGCTCTGTCTTACTGGTTGACACAATAGATGAGTCTTGAGAGTTTGGCCAAAAAGAAAAACAAGAAATGAAAGGAAACAACTTGAAGAGTAGTAAAAGCATAAAACTAAGAAAAACGTGGCATTTTCTAGACGTTAATCTCAGACAGAAGACGCTAAATTGAAAATGAAAGTTTTGTGGGTTTGTTGGACCGGCAACAAACTGAATTAATCATTTTTGACTAACTAGATTAATCGTATGATTAATTAGTACCTCTGTTATACTGGCTGTTTTACAGGGCAAGTAGGAGCCTTTAGGGAAAATCACTGGGAAAATCCCTTAGTGTTCCTTGAACTGACTCTGAATAATTTAAAATATATTATTTTTAACGACTCCATAATATTAATTGGCCCTTGCTGCACACTTTGTATTCATGAGTAAGCCCTCTTACCTAACAGATAGAAGCCTTTCTGTAAATGTAATCAGCACTAACATGGAAAATCACTGAACAGCTATTCATGAGGCTAGTTAGTCTCCACATCCGTTTTGCCACTACATTAATGGGACCTGATGTGGGAGTGTGAGGAGGCTGCGATGCCAACATACAGACGAGATGCTGCTGGCTCTGGTTACACTTTGGCCATTTAGTCAGTGTTTGCTGTAATTTTCCTAAAAAGTCAGCTTGATGTATCTGCCGTACACAGTTCTCGCCTACATGTTATGGTATTCATCGTTTCCAGCCTTGCTAGTGTTTACACAATGAGACAAACAACATGCAGCATTTCTTTGTGTTCCGAAGTTGCTAAAACGAAATGATGTCATTTCTGCTCCATGTGCCGCTCTGACTAACTCTGCAGTGGCATCCAGTAAGACTGTCAGAACAAATTTCAATATGGAAATTTGAGTCTAACATGAAAAAACATACCAAATTAAACTAGACTTACAGAAGACTTTTAAACTTGTGTTCTTTTCCCGCTTACAATTCTTTTCCAGATCAATCTAATAACCAATCTTTCAAAGTAATAACATATTTTGATCCCCTTGTGTGAAAGGCAAAATTAAGCAGAATACCAACTCAAAGCCCTTGAAGAGAATGAACACTGAAAGGTGGAGTATATGGAATCAACTCCATTTAAAACATGTTAAACATTCATTGTGTCTCGCTTTAATGCATCACTAGTTAAAGGACGTGAAGACCCAAGTAGCTTGTGCGAGTTCATGTGAAAAATTAGCACATCTTTAATTTAATTTCATGTGAGATACTGAGTTTGTGCCTTGATGTATTATATCATTTCATTGATGCAATAAGCCAGTATACTTACAACCCTTTTTGATCATCATGCAACAAATCAGGAATGCTCATACAGAACGTTGAAGTGCAATACCATTTGTAAGAGTAATTACTTATTTAACTTAGGGAATGATTAAGCTTCAGTGTATATATTTTTACTTTGAAAGTGGGTCGGTGTGTGGAAGCTTTGATTGCAAAGCCCACAACAGAGCTATAATTACAGTGTAATCAATAATGAATACACATAGTTGGAAAAAAAGGAATACAAACAATATATAAGAGAGTAAGCACTGTAAGATTCTGAGCTCTCATTTTCAGTTATATAGGAAAGGAAAATGGAATAACAAACTATTTTAATGACATTTGTTTCTGTATATACTTTTAAACCTGGGTAGCCCTGTCGTTACTTTCTAACTCAATTTATTTAAAATAGAAATACTTCTGTATTGTATTTGCAACAGTAGCTCCATCTAAGAGTAGCAAATCAGCACTGTTGCTACCTTTTCCAACTAGCTACATGTCTGTTTCACCACATTTTTATTTTCTAAGTCAATAAATAACACAATCAGCATTTCATTTTGTAATAAAATTATTTCAGCACCAAAAAATGCTTACTATATTGTCACCAAAAAAACACCAATAACAATCATTTTGCATAAATTAAGCACTTGTCCTACATTTTGCCAGCAAAATCAAACAAGACCTTTATAGAATTTGTAGGACAAAAAGCCTTTTTGAGTGAACAAAACAAGACCAATTTCAAGACAATCAACTATATGGATACATTGTCCAGTCTCACTTCTTAATAAAAGGACAAGACTGGGGAGTGGGACTGTGCCAAAGCAGAGAGGCAAAGATAACAGACTTATCTCTTGGCAAATATCAAGACCAGAAGTTCTTTTAGAATAACTGGCCCCAAGAGGCAGCACAATTGCTATTGTCAAACCCTGCTAGTGAGTCTATCTTTATTATGAAGATTAATAACATGCACAGCAGCCAAGATACTGCATTGTTTGGAGTCATCCTCAGGCAAAACTGCCATTTACTTATCCTGACTTTTTTTGACTGACAAGAGCAATATAACCCTCATCTTCCTTGTTGTTTATTGACATACGTTAGAGGATCCAGTCCTCTGCACAGACTCTCACTGTTCCTCCTGGGTCGGCATCACACACAAACATTACGTCGGCCTGTTAAACAGCTCAGTCAAATGGCAGCGGCGCTGCTGCTTTCTGCTAATGTGAAGAAGCACACGCTCACATTAGAGCGGTGTACCAGAGGGGAGAAGAGCCTCAGGACAGACACCTACTGAGCTCTGGTCGTGTGGCTGTCTCAGCGCTCTTTAAGATCCAGCATGAACCCCTGAAGTGTCAGTCTCTCCCGCCGTTTAATGACGGAGATAACCTTGAAAAGTATCACACAGAAGAGGAACTGTTTAATTTCACAGCTTTTCCACTCTCATTTGGATGAAGGCAATTTGTCTGGTACTAAATGGGTTTCACAGGATTTGTAGTCAGTTCATATTTGGATATATTCAGAAAAATTGCAGCCTAAACTAGATCAAATGCTTCTTGAGTATTATTACTTTCGAATAACACCTCACCCTAATTAACCATTGTCCTCAGTGTTCTTATTAGGTAAAGAGCTTATTACTACACATCATTTTAGGAATGTACAGTACATTACAGAAAAAACTGTAGCCCACAATCAATATACTATTTTACTTTTGCATAAAAAAAACCAATTAGATTTCTGTGTCGAGATTTCTGTTCTCAAAAGTAGCAATGCACCGACATATCAGATAAACATCCAGTGATTTCCAACACTGGTTGTGCAATTAGGCCATAGAAGATTGTTAAGATGGACAATTCTGCAGCCTGACATGAAAATTATATTTATACCACCTACAGTTAAGGCAAAAACATTTATTTTCCCATCTGTCCATATTCATTATGAAATAGAAGCACATTTATAAAAGAGCATATGCCCAGAAAACATGCTGTAGGCTAAACAATATCAAATTCTTTGCTTGACGATGTGAATTTGACTGCATTTGAATGCAACTTCGTTAACGCACCACATACCGTACCAATTGTCAGCTCCCACACAGTCTGCTGAATGAAACCCAGTCCAGCTGCTACAAAGCTTCCACGCTGCACAGCATGAGCACATTTTACAATGGGCTAAAACATGCAAAAACACCAGTGTGGTCTCAGAACTTGGTTATAAAAGATTCACAACAGTGAAGACAAAGCAACAATGAATTCATCATTCTATAGCCTACGGCCCTTGGCAGCACTAAAGAGGGATGCACTCTCACAAATACCACATTCACTTCGACACATCACCATGAAAAATACAATAAAATGTTTCTCTAGTCACAGAAATTGATCAACAAATTTAGAAAAAACACAATATCCTACTGCAAAGTCCAATAACATTTAATATTGGTATAATTACCTTCTGAAATTCCATTACTGGAAAAATAATGAGTTGGTAATTACATTTTTCAATTTATCAGTGGGTAATTTATCACTCTTGCACCCCTTTTGTGAAAACATATTGATGTCAAACATATCTCTAACATATCAGTTTATCTGTAGCCATGAAAACATGACTTTTCTGGAGATACAAACACTTCAGCAAGTCACTACATGCTAAATCAATCTACACAAATTATTCTTGGTTGAAAACCAAGAATGGTGTGATCTCATTACACAATAAATCATTAGGACATTTCACAATTCAGTCACACTTCTTCCTGATATTTAGGGTGTCACATATTCAAAACAACATATCGTATTTATCAACCCAGACAGACTGACATATTACTGCCAAACATTTCCTTGAACTTAACATGCATCACAAAAAATCCTGCAGATGAAAGCCTGTGTGAATGATAATCAGAAGCTGAAAGACTTGCCTTTACATAAAGACTAAATGTAAAATAAGTCTATTGATCTTACAAACCCAATTAAGGTATTTATGCATTTTAAATGTCACAAAATAAATGTTTTTGTTGTCTTAATTTAGTTTGAACTAGGTCAGTCACTGCTGCGGTTCCCTTTGAAGCTTCAGAACTGTGTGACGGCTCATCTGCTAGCAGCACAGGTCAGGCTGTCTCTAATCAATAGGCTCATCTCTTCCCTCAAAGAGTAAACTCATTGGAATGCTCCAGAGGCTCATAGGAGGAAGTACACACAGTCCTTGACCATGATATGCTGCTTAAAATGTAAATGAAGCCTCTGAATAATGGGACATGTCAGCAATGAATATGCAGACGACCACAAATTATTTCCGCTTATCTTATAAATCATTTTTAGTTTGTTGGCATTTTGCAGGACTACAGATTGTTGATTCTCTACCAAAACCAGGGACCTTAATTTATTTAACCCCAATGTATGGAAAGTCTGTCTGCGACCTTGTTCTCTGTTTGGGTGATCTAATCACAGCCGGACAGCTACAAGCTTTGTGTGGGTATAAGCATGAGGCTCAGACCACTGCGATGTGGTCTGAATTTCCTGTGTGGCTGGATAAATGTCCTGAAACAGGATCAGGGCCAAACCAGCCATTTTTTAAAGGCCTGATATCAGTTGTATTAAACACAATCCATTTCCAGTCCTTTGTTTGCTTCTATTACACAAGCTGACAAGAATGTCCATTTGCTCTTCATTAAATCTGTTTCCATTACCCAATGCACAATGATGAAAGCCAGCAGTTACAATTACAAGTGTTTATTGGTATTCATTGGTGAACACAGGCAGGAGAGCAAAGAGTTACTTTGTTTTACTTACCACTTCTATTGGCATTATCAACAAAACCTTAAAATTAAAATTCCACAGTCCTCAATTTGAATAACAGGATTAAGTGCTTTCTTTAATGGATATAACTCGTCATTTTCATCAGCACAAATACAAATAAATTTATGATGTTATTTCTGATACAGCTGTCTCTTTCTGTCTAAAGTCACCACTCGCTGTGCCATGTGCATCTGCAGACTGGAGCTGCTCCTGTTTCCGGCATTGTTCCAGGCAGCAGATAAAGCTGAAGTTGCAATAAACTTCACAATGAAGTTGCAAAAACACTGCACAGTTATGATCTATCGATTGTTAATTTAGAAATTGAAAGTAAGCGTTATGAATGAAGCGACAAAAACTCAAAGTATTCGGTACTGCCCCACAAAATTTAATATGAAACCATCAAAAGAAGCAGTAATAATGGGTGTAATGTGTTACTGCAGAGCTATGCAGCTGTCAGAAATATCTACAGTGCTTTACTGATCTTAAATTAGACCCACTTTAAGTTTTGTGTGCACTGCTTGAGTTGCGTTACACTGTACAGGAAATTCTGTATAATCTGATTAGACTCGACTCGAGTCACAGGACTAGTGGACTGATCAAAAAGAAAAAATATAGGGTAGAAGGTCAGATTATAAAGTTCATCATCTGAACCTTGAGAATTGAATATAAGATAATCCCATAAGACGTTCTGTTGCAATGTTTTAAATCTTATTTAAGATATAAGCACCCAATTAACACAAAAGTTAATCTTTTACCTTTAAACACGTCTGATAACGTCGTACCATGTTCCCTGCTTTTTATCAGATATCTTCCAAAGGTTTACCTCATAAAAAGTCAATTTAAACAACAATTATTTTTTTCTATTAAAATAATCTTATTTAATTCCCAACTTGCTACCTCAACTTTGATGTTTGTTTGGTTGTGGTGCTTCTTTTTGCAGATAAAGTAGCCTGCACATTACTTTCAGATCAGATCAAAGTACCCAGGCTTTGCAGGCACTAAAGCATAGATAAGACTTGTGGCAAGTAGAGGTGAAGAAATACCTTAGCTGGCCATGCATGCTCCATATTATTGTAGCCTTGTTATTAAGCAATTGTATTTGCCTTAGCAGTCGTTTTTTTTTCTTTTTCTGTTTTTTAGAACAGAGAGCTGAATATAAAACAAGGCACGATGTCACAACAGTCACTACACACTGTGAAAAAAAGACAAAAATAAAATGCAAGAGAAGAGGTGAAAAGGCTGCAGAGATATTTTTCTCAAAACAAACCCATCTTGTACGCTTGGTGTGCAAGTTTGGACTTGTCCTTTTTTCACCTCATGATTTCATATGTAAGAAAAACACTCATGAAAACCACTATAAATGCACCTTTCCATTAACTTGGAAAATTCTTACTGAAAACGCAGCACAAGAGTTCATTCAGTGGCATCTAAATTTAATATGATACTCCTGCTAAATGTTAATATCTGAAGATTTCTGAATATATGAATTTTATACTTACAAATACTACCTTATTTTGCCTTATCCCCAAATAGCACACTCAAGGGTGAAGTTTCAATGCTTTTACTACTGCAACATAAGCTGGTCAAAATGGTTCAAACTGACTATAATCCTTACTTAAATGAATGATGGGAGGCAGTTTGGCAACATCAACTATCTAAAAAGGACAGAAAAACATTCTACTTTTATTCTGTATCTGACTAGTTTTCATTCCACAAGGATTTTTGTTTTCAGTTGAAGCCACTGTATCACACCAGCAGTCATGATCAGTAGTTTGTGCACAAAAACCATACTGAGCATTAACAAGCCCAAAACATGTCTGTTCTAGTGTATGAGGTATAAGGACAAGAGAAATATTATATGTACAAAAGAGTAACAACAAGGCCTATGACACTATTTCTTGAAGAAAACACAAGGCTAGTCCTTGCTATGACTGCTTAGAAGAAGACAAGAAAAGGATTAACCATTCCCTGGGAGTTCTATAACTTGGCTCAAATCACATGAGGTGAGTTAGCTCAGAAGACTACACAGCAAAGCAAGGAATGGGTAGAAAAACAAGCTAATCAACATGCAGAGACATGAAGCCAAGTGAGTCCGAGTCAAGCTGCCAAGCCGCCAGATAAAGATCTGTCTGACACGTAGCCTTTTAAATAATCCACTTGTAAGTACACCATTTGCAAACATTAACATCTAGCGGGGAAAAGGTGATTTTCTGATGGGGAGGTGAGAGCGCAGGAGGTTTAGAAGATGGATGATAGCGTGGACAGACACCATGTGGAGACCTCTTAGATGTACAGACTTTTGATGTCACTCATTAAAACTCAAAGCAACTGCCGCTGATCCGCTGGAGAGTTCCAGTGGCTCCTTGGAGAGAAGAAACTTGAGCTTCCTCTCTGTGCTTATGTAGATCTTACATACCAATGGTGAGACAGGTCTGGGAATTTTCTAATGGACTGCAACACTATAAGCAGGTGATGTTGGCTGAAACATTCTCTGTCAGCTCGCATTTTAAACGCTTGACAAAGTAAGTCAAATCCGGTTTGTGCAACCGTTGTTTACAGTCTGACTTTCCCGCCCCCTGGTTCTGCCAAGCCCTGCTATTCTGATGAGAAAAGGCTAAACACAATGGCAGGAAAAGGGCACGCTTGATGTGAAAACATACTGGTTATTCAGTCCTGACTAACACTTACACTGCATCTACTTAGTAATCCATGTTGACTTAATAATGAGACCAGGGCCTGCTTTGCGTGCGAGGCACAGAGTCATCTCTGTGTAATACTGAAGAAGCAGCGTGGGAATCAGACAGGAGTTTGTGAGACTTAAAAAGGACTAGGAAATTCTCGT
>JAQLOL010000004.1:19537523-19555578 GCA_029783665.1 Naso thynnoides
TACGATGCAGAGGAGCCAGCATGGGAATCAGTAGTTTGTAAGACTTAAAAAGGACTAGAAAATTCTATAGCTCTTCTGAGGGGCTCAGCAAAGTTGTTTGCCACATTAATTGCTGTGCAACAATTGAAGGTTTTAAATAAATCTGCACCATTTCAAGAGACTTGAGCTTTTTCAAACACTTTCAGTTTACTCTGTCAATTAATTATCTAAAATACTACAGGCAATATTACCTGGCTGAAAAGAGAAATTCTGAAGTACTGGGAGGCTCCTAAGCTCAGACATGGATATAAAGCTTATTAGGGAGGAAGACATACAAAGCAATCAGCAGTCTCACTTAAGACCCAACTATCAAGAAGGGCTTAACCACACTATTTCACACTATTTCAGAGAAAAGAGTTTTCTCTTCAGATTCAAGATTAAGAGGAACAATTTCCAGGCAGCAATTTCTATTTCTCTGACAGCGGTTTCTACTTCAAGTCTAGGATAAGGTTCATATCTATATATAGGCCTTGACAAAGAAAGATAAAGGTGGAAAAACTGCTTATCCGTGTGCTTGATGTATTAGGAACAATAGGCAACTTCGCTCACTCCCCAACTTTGGTGTCATAAATTCAGTTCTCTCATCCGTCTCCTCTCTAAATACATGGCCAGGGTAAACTTAAACTCCAGATACACAGATTGCTGGCACTGAAGTGGGGAGGTGTGAGTATACATGTAGGTTTGTGTGCATGTGCCGGCATGCAGCGGTGGTGGGGGCTCATAGCTATGCTGGGAAGAGAGCCTAACTGTTCAGCGGTTCTTGAGCTATAAATCAGTGCCCTGGTCAACCTGGCCAAGAGCATTTTCAAACCCATTTGCAGAAGATAATGCCAGCTATTCCTCCCAGCCCCAGGGACAGGAGAGCAAGCCTCATGAATCATTGCCCTTTTAGAGGAGCCGCAGCATGGATCTCACCTTGCTGTGTCCATAGGGTTCTCTTGATTCTTCCTGGTAGGCAGACACAGAGGATGGGAGTGAGGGAAAGTGTCTGAACCATGACCAAGGAGTAAAGGAAAGAAGTGCAGTGATTCAGTGCCGACAGTAATCAGGTACAAAGGCTGAAGGCTGCAGTGCCGTCTTTCAACAGTAAACTATTGTCAGCGAGCGGTTAAGGAAAACAATATTGCCAAAAACCTGTCCTGAAGGATAAATACTTTATTTTGAAACATCCATAAAGACAGGATTTAGCCTCGCTTCACTGAAATACCAGTGTAAGTTCCCTTTGTTTGTGTATTAGTGCCAAGAAATCTGGAAAATTTACTGGGTGAGTACAATAAGATATCACCCCTTGAAATGATAAAGGACTTGTCACATAACACTCTACAGTGAAAATAGAAAAATTGTCAGTCAATTGAATCATCTCACAGAGACAAAATGCAGGTTTGCAAGTTATGAAAAAAAAAGGTAAGTTTATTACAAGTTATCTATGTCGACAGAATGACATCTGGCAAAGACAACATTATCTTACTAAGGGTATGCATTTAAGCGAAATGCAAAAGATATGTTAAAGATGCTTAGTTTTAGTTTATTCTTTTACCTCTCAAATGTTGATATTGATATCGGACTCAAGAATCTAAGTCTTTGGAAGGCTGGAGAGCTTTTATGTTATATCATCGTGCAATAACAACTTTGGATTGGAAGTTGGTAATATCTCACTTTTGCCATGGCCTAAAGAAATTATTAATGTTAGGTTTTCACAGCAATATTAAAATTAGAAAAACAAACGTACGTCTACATGAACAGGATGTGTTCAGTAAAACAGTAAAACATTCCTGGTTCAGTTCTTTTTTGTTGATCTATGGGGAACGGTAAAATGTTCTGTAATAAAACCTTCTTTGGACAGGCCACTTTCTACCCTCAGGGGCTCAATATGTGGGACTTGTATCTGCATTACTTGCTCAGGATAAAAAAAACTAGGATACCTTTAATTCCGGGTTTCAGAATCAGGTCAGGCATGTAGTCATGAATGATATGGTGTCATCCTCCAGGAATTTTATGTCCTTATATGCCACATATATTTTAATGTGTATTTTAGATATATGCTTCCATCTTATATGACTGCATATGTATTTCTTTAAATAAAACTCCATTTGGCTACAAACACTGCAAATTAGCACAGGCTGTAAATGCTATGATATATGGGTCTAGCCTTTTTAAAGAATGGCCTCTGCTTGTTTAGCGGTCCCTATAAATATAAACATAAAAATGAATAAAAACTATTTATTTATATAAATGATCTACCACACCCACGGATGTGCTGCAATGGAAAATAACCCTCAGACCTTGTTGAAATGGAGAGCAGTCTTTTATCTGGTGTCCATAAACATTAAATACAGAATAAATTCCATTTATTACAGATAGAGCCAAATGAGTTACCCTCCCCCCAACGCCAAAACCACTCTCTGACCTCGTGCTGTGATATTCCATTACTTTCTGACTACGGTCAGGAAAACGTACATGATTTCAGCTCTGCACTACAGTGTGTAACCTTGAAACGTACTTACTGTGAGTCTGATGAATGCTGGTAATATGCAGCCACGTACTGGATCATTTATATTATCATAGCCCATATTTATATATAAACAGGAAACAGGAAGCAACTTATCATTTCGGTCACTGTGCAGACATTCCATTAAAAGCAAGTTCAAATGTCTCAGTGTTTCTTCATTCGCTGTTACTTCATTTATATTTGCGCTGAGATATCAGACAGGGACAGCAAAACCATGTCCCTCATGGAAACTATTACAAATTTCAGCCTTATCTGCTGGCAATTTCCTCTACTTTAAAAAGTGGGCCTATGTGATTAATTTCAGTAATATCATACTAAATTGGCTTGTATAGAAAGCAGTAAAGTAGGGCAATGTGTTTTGCTTTAAGAAAGGGATATTCCAATAGCTGTAAGTAGTAGCTGTAAGCATGTAAGTGGTAATTCAGTGCACCACCAATATCCATAGACTACAAGAAAAAAAAATATGAGGATGATTGAAATATTATTTGAATATCAGTATTTCCAAAAGTATTCAAATTTGTGTATGTGCAACCTTTTTAGGGAAATGTTTTAGTATTTTAAGCGATAATCTCAAAGATTTTAGTTACATTAAACTGTTTCAAACAGCACCCTTGATGATAAGTTATAATTGCAGGCATGCTTTTGCCGCCTTTTGGACCTCATCGCCTAAAGTTCATGCTGAACCCTAATAGTGTCGTCTGCACGACGTCGGTAGATCACCCGTTCCCCTTCTTAAAAGTGCTGAGTTTTCTTTTTCTTGGACCTGTTCTTGTACTTGACCTGTCGTTGCCCGAATGTTGTATTTTCTTCGCATGTTGATCCGCCATTGTAACTAACAGGAGAGTAAAGAACCAACGCTTGTCAAACACAAGTAAGCTCCACCTACGCTCTGGCCAGATCAACTGCTGCTGACTTAAAAGGCGTCAATAGCTGTGCACTGCTGCTTTCTTCAGTGCACCATAGGCTCAATCAACATTGTTTTACTTCATTCTGTAATAGACAGTGATTTCACAAACCTTAACTATACAAAAATCTTTGAGATTACTACTTTATCATTACCTTAAAAAAGCCATAAATGTCCCAATATTATTATTGATATTTTACTTGTGTTATCAAGTGCAACAAAATAAACACTTACATGCATGTTTGTGGCAAATAAGTCTGCGTTAATTTTCTCAGATTTCCGCAATCTAAAACTGAGGCACTTATTGTCAACACAAGGCGTAAAGGTGTTATAGTACTGCTAGTACAGCTTGACCATGTAAAACTTTCGTAAGCATTTCAAGCAAAAGCTAGAGCCCCAAGAGTAAATTATTTACAGTTAAAAGCCTCATTCTTTTCAAGTGCATTTTGTGCAATTTCAGCCTCGTTGTTAGAACAGCATTCTCACTCAGGCCTTAATTCAGTCACTGAATTATTGCATTACGAGGCCGTATTGGAGTCACTTGTCTTCACTTGTGTCATACATTGAGCTCTAATCAAATCAGAGCATTTTGAAAAACATCTCCAACACCAGCTGCGGAGGCCTTCTAGACAGTCTATGCTGGAGTAAAGGCCACAGGCCAAGCCAGCATTTGGACAGCAGGAGAAATATTGCAAATAACTGAAGTGTCGTCTGTCGAGTTTCCTATGTGTTCATATGTATGCATTTTACTGTGAAAGTGGTGTAGGCGAGAGGCAAGAAATCTTAAGACTGGCATTAGAAGAAACATGTTTAGTCTAAGTGTGCCATCTTTATTTACTGTTCTTACTTTCCACTGCTTGACCATGAGCTCCAGTGTGACATGATGACACGCTGTCAACGCTAATGGTCTATGATGGCATCAAGGCTCTGTCAGGAGGACACAGTAGGTGCTCAGAGCCAAGGCCCTTGGTAGCCCTCCACGGACGAAGAGCTGTCATCTCTGTCCCTCACTGCCAAAGAGGCCCACCCCCCTCTCCCTTAAGTCCCATCCATCTGCCGAATCAGCGGGGGCAGAGGGAGTGCAAGGCATGTACTTTTCTCCTATTCACTGTTGTGCTTCAGCACGCCCAGCTAGCGGCAGTGAGGGCTCCTGTGTCAGTCTCCACTGCTACAATCAACACATGGTCAGTTACAGAGTTTTTGTTGTTGCACACAAAAAATGCTTTTGGTTTCTCTTGACACAATTGCCATAAAGTGAGCCCTCAACAAGCACTGTGGCTCCAACTGTCAGTCATGAACTTCTTCATCTTCATCTTGACTGCTTCCATAAGCTAAAAGCAACCTGGTGGAGAACTTTGACAAAGTGTCACTAATTTCAGATGCTTTTTTCTCCAGCGGTCTGTGTGATTTTTGCGGCACACAGTGCACACAAAATGTCTGTCTGTCAATACACTTGTGTAACTAGGCTATATTCGCGCCAAAACTGGTAATGGCTCAGACAGAGATCCTCTTGAGAAAAGAAGCTTTTAGAGGGGGAAAAAAAAACAGGAAAAAGCTCATGTGCTGACATTCGTCTAATGAAAGAACGCATGAAAAGTTGCAAGTTGTTTTCCAACAACATAAATTAATGATAGCTTCATGGATGTCAAATGTCAAAAAAATTCTACAGCATCACCAGTTGTGCTACATGGTTACAGCATCTTTAGTGACAGTAGTAAATAAAAAAGAAGACTTTAAAAAAAAAAAAAGGGAAATTTTCATTTCTTAAAGGATAGTTTTCTTGCCTGCACTGCTAAAATAAAAAGCTTCAATACTGATATTACAGGCCAAGCTGTAAAACCTGACTCATTGTTCATTACACTCAATGTTTAACCTATAATTTACGTGAATTTCTGACTTTTCTTTCATTTCTGAAGCATGAAATATGTCCATTTTCAGTCCAGCCTGTTCAGACGGCTGACTGTTTGACCCTCATGTAATGTTCCGCATCTATTCTGGTACAGTCTGTGTGTGTGTGTGTGTGTGTGTGACTCTGTGTGTCTTCTATTTGGATGAAAACATGAAAAGAAAAGGTTGACAATGATACCCAAAATGAATGACGCCAGCCGGTTAGCCACTGCTCTGTTTGTCTGAAATGAAAGAGCGTGTCGTCTGTGTACTTCTGCTGACTCGGCGAAATGAACAGACAAGGCACTGAGGTCTTACACGCCTGTCGCATGTTTCTGTCATCTCCCTTCCACGTTTACCCAGACACAAGATGTGATAAAACTGTCTACTGCGCCATAACCCAGCCTGAGCATCCATACAGAATCTATGTTAGGATCTCAAACGAAAGATGTAATAACCCACAAGTGGCAACTGTGGAACAAGAAGCTATTTCGACTCTAATGATTCATAAAATTCACAGTTGGTTTGATGCATTACGGTGGCATCATGATTTAATATATTTTCGACACCGCAAAAAGAAGGACTGCTGAGAATGAGTCTCATATTTCCATTTTCAATTTACAATGACACTCAACTTTATGAAAGTATAAAAGTGTAATATTTGAGAGCTCAAAATTAAACAATGGACTTTTGTCACAATGAAGAGGTTTCCCAGCAGGATTACACCAAACCAAAGCAGCCCTTTCATTACAACAAAAGCGGCTACGTGTGGTGTCAAAAAGAGAGACATCACTTCAGCTGAACAACAACGCCGCAGCATTGTTTGGCAGATAATGAGTAAATTGCATGGTCATTTGTGTGATTCATCACATTTATTAGACCAAACACACTGCAATGAGTGATACTGAATGGCATAATGTATTGTTAGACCCCAAGAACACATGATATCATCAGTCCACCCGGAACATTGGTACCATTTATTTCATCAACATTATGTGACTATTTTACCTCAAAAATATTTTGACTGTTTACTTAATATAGGGTGAATGTTGTCTCTCTGTCGGTGACTCTGCACCTTAAATCACATTTCTGCACTACTGAACTTGGACATATGCTAAGCCTTGTTGGGTTTTCAATAACCTCAAGTCTTACACACATGTTGTTTGAGCATGTAACAGATCATTATGGCTCGGCATAGCTCAACTTAACAATTTTCTTTTTCCTTTTTCAATTATGGATTGTACTTCACAGCTAAGTCACGGTTCCAAGCGAGCTGAGTTGAGCTGATTGTGCAACGTGAAAACAAAAATAAACATCCCTGTATACCCAAATTTCAAACCTCAAAGCGAGACCATTAGATCGGTTATCATTAACTGTTCTTCCATGCAGGTTTTTTGCAGATTTATACTGCAGTGCTATGCTTAGCTAGTGCTAGCATTTTTGCAATGTGAAGTCAATTTTTGTTGCAGAATTTGCGATATTTAATCATTATTAATATTGTATGTTAATTTACACAATAGACATGTCCTGAGGGTAATGATAAATCTACATATGTAAAAGAAACTGACAAAATGTTGGAGTTCATATGCACGGTAGTTTTGTTCTACTTTGCACACAGCAGCTACGTTGCTCACACCAGGTGTGTGGTGGTGAAGTTTTGGTTGGAGAGAGCTGTCATGGTGATAGTCAGTGCAGAAGCGCAGCTAGCTGGAAGCTGAAACCACAGTTAGAGCAAACCGGATGAATGGTGTGCACTGACTGCTCAGGGCTGACCAATCAGAGCAGATGGCGTTTTTCAAAAGGTGGGCCTTACGGAGGACTGGGCTAATGGAGCATTTTAGAAACAGGCTGCTGCAGCAGTAAACAGTATGAGAAAAAATGAACTTGTTTTTGAACACTACAGCATGTAAACCTATGCTAGTAGATAAGCAACATAAAAGCATAACCCTGAAAACTGGCAGTATATGGCCTCCTTAAACATGTGAATTTCTGACAATAATGACATTGAAAATAATTGCGAAACATGCCCACAGTGTCATCACATAATATAAAAAAAGTCTCTCTTTTTTGGAATCTCATTAACATGTCAACCACTTACAGCGTCAGTGGGCATTCCACCCAAAGTGAAACGCTTTGCATAATGACTCTTAAATGTCAGTGAAGAAAGTAAAATAAGCAGCTACATATACAAGTATCCTTATGGGAAATAAGGATAGATAATAAAAAAAGCCTCAACACCTGTACTAAATCCATTTGTATGTGTTTGGTGGTTAAAAGTTATAATTAGATGGCCTGTGTGGTGAGAATGCAAAGCCATCTGGGACCATCTGAATTAACAGGGACAGCAGATGAATAGCAAAAGTTTCTACATCTCACTGTTATGCATACTAATGAGCTGATAACTGCACATTGTGAGCAAGATATTCCACAGTTGTCTGAGAGTTACATATTTCGCATCAAAGAATATCCGAACACCAAAAAGAGAAGTGCTATTTCTAAGGCGTCATAACGTAATAAATAGACTTACGACTTGAAACCTTGACCTGCTCTTGAATTTTGAGTTCTGAATCGGACATAGCCTATACTTTTTTTTTTTTTAACTAAGCTTATCAGGCAACATGTATGCCAACTGTGGTATATAACTTACACAATGATTATCAGTTAACAAAAAAGAGGTGAAAATATTTAAATGCGGATTTAGACCTTTTTGAAAAATAATAAAATGAAGTTATGGGACCACTAATGAGTGTAACTAAATACATCCTGTAGCCGCTTCACAATAAAGCCTGTCAATTATCTTTGCTGAAAGGCTTTTACTGTGAAGCAGCTGCAGCTAATGTTGTTGCTAATGTTTAGTCATTACCAGAATTTGCATTAACAGAATACTGACAATCCTAAAGGTTCAGCCATCAAACTCCAACATCCCTCAGTCGTTAGTCTTTGCACTTAATCTTCTGAAGAACTCAGTGGCTCTTGTACTTCGGCAGCATTTTGACTCAGTAATGAGTTGTGTTTTGTTTCAGGCTTAGGTGGTAAAAATGTAATTAAGGCTGCTTGGTCCATTTACGTAATGGCTACCTTCTGACACAAAGAACAAGTGCAAAGATGTCACAAGGTCTCAACACAGCAAATTGCCTGTGGACTACAGTTCTGACTTCACACATAAAGGCCGAAGAGAAAAAAAGCACTACCACATAGAGAAAAAGCTCCATAATCCAAACCAGACGGACCCCCTATAACTAGGTGGTCCTTCTGCTTCAACGAAAAATCAAAGCTGATTAACATTTGACCTTTCAGTGTCATCCATATTCACTACTTCACTCAGCAGCGCCAACACACTTTGAAGTAAGAACAACATATCACACCAGGAATGGATAAAAATAGGCCTCTGATGGTAGCACAGGCCATTTTTAGGTGGTGCGTCTGTTTCCACTTTCAACATTGCAGGGGTGCCCTGTAAAACATCGGTGTAAATGGTTTATAATGTCACCAGTGGACTCTGAAATGGAAGACCTGGTTTCAATCAGCAGTCAAATTGCTCCTACATTACCCTTGCAGACAGAATAGTAAATCACTCCTTGCCTCTACGCTGCTGACGTTAAAGAACATGCATTGTTAAAACTCCACCAAGCGTGCTGCTAAGAGCACTCTGTCTCTATGTGCGGATGGGATGCTAAACAGGACAAAAGCCCTTGCTTACGGGGCCCCTATAGATGCAAGAGTAAAACATCCTGACGTCTAAAAAAGAAAGACGCACACACTGACCTGATTTTCAATGAAGAATTCAGGTTATAACCTGAGTCATGTAACCTCCATGCCCAAAGAGTCCCATCACAACTAGTTTGAACCAGTCTGCCTGGTTAAAATGAATTCTTGGTTTGTCTATGCCCACGCCCTGATAGTGAGCCAGTGAGGCATCTCAGAGTAGTTATAATCCACTATAAACCCTGAAAATGCTGATCCCACCCACCACAGACCAGCACACTACAGGCAAAACCTCTCATTAGAACTCCAGGGCCCTGAAATTACCAAGATTTCACCCATATGGAAAGCATGAGAAAGCATCAGCTGGGAAAGGGTTGTGCTGAGCGGTTTTTCGGCTTGTGGTCACAAAGGAGCTGGTTTTCTTTAACTGTGCCATTCAGCCTGGCCTCTGCCAGGGAGCACCGGCATTTGAGGAAGCTGAGGCAGATGTTCTGGCTAGTAGCCCCAGACCAGGCCTGCTAGGAAATACCCGGCACAACTACATATAAACACACACGCAGCCCTGGGATGTGCCCAGGTCAACACACGTAACAGATACAGGATTAAAAACTGGGACCAAATCTATTTGAGGGAAAAATATGTCCATCAAGACCAAATGATACATAAATAAATGCAACACTGGTTATTGGGATCACTCTAACATTACTTTAAAAGGACTTTTCATGGCTGAAATAATATCCAAATGCACCTGAAACAAAGATGGCACATTTTTCAGATGCTGTACAGAGTTAAATTACATCACTGTTGGTATAACTGGTCTCTATTTTGATTTATAATTAGCTGAGACAAACAAAATTGTTGATTCTCCTCTCTGCAAGCTTCTCTCGATCTTTTAATTAAATGGTAAGAAGTAAAAATGAATAAAATAAAATCTTACTCGAGCTTTGTTCTCTTAGATACAAACAAGTTGATGTTGCTACAGCAGCCATTAGCTGATGTTTTCTCATTGCTTCAATGTAGCCCAGCTCAACAATATGTATGCACAGCAGATGACGTCACCAGCAGAGGGGCCTAGGAGATTTTCTTTCACAAGCACACTTGCAAAAAATCCCATCGGAAACACCAAATGAGCCGTTCGCTCTCCTGACAAGAAACAAAAGAAGAAAGATATGTAGTGATCCATTGTGAGCCACCCGGTAATCCCTCAGGAGTCATGAGGATTAGGGCAAATATGTCATACTCCATGTCTTCCCTTGAATCATTTATAATTGTAGGTGGTTGGAGTACAAAGTAGGCCTAAACAGCTTGCAGGGATGCATTAATATTCAGCATATTAAGATCTGTACTGAAACCATGGTAAAAAAAAAAAAAAAAAACTTCAGATTTTCACATAAAACCTTGAAAAAGTAAATGATTCATTGCGTAAAGTTCTAAAAAGAGACAACAGACAAGGAAATGGGAAGAAAGCAGGACCGCTTTCATACAACATCTAGCAAACGTGACTGAAGAGAACCCTAATGCTTCAGCAGCATGGCACCATAACAGCACTGTCAACATAGGTTCAAATGACAGACAATATATCCACCAGATAACAACAGGTTGCTCTGAGTCGTGGATCTAAACATTGCCAGAGAGAGTCATCTGCTTTATGAAAGAAATTACAGTGAGTCTCCACTAATCAGCATGCACTCTCCAGTGTCACAGGAACAGCCCACATTCAGAAGCCATAATAATTTACAGACGGCTGTCTCTCTGAGGCATCATACAGTGGTACCCTGTAGGCAAAAGCCTATAGGAAAGCCTGATATCAAATAAACCAGGATCTAGAGCAGAAACACACCGTATCCCTTTCTGTTCAGCAAGCAGGAGCTGATGGTTAGAAAACCCAAACATGCAGCTGGGCCTCGGCTTCAGTTGCAGAAAAGCCTCTGATGCAATTCCAAGAAACAAACCCTCCCTGTATCATCCTGTTACAGTTTGGCTCATGCTAGGTCTCTTCATTGTGTCTGTGACAGCTATAATCGGATTCGTGCATTGATAAAGAATGGCCATGAGGCTACTTCAGCATGTCACTCACCCTGCAAAATTGCTTCCAATCCTTTCTTTAAATACAGCAAACGCTGCTGTGGGCTCCATGCAATGCTGAGAATCTTTCTGCCCTTGCACGCAGTAGAAAACACATCCCCCTGTTTCAGATCTCTCCAAGAGCTGAGGAGGGTTTGGAGCCTTTGTATGAGCTGATGCACCTTCAAAAAATGATTTATAATTAATTCCCCAATAGGTGATATGCCTCTGCCTCAGCTGCAATGAGCCCTTTAATGACATCAAAACTGTCTCCGCATAGTGCTGCAGCAATAGGGATTTTTTTTTTCTTTTTTAGGGCCGAAAAATCACACATACATGACAGCAGTCTTTGCAACTGGTGCGCACACAATAAGTCAAATACCTGTCAGTGGTAGTGTTCACTGAAGACAGAGGAAAGATTTCATATGCTGGGGGCGCTCGCTGACATGCTCACGCACGCGTGAACGCGCACACACGAGGTGGAGGGCTAGGTGTGGAGAGATGGCACCTTCTGATGAAGCGTTTTTAATATAAGGTCAAAAGTGGGAGCAGAGCCTCACAATGCATTTAAGGCAAAAAAAAACACATGGAGGCACGACCGACTCACGCCCCAGAGACCACCACGGCTCATATTTATGATTTCATTAGTGATTCTCACCAGATTTTCTGCCTGATTGAAGCTTTCATCCCCGCAGCGACTACAGCTACATCAATGTGCTCGCTGGAAAGTGCCTGCGCTCAGTTTATGGCCAACTCTGCGCAGGTTTACGCATCGAAAATCACTTGTAAAATAAGTAACGTTCACTGAAACGATGTCGCACCGCTCACACTGATTTTTTGTTTGGTATAAAACGAAGACCGAAACGTCTTCGGGCAGGCTAATTGTTATTATCTCCTTTGTTTTTTGAAATAAAAGTTGTTAGCTTTCCATTCACAGTTAGCATAAATATAAAACAGCAACAAACTGTGTGCGTGGCTGTCTGACGTTAGCCGAACGCCGATTCATTCAACGTTAACCGTTAACGGCACACAGTTTGAACCGTTTACAAAGTGAGTCCAGTTTATAAAACACGCTTTGAAACAATTTCTGGTGTCAAATGTTCGGCAAGTTAGCTCACGGCGACGCCAAATCTGCGTCTCAAGTTCAATGGGGGACATTCAAAAAAGATAACGGTGCACTTACTGAATCTCCTCTTTGTCACAGCCGTTGGCATTTCTCTTCTTCTTCTCCCAACCGCCGCCGTTTAGTCCCGTCTTCAGTTTGGAGCAAGCACACAATTCCACTTCATTTAATTCACAGCCACAAAACACGAGAGATAGAACCAACCCGGAGAGTTAAAGGAAGAGAGGAAAAAGATAGGAGTCCACTGCCACAGGAACACGAGGTCCTATCCCGGTCGGGGTCGTGGATACCGGATCTATTCGTGGCAGCTCCCGTGTCTCGCTCGCTGCTAACGGGTTAACGTCAGCTTCGCTCAAGTGTTCAGTGTTGCTGCCCGCGCGTGAGAAGACGTAAACAAATGCTTTTTCTCTCCTCCGCAAGACAAATTTCTTCTCCTGCAAGTTAATTCGTGAGCTCACAAGTCTGCGCCCCGGGAGGAGCTGTGGAAGGTACAGGGAGCCGCTGTTACGTCTCTCCCCTCACAGTCACGCTTCTTTCTGCCTCTGTGGGGAAAAACACATGCATATCGGTCAGCAGGATTTTTCGGATTCACTCGGCTCCACTCGCCGCTGTGTGTCCATTCATTCCTGCCCCTCAAGCCCCGCAGCCTCTGAAAACGTGCACTTGACACAAGGGATCCCAAAACCTGCCATTTTCATTTCTCTGTCAACACTGAGCACCTGGTTAAAACCACGTAATGGCTTACGAGAAAGGAGCAGGACAGTGCAGCATAAATACAGACATTAATATTCTCTCGATATGACACTGAAATTAAATTATTTCTCATTTTCCTCGGAAGCCCCTCCAGCTAATCCAGGTGGTCCCCAGGCCCCACTTAGAGAGCATCTGCAATAAGCAAAGTCATGAATCATGACTGATAATAGAGGATGTATAAATACTGCCCTATTATTTCCGTTTTCCAGAGCAAATAAAATGCATCCACGGCCCCTCTCCTCGTCTTTATCCTTGCTCTCACCTTGTGAAGGCTCAGGACAAGACTGTAATTTATAATTTATAAGTGCAGGCCAACTTTCTGGCTCTTTTGCCAGCACTTGAAATTGTTTTTTAATACAGCCTTGGGAGAGGGTTGCAGGAAATATTCCCCACGCTTCAGCGACACACAGGCATGTTAACAAGCTGTATGGCTCCTGCAACTTGTTCCCATTTGAATATTTAGATGGGCCCTAAACTCTAAAGTGCTTTCAGTAATATTTGAAGATGGTATTAAAAATTTCCAATTTAATTACAACCAACTGGCAATCAAGAACAGTTTTTGGGAGCTCCACAGTTCAGAAGTGAGGCCGTGTAATGGGGACAGAGAGGGCTGTGCTTACAGTGCAGCTTGACTGTTAGTGCATGAGCACTCAAGCGGCTCGGCTGAACGTGCAGGGCATAGACGTCGTGACCCCCAGTAATGAGGACCTGAATATCTTTAGGATTCTGACAACCTATCCACTCCCGCCTTCTAACCTTAGCATGATCAATCGTTAGCTTGGCAGAACTCCCGCTGAACTGCAGCCTGGCACACCCTCCTAATGACTGGTGCAAATGACGTTTACACAAGGTTACACCTCGCCATAAATGTCTCCTGCAATTGAGCAATCGCAGTTCCTCCGTTCACCACACACACACACAAACAGGCACACACACACAAACAGGCACAAGTATGCATATACATGCACTTGATGTAATAAAATGAGTTACAGTGGCTGAAAGAGACTTCAGTTCCTTTTAGCTTACAAGTGATAACCTTGGACAGAGCCCAGTGTTCCAGGAAGAGGATTTTGTCCGACAAATATGAGTCACAGCCAGCACTATAACACTCAGAGGAAGGCCATTGTGTGATACAGTGACCATCAATACATAGGTGCCAGACAGAGGGATTGGTGCATGTGCTCAATATTGCTGTTATGTAGGCTACAGTATCTCTAGTGGCCAGAACCAGGCCTGTTTTTCACCTTGGGACATCTCCTGTGGACAATGGAGGCGACCTATAAACAACCTTTGTCTGTGAAGGTCAAAGGAGGTTTCTAGCGTCGTTGTTTTGTTGTTGTTGTTTTTTTACATCAGGTATGGAGCTAAAGAGCCCTACAAGCACCACCATGCTTTGTCCTTGGCAGACACTAACTAAAAGTATCTGCCAAATTATACTCTCTCTCCCTGAGTACTTAGCAATTACTATCAACACCTTTTTGCAACACTTTCCTTTTAGCTTTTGGTGTCCCCAATCACATTTCACAAAACTTCATTTTTGTTGAAAGTCACAGAAAAACTGCAGCTCTGTGCACATGAATGTTATATTAATTAAGGAATGACAAATACTCACAGAATCTTAAACTCATTTTTTCAGTCAATTAAACATCTTATAACCATCAGAGTATTGGAACAAAAACCCTCACTGTGAACTATTTCCTGCTCTTAATTAATGCTGCAATTTGGAATAAATGGTTGACTAAATTACTTCAAATCAAAAAGGGTCGGAGGTACCGAATCAGCCTCCAACCATAATATTCCTGAAATGAAGCTTCATACATGGATCCCTTTATCAGCTGTTCATCCTTATTATTTTATTTTATTAAACTCTATGGGGAAATTAGTGGGGCGAAATTACTTGTAAAGAGATTCATTTCTATCAAGAAGCTCCTCAGTTGGTGCTTGATGGTTTAAAGGCTGATTTAATGCTGCTGCAGATACTTTTTTTTGTCCACGATACAAAGAGTCATTTAAAATAGAATATAGACCAAAAGGAACTTGCGCTGCAGCGAAGTGAGACCAAGATTTTTTAATTTTCATAGTGACTGAGCATGTTTTGATGATGTGTCAAAAATAAATGTTGCCGTTTGATGTATTGTAGCAGATTTCACTTCCCCTGGCAGGCTGTAATGAACAGCACTCCAACTCTAAGCAAAAATGCAGATTCCCACCTCATGAAGAAATATACATGGCCGGCAGAAGTCAGGCAGCGTTCATTTTATTTTACATGTGGAAATTCTACAGCTCAGATGTAACTTCCTGTGGCGTTTAGTGCAGTGGTGATGTTTGGTTACCTTATTATTCAAAATGAGTTAAATTAATTTATAGTTATCAGCCCTGTTTGGATAAACTCTCTAAAACATCTTTTACAAAAAAAATCAGCAGAAACTTGGATTTTGTTGTCAGTCCATTTTATGGCCATAAAAAAATGTCTACTTTACATGCAAATCATGAATAGCTTCTGGTTATTTAGTATTTAATGTTAAACGACAATGTAAACAAGTTGAACCCAAGTTTATTTACAGTTAAATAAAAGAGAGCAACAGCAAGACAGCTGCCAAGCATTAGACCGCTGTTACACAAGTGTTCGCTTTACTTGGTAAAAAGATACATTTCCATCAAGAAGCCCAATATTTGGTTCTTGTTGGTTCAAAAGCTGATTTAATATTGGTGCAGCTACTTTTCCAGCCAAGCAGCAGACCACACTTCAAATGACTGTTTGGTAATGTTTCAACGATAAAAACGTGTATTTTCATGGATTGCCAGCCGTGTTTGTTGCAAAAAATGTGTCATTTTAAGCCAAAATATGATCTTTTTCTGACCCTGCCCAAGAGGGTTTTGTGCCTAAATTGAACCAGACCTCAAACACAGCAGTGTTACAATACAAGCCTGTATATTGAGAAGTAAAGATTCAATGTTAGAAAACATAAAGGTTCAACATATCTGCGGTTTGCAGAAATATACAATGTCATATTTTATTCCGGTGATTGAGTTGGTCACATAGAGGTTAATCACTAGCATTGGGATGTTTTGTTATTTGTACAATGACAGTCCTATTAACACGACAGCAAATTATCAGCTTTTTGATCCATAAGCACTGTCTCCAGTGTGGTTTTCACCTAATAACAGGAATGACAACCACTTGTTTACCTGTCATAGAAGATGTGTTCTTCCGTACGGGGAAGCAAATGTATTTTACCAGGTTATGAGCCTCAAGGAATTCTTTTGATCGTATGCTCTTCTTCAGCAAGACTTAAACAGACTGATATTAGTATGTGATGTTATTTTTAGATCACTTGTTTGCAGTTTTCCTGCACTATAGAGAAGAAACCCACATTCCCTTTTGTCTCAGTCTTGTTTCTGAGATGAGTGGAATTTAGCTAAAATCAGCTTGGAGATAACTTTGTTTCCCAGCCCTTTAAAAATCGCATCATCTGTGTTTGGTTTTGATTTTCGTCAGTTGCGCCTCTCCAGTTTTCATCAGTGTTATTAAACCAAATTAGATTCTGCTAATTCTTAGATTTTGTTTCTGGATTTTGACCAGAAAATTGTTTGCTCGTGAGACTGACTGGGGTGTTATCGTGTCTTACAGCCCATCATTTCATCCGAAAACATTAGATGTTCCCATTTGAATCTAATAAATTTATTCTCAGTCACAGCTTGCATACACTTATGCTGTCTTATGCTTGGCCTACTTTTGTCAGCTTCCTTGCAATCAGAATAAAAATGTACTTTCATGATAAATTGTTGTATTAATTGATTTGTAATTCATGGAGAAAATGGCTCACTAATAAGACACAGGCACTGACAACTTTACTATGTTATATTACTTGTTTTTTATTCTTTTTCAGCTTGCAGAAAAACACAAAACGAATACAATAGAAGTGATACATAATGATCAATAGACCTCACACAGATTTCAGAGCAGGAAACTTTCATCTTATAACTGTGACACAATTAACTCAGAATTCAATGATGCAGGGAAACAGTTAATAGAAGTTAATGATGGGAAGACACAGAGCTCTCTGTATCATTAACCAACATGCAGTCAAACATGTTAATGACTGCAGTTTCTATCTCAGCCTTTTTCGACACAATGAGGAGCCAATTTTTAGTGCGGAGGCAAAGATGCAACTTGACGCATCTCTTGAAATGAAAGCAAGTGGCAGCTGTGGTTGAAATGTGATAACTGGTCATCATAATGTGGTTCCTGCTCTCAATTTCAGGCCTAAAATGCATGAAGCAGAACGGTCTTCAAGAGAACTGAGATAGAAAGAAAACACGGAACATTCTGGTAGATATCTGTGATAGAAATACTGTTAAGTTAGTCGTTGCTTAACAGATTGAAGGTTTTAGCTTAGTGTGTGTTGCTAAGTCGCTAATAATCTAGATAATAATATCAGTAATAAGACCTTTTCTGAATAAGAAAGCTCTAACAATCACCAGCTCAAAATTGGCCTGTTTTCTGTTTTATCAGGGAAGGAGATTAGATTTTGTATCTAGGTGACAATTCTGATTAGAGTCCTTAACAAGCTATTCATGTCTGATATCTGCAATACTGATTTATCAGCCAAAGATTTGGGAAAATTCCCTTCAAGAGTCTAATTATAAATGATAGAATGCAATCAACCAAACAGCGTTTTACTACTCTATCACAAGCACACCTCTTAAGCTACAACAGAAAGACGTGAATTATCGGAAATACTCTGCTCCTTCAAAGACTGGAGCCACAAGAAACGCACAGCAGCATTTCCACAGAAGCTGCATTCAAAAGGGAGAATGCAGAGAAATGAAGAGAAAGAGACATCAGCTGCAGCAGTGAGAGAGAAGGAGAGAGAGATAGAGAGAGAGTGGTGGGTTGGAATTGGATGAAGGACATATAAGCTCTCATTGAGTTGGCAACAGTGAAAAGAGCCCTTGGTTATTGAAAAAAAGAAGAAATCAAAGGCATAAAATTCCTGCAGAGGGATGGGGGCAGAGAAACAAGCCTGTCTTCTTATTCTTTGCTTTTTTCTCTCACTATGGTTAGAGT
>JAQLOL010000004.1:19566263-19582639 GCA_029783665.1 Naso thynnoides
AAGCGCTTTGAGAGAAAATGCCCAGCGCTTTTTCCAAATCTAAATTTAAGCAAAGCCAAACCTTGATTTTTGTCTCACCACCACAACCAACAACAGAGCAGCCAAAGCACTCAGCCACAGCGTCCAGTACGCTGAGTTGTGAAGATGGAATGTCTACGCCAGCTTTTGTCTCTCCAGGGATAGACGCTGTGGCAACGTAAGTAAGGAAATAAGCCCTTTCGCAAGCCAGAGCTGACCCACAGCCAGCTAGGTGACAGAACTAAATAAAGACAAAAGCTGTCAAGAGGCTTTGTAATGAGCAGCTGACCATACAATCGACAGACGATTCAGTGTGCCAGGCTGTCTGAGCGGGTCAGGAGCGGGGCAGGCATATGTGTCTTTGTGTATGTTTGTGTGTCTCTTCAGGTCCTGCCCTGGGAATGGCATGTCTGTCTTTAGTTGTTTATGTATAGAAGTCAGGTACTGTCTCTCTCTCTCTCTCGCTGCTTGTATTTTAAAGTGAAGCATGAAAAGCAGGTCAGCAGGCACCAGCGATAGTGTTTGCTGTGAAAATTGTTAGACCTTTAATTAAGTATATTTGAAAAAGGGAGCGGTTACTGAATAAATCCTTGTTAAGTAGCGCAAAAGAAGTGCATCAAAAGGCTATTGTTTTATTGCTGCAGACACCTGACCTCTCTGCTTTCAAAGCATAACATTACAGTCAAATATTTCTTGATATCCTTTTTAAAAGCATTCCCCAAAAGTAATAAAAATGGCGGTGCCATTAGAGTAAATAAGTAGCAGGCAGTTAAGAGAGTTTACTGCCGCTGACTAGCTGCTCCACCACATAGCAACAAACTAGACGGGCCAGATATTAAGTAGTAATATCATCCAGAAAGTGGGACGCAGCTCTGGAGTAATGGAATATGTCTAAGAGGCTTGGAGTGATCCTATTAAACACGGCTTCGTGACACCTGCTCCTCTCAGCTCTGACCAGGAAACGCCTGGCTCTGCTGACCTGTATCTCTGTCACACAAGACTGAACCGTTTCTGTTCTTGTCGTCATCACTCAGATGAGGAGCAGTTCGAGGAGCACATTGGATAAGCAGAGGAGAGTTCAAGGCAGTAATTCATGAGGAGTGCTAAATCTAAACCTACAGTACATCCCGGCCTTTCTGTCTGTGTGTGTGTGCATGGTGAAATTAAAAAACCCAGCAGAGGTGATGCAAAGCCTTTTGGAAACGCTTCTTTATGGAAATGAACTGAAATGACTATACGCTGGAAGAATCCTTTGGAATACTTTAGGGTATATAATACTGCTGCATTTCAAGAGTCATAGACTTCTATCAACACGTCGTCTGCTCTATCTCTTGTGATACGTATGTGTTTAATGACATATTCACAGTCTTAAATACAACCAGTGAATGATTAAGCAATGAAGGCTAAACCAACCTGGGAGTAGGTCAAATACCCGAATCTTTGACTGGCTCTGAAAGGGTGATTACAAAGGAGCTACAATCTGATTGGTTTAAATCCCCAAGGAGGTCGTCTGAGGTGGAAATACTGGCTGACTTGCAGCAACAACATGAATGCCAACTTCCAGATGGTGATGTCTTTCCTTTATTACGTTCATAAAAATGTGGTTATTTAATATGGAATAAAGTGAATAAAAAAAGGTTGTTTAAATAAATATATAGACCCCCTCTCCTTCTCTCGTTGAGCGATATTCGACCAAATAAACGCAGACGTTCTCTTTAGATGGGTGGATTACCTATACCTTTCATGTGTCCCAGTGAATGGGGTTTAAAATGCGGTCTGAGATCTAACAGCAGCATTTTCAGAAGATAGGGATGATCTCTGCTAATGGTGAGAAGTCAAAAATACACTGGTTTAGTCTTTTAATATCTGCTGCTTTGGCAGCCCTCTCTGCACAGTGTTTAAGTCAGACATGACAACTTTGACTTCTCAGCCACAGCTACCCACAGTGTACCCAGCTGCATATCAGCTGCAGATCTATTGCCACTGCTTTATTACTACAGCGTGCTAAAAATCATAAATAAACGATTAGTCTGCACCAATGCACTGCTTGTAGAAATAACTCAATAAAATTTACAAACAGCCCCGAATGTGACCTTTATTATGATTTGCATTTTGCTGCATTTTCTAAAAAAGAATCCTTCTTTTTCCTGTATGTACTTTTAAATTGCTTGGACAACAAAGCACGACTTTCCAGTCACTGAATTAACAGGGCATTAAGGTGCTTGTAGGAGCATTGATGAAACATTAACGGCTCTGATTTATCAGCTTCATTAATATTAGCTAAAACTTTGTCTGTCCAGCTGTGGCTGTATTGGCTTGTATTTGCAGAGTTGTTTCCTGCACAGTAACTGTTTTTCTACTCAGTATTTTGGTCTTCCTTTTGCCATACTTAAATCTCTATTAGCTAACCCCTTTCCCACAGGGAACATGCATGAGCTTTGCACACACAATCATAACAAGGTTTGTTTACTCCACAAACACTATTATGAAAATTTTCTTGCAGGGGGCGATACACAAGATGGTGGGAGATGCAGACGGTGGAGTGAGTACTGTATATGAATGGCCTATCGTGGGGTTAAGGGTGGGATGAAGTGACTCGGAACAAATAGGATGACGTGCTCAATGTCATCAATGTCTGTTGTAATTGAGCCAATGACATATTGATCTTTGGGTTAATGAAGACAAAGCACACAAGAGATAGGGCGTTTAAATCCACAATGGTTAATTCCTCGGAATCCTAGCATGAATCTTAATAAATTCACTGTGTGTGTGTGTGTGTGTGTGTGTGTGTGTGTGTGTGTGAGTATTATGAAAGAGGCATTTTTGTCAGTGATGAAAACTGCAAATGAGGACTGGCTGTCATATATTGATTATGATTTTTATGCGACGCTGTACTTGCCCTGTGCTTGTTAAAAATGGTCTTATTGCTGAAATCTGAAACAGGGTGACATTGGAACTGGAGACGTGCAGGCAAGTGCACATGAAAGATTGGAAATAATTTTCATGGCATAGATAAACTGTGAAGCCTGAATTATGATGTTGAACTGACAGATTTTTGCTACTGGCCTTTTGTCATAGTTTTCCTTTATAAATAAGGAAAACCTGGATGATCACCCCGCTTGTGTTTCTTGCTGTTTCTAACAGGATAAGCCTGACTTCACTCTGTGTTTTCTTACCGTCACCAAATACTTAAAAAAAAGACCAAAACCAACGATTTGTTTATCCATCTCTCAATACTTTCTATAAAGGCCATTTGTCCCTATTAAAGAACTAGATGTTTTAGACTGGTCACAAATATATGGTCTAACTTTTAAAAGACTTTGCTTTTTCCCAAAGCAACTGGGCACTGTAGTTTTTCAGAGACGTTTTTCAAACAAGACTAAATTATGCATTTGTTGGGGACTATTTTTAGCCGTGGATTAGAACACATTGCTCTGGTGACTCTTTTGCAGATGGTGCACTGTATCAGCAACTGACTCAAAATAAACAACAAAGTCTGTGTTCATGGTAATGAAGGATCATGTCACTAGCAGTGCAATGTTGTGACTTCCTGATGAGTTTCTGGACAACAATGGAGGTCTACAGCAGAGATGGAGACTTGCACATGAGACTTGGACTCAAGTCGCACTTAAGTCGCATACACAGTGACTTGAGACTTGACCTCAAAAGACTTTGGACTTGACACAGATTTGGGATTTGGGACTGGTGAACAATCTTTTTTCTTCTTTTCTTTTTAGCAGTAACAAGGTCTAAAGAGCTAAATCTCATTCTCTTCTTGATGCACATGCGTCTTTGACCACGTGCGATCTTCACTACTATCTGTTATTGCACTGCTATTGCAATGCTGTGCTCTAAGTAGACCAACTGGCATTTTAGCAGATGAACACTCATTATCATCATAAGAGACTTGAGACTTGACTTAAGGCTCGAGGTCAAAGACTTCAGGCTTGACTTGGACTTGAGCTCCAAGTTTCATGACCATCTCTGGTCTACGGTCCAGAAAATACATTAGACTTTGCAAAGACAATACAATAACATAATTTCACTGGTTGGGATCACTCAAAGCTGGGATAGGGGACGTCTGGGAATCAAGCTAGCTAGCATAAGACTCCTAAGGAAGCAACTCCATCGCCCCTTCCCCTTCCTGTTTTTGCTTGTGTTTTATTTTGTGTGTTGTCGCTCTCTCTTTTAAGGCCAGTTTACACCAAAGATTCACAACGAGACAAGCTTTTGCAGTGAGTTGCAGAGGAGTAAACTGGTCTGTCTCAGCTCGACTCGTCTGCCTGACAGTGTCACCTGCAACTCAGCTTGTCGAGTCACCAGTTGTAACGTCAGGAACATCACTTGTTTCAGCAGTCAACCAGTTCATAGTGTTAGGTGACATCACAGCGCAGGGCAGCCAATAGGAACATACGCTCTCTGAAATCATTTGTGGTTAGCTGAAAAGTGTTCGACACAGTCTTCATTTTTTAAAGCCTCAATACAGGAAAGTCTAGTGTTCTTTCAGATTGCCTGAATTACAATATGTTGAAGGGCTATACTATGGAATTTTCCCTGATGACACTAAAAATAAACTGCCTAACCCCGCCTTAACAATAAAAAAATTCATAGAGCGTTGCATACCTTATCTTCTAACAACAATTCTTATTATTACTAAAAGAAATGAGTCCCATGCTGTTATTACAAGGAATGGTAAGACACTGTGTTTCTTATGCTTTTTTTATGGCTTACCCTTTACGAGAAGACACTTGTTTGAGCTGTACAGGGAAAGACAGAGTGCATCCATTTCTAACACACTTGCCTACATTTTAGCACATGGCTCCTGTCACAGGCTGAGAGCTGGCCCGTGCAATAAGTGTCACAGAGAGCGACTGTCCATGGAAGCTCCCAGCAGCAGGAGCGATGAGACAGAGATGAATCACGCCGATGTTCATTCCTGTGGCTTTCTGCAGGGCTCGGCCCACGACTTATTCCCCTCCTTGTGTGACTTCAGTGGGGCATGACCTTCAAAGATCACAAATCTTGCAAGTGTCACCAGTCATTAAGCAAAGCAATATGTCCTGAGTCCTCTCTTTGTGGCCAAGTCTGCGGCAATTCACAACAGAGCCCTGATAGCTGCCGACAAGATTCCTCATCGTGCATCTATCTTTTCTGAGTCAAGCAGGGCCTGTAAAATGGCGTGTAAACTAGCCAGCCATCAACATAAAGCAATATAGACCAGAAAAGTGTCCATTTATGTTGTTAACTTGTATTTCTGCTGTTTTATTTTCTCTAACTTCATATATTCTTAGACATTTGTGTAAGATTCCACAGCCTGAGTTGGTCCGTTTTTAAAACCACTGAAGTCGATTTTCTCTGCAAACTTAACAGACTTATTTAAATTTGTCATATGATTATTTGTCAAATGACTTCCACGACCCCTCAGATAAGAACAGCCCTCTAAATGCATCTCATTAATTATTCATAGAAGATATTCTTAATCAATTCATCAAGCAGCAGAGCAGAAGTCCAGCAGACGTCAGCTGCTGCATACAGCACATGCATTAAAACAAAAGTGGGGTTTGAACGATGTCAGTACCTCTTGGTTTAGCTGGAGAAATTGCAGTTCTTCCTCTTTTGTACTTTTTAATGAACTGTTTTGGGAAAAGAGTAAAAGATAACAGAGAGCCGGGGTGAGGAGGAAAAAGTGTTACGTAATCTATCCTTCATATCTGTCTCTTTGAAAGACGCTAATGTAGAAAGTAAAAAAAATTCACCTACCCCCCTCACTCACTCACTCACACACACACACACACACACACACACACACACACACTCAACACACAATTCACAGAAGCCTTTGTTTCAAAAATCCAGAAACAGTTTTTTGTAAGATTATTGATTCACCTCCTCCCACTGCGTGAAAGCAAAGACACGTATGTTGAGAGCCGTACCTAATCAGGGGAACGTTTACTGAGGCTGAGATTAAGATACGAGGGGAGTGAGGTCGACATGTTGGATGTACTTCACTGAGCTGAGCTGTGGGTAGACTCAGTTACCCGCAGATCACCAGCCTACACACACTGCACAATGAGGCTGATTAAAACAGCAGCAGATGGAGAGAGGTGTTCATATCACGACAGGCATTCTTTAGTGTTTAAACAAATGCCTACTGTTGCAGAGAAGTCAGGAAATACAGCGAGCTTAAGCTAATCAACATGCTGTACCTGCACAAAAGAACTGTGCAAAAACCAAAGTACTGCTGCTTTTATTATGCCATTATCACATTACCAGGAAATGCATTTGTGAACAAAATTATACGTTACACAAGTCAAGTGTTTAGACAACTCTGTCTGTGTCATTTCATGTGCAGTTTTTCTGTAGTTTAAGTAAATTAATGTCATGGACATCTTTAAGATAAGTAAGAATTTGAATTTGAGACACTTTTAACTCAAATAAACGTGTCTTTCACAAATCCTGCCAGTCATATAGCAAATTCACATGAGTTTTTGGCCATTGACTTTTAATAAAATGCCTTTGATATTTATTTTGTGTCCAGTCTGTTCAAATATTTCCTCCTTTAAATCGTGACTTTGCAAATTTGAGTCTGTATTGTATTTAGTGTAGGCAAAGATCCTGTATAGGTGGTTTGTTATTTTCTTATCCGATAAGGAAAAATTTTCGTGTCACTTTTCTGCCCATTACCTTAATTCAGCACAATTTATCGTACATAAACTGGCTACTTGGAAGCAGCACAATAAGCTGATATCCAGCAGCAGTGTTAATTTTCTTTTAAACTTGTGGCTAATGTAGGTCCAACATGGTTAATATAAAAATATGTCCAGATATCTAGCAGCTAAATGATCCAGTTAGTGCATGCTGACATGTTTCATTACTGGTGGTTTGAAACCTGCATGCTGTCCTCCCTTCATTCCACTAGTCTCATACATACAGAACATGCTGGACACAGAGATGCACTCCCTGTTTCACACCCACATGCCTCCAGACACGCCTGGCAGAGATCTGCACTCTACTGAGTGCACATTTAACTTGGAACTTAACAAAATGGCAAAAAAGTGGGTGCAGATCCAAACTCTTTCAAAACAGTTTAATTATAAAGGTGCTTTATTCAAAGGACTCTTCCTGTCGAACTACAATTTCCAGGTGATGCTGCTTTCATAGAGCCACAGTTTAGCTTAGCACAATGGAAGCAGAGTTTACTTTGCCTCATGAGTGTAGGGATGTATTTTATGGTCTGAGATCACATTATTCAGCCACATTATGAGGGGAAAAAGGTGTGAATTGCAATACATGCTTTTGTGAATCACAGCTACTCTACAATTACTACCTGTAGCTGCAGTAGTGACTCAGTGTAAGAGAATTACTTCTTTTCCCCCAGTGGGGCTCGACAATTCCAACTAAGTGAAAGATTTATCTCTCTGTCATAATTTTGTTCAGCGTCTCTCTGATCATTGGGAACTTTCTGAGCTTTTTGAGCCATGTGAGCAAAGTCATTTCCAGACCATTCTGGCCAGAATAGGATAGAAAAACTTTCCTCTTCCCTTAAGGCAGCCAGCTGTATTTCAACTGGCCAGTGTCATCAGACTGAGATGTGCTGAGCCTTTGTAGAAGACAAACCATAGGGGGGAAAGAGAAACGTATGATGAGAGAGAGAGAAAGAGAGAGACAAAGCTGGGAAAGGCTGAGAGACAAAGAGACCAAAAGAAATTGCTATGTGCATGTGTCTAACAGTGACAGCCGGAGCTCATATCCAGTTTAAAAGCAACTCGGTTGTCAAAAGTCGCACTGTTGCACTGATATGAGATCAGTCAGGTCACCAGCCGGTTCCTCTCTGGCAGAGCTGGATTTCATTTGACAGGTTAGTGGTGACAATGGCATGACAGGTCTGTTTCCATGGAAACACATTTGTCACTTCTATGGAGCGCGGCCAAAGTGTTGCAGGGGAATCGCCACTGAGAATTGCAGGACTGGAGGGAAAATTAATCACACTAATGATGATTCAAAGCGTGAGCTGTGGCAGAATGTGAAAATCACTTCTGCTTCTCTAGTTTCTCTGTGTTTCCCCTGAAACTGAAATCTGGCGGGTTGCAACAAGGTTTTCTTTGGGTGGTTTTCTACAGACATAATATTCCAAATAATTTGATGTGGATGCTGGAAGGGACGTAAAGCAGACAGGAGAGGGGGTGCCAGTGCTGTTGAGAGTTGCGAGGATGTTGCGGTGGCAGTTTGGCTTTGAATTAGAGAGGAGGACCAGTAAGTAGAAGGATGTTAAGATGTTAAATCCCTGGCATGGACTGATGCGTGTTTTCCAACAGGAAGATGGCAAGAAGGACTGCTGTGCTTTGGCAAACCCTGTTTCTGGAATCGGATGCAGCATGTGTTGAGTTTTATGTGCGAGTACATCTCTGGAAAGAGGTCATGTTTTTCTGTTTTTATTTTTTGAGGATTATTTGGAGCAATATCATATTCGTAAACTGTTAAAAATGAGAAATTCAATCAAATCTAAAATGGTGGAAATCACATTTTCCACCTGCCACTTGGAAACTTAGTAGCTTACAAGTGGCAAGCTAGAGAGCTAAAAAATTGAAGTCAACATGGAAGTGCTAAAAACTGCAGTTTCTCAAATGGCCACTTGAGGCTCACTCCAAATCTTCATAAAGCCCCTTACTGAAAACGTCAGATTTACAGCATAAATAAACGCACTACCAAACACGGTTTTGGTCTCAATAAGATAATTTTCCTGTTCATGACATCTGCATGTGGGGTGAGTTTTACAGAACTCACTTGTTAAATCATATTAATGCTTGTAGTCGTGCATAATTAAGGGTGTGGTCGCTTTGAGTGACAGCAGCTGCTAGCTGTCTGTCTGCCAGATGTCACACGGTCACTGAAAGCGATGTGTATCCTCTCCAGCTCCGCCCTCTGTTCCAAATGAATGAATCACTGCACAAATGGTTTCTGACAGTCAGTTTCAAAAGTATATACTCTCAGTTTTCATATATTTTTCCAATGATAAAATGCTGCTCTGATGAGATTATTAGCATGATTGAGAAGATAAGATTAGTATTCAAAATAATGGCAAGGTTTCTGAGTTGCTCGCTGTATAAGTGAATACATTTAGACATTATTACAAACAGTCAGTTAGCGAATACATATTTTCTACTTTAGTCCTCATAATTAATTTTAAGTAGATTGTTCTTGTCAGTGGCTGTTAACGGTAAAATATCCTGGAGAGTGACTTCTAGCTGCAGGAAACACTAACGCTAAACACTTAGCTTAGCTAAGTCTAACCATTTTAATCATCCTGCTCCTTTTTAAAAAATCTGGGTATTTCACTGTGAAAGTCTGAAATACCATAAATAACAAGCCTTTAAAAAGACATTAGCTTCTGTGCATGAGACATAGCCCTGCAGAGACAAAAACATGGCAGCTTCTTGGTTTTACAACATGCAGAACCATGGTCCTTTAAGGTCATTTCGTCTTGATGCATGTCTAATAGAAAGTGGTCCTCCAACATCATTTTGATGGCACTCCAACTAGCTTAGCTCAGTCAGCTTGGAAAGCTCCACTGTCACTGTCCTGCTGTATTGTATTACCCATTAACAGTACTTCACTGCTTTGAGAGTCTATGCACATTCATTATGTGGTTGTGTGTAATTTATGCTAACTCTCCATATTGATGCGACACAATTGTCAGCACCCAAGTGTTCATGAGAATCTTTATTTCTCACATTTGATCTGAGAATTCAAAGTAAAGTGCACTGCCTAACATGTGATGAAATAGAAGAAGTCAATGAATAATTTATTGAAAGCCACCAAGCTGACCATCTGGATTGAGTCTATCCTCCACAACTGTGCTCCAACTGAATCATTTCTGCCTTTTTACCATTTGTATCATCTCTCTCTCTATGGTCCAAAACTGGCTTTTCTAAGTTTGGCTTGGAACTCTACACTTTGGCGTTCCTGGTTCCTCTGGTGGAGAAAATCCTGGCATCACATCCAGGAACCGCGATTCCTCCGCCTCATTCTAAAGCCTCATGTCCTTCTATTTTTCCCAGACATGTTCCCAGAAGCCTGGTCTTTAATGGCATGGCAAAGCTTTCCAGATTCCTCAATTTGGTCTTGGTGAGAACTGACTTGGAGCAGTGCTGAGAGGGCGGTGCCGTGGCCCCTCTCCAGTTGCCAGGCCTGCCAGGATCCACAAGTCTTTCCAGTGAGCGCTCTGGTGCCAGGGCGGATGAGGGTGGAGGGGGTTGGTGGGGGTGTGAAGCTGTGGGGGAGGCAGGAAGACAGGCTGGAAAGCAAGCAGTGGGATTCTGGGATCACTTCGCTGTGACCCATATCCCTCCGTTCTGCTCTGAATGCCTCAATATGAAAACAACCCAATTACTGTTGACCCCTGCACCGCCTCCAAAACACAGCAGTAACGACTAATTAAAACTGAAAAGATTCCCATTCCCTCCTTTGTTTCTGCTCAGTGTGTGAGTTTGAGTGTGTATATGTGGGTATACTTGCACCCGAAAGCCTTCATTTGTGTGTCTGGTGCTGAGAGAAAGAGGTAAGATCGCACATCAGTGTTTGTGCTGCAAAAAGAAATATGATTTTAGCTGAGTTATAACCCACTTACTCAGTGCAGGAAAGTTTAAAAGCAAAGGGAAAGCACAGAACTATCGAAACAGGCTGTTTCTTTCTCACCAGCCAGACCCTGGGGGCCAGGGGCGTCGAGTCATCAACCTGCTGATGTGTCTGGCAGTGACAGGAGTTTCCAATCCAATCTCTATTTCATTCAATTATCATCCCCTGTAACAGGCCTCTGCGTTGTTTGCCCTCAAGAGGAACTTGTGTCACACCAACAGAAGTAAGCGTTGTCTGTCTGCGCTGCTCCCTGGCTGAGCATTGACCAAAATCCATTCCTGTTCAAACACACCAGCGTGTGATTCAGATAAGCAAACTGTAATGGAAACAGAACCTCTGAGGGATTGTGTCAATTTACAATGAGCCTCCAAACATTTTCTTGCTTGTTAAAAACATATAAGAGGTGACAAAGAAAAAGAGCATACATTGCCCGATGTGGGAGTTCAACGGCTAATTGCTAAAATGCTAACAAATCAAGAAACTGGGCAAGAAATCCTGTGATCAGTCACAAAATCTGGAGCCACTCCATCGACAATTAGTTGGTGCCTGCACTTTGTTGGCTCACAACGTTTTATATCCAAATCATTTCACTGTAGTGCTAACAGTTGTTAACAGGAAAAAGTGCCCATATCCACTCATAGCTACCCCGGGTGGTATCATTGCAACTGCGAAGGCGCCTCCATATTCATTGTCAGATGTCCAAGTATTTTCTCTTGTTGGCAAGACAACAATCTTTTTGTTTCTGCGAGGAACTCACAAATGTGCACCGACTGTCCAAGGCCACAAAAGAAACCTAATTATTTTAGGAGTGGATTTCATTAAAGGATTGATCTAGCCTTTCCAGCAGGATTGCATCTCTAGTATTCATGTGCAATTCAATTGCAGGTGAATAAGTATTTGCAAATAATTTTTGGTGCTTGTTTAAACCTGCTGTGAATAGCTGACAGGTGGGATTTGCCATGTAAAGAGAACAAAGACGGAGATATTAATTGATTTTGAATAATTTTACTGTGACTGTCTGAACTTGCCAGCACTTTTCATGCTGTCCTACTGTTCAGGCAGAGAGATTTTCAGATACAATCACACGGAGATATGCTGGGTTTTACATCCAGAAACAGCAATATCTTTCAATGACGGTGCTGCCTTTAGTCCTGCTCAAGTTGGAAATCTATCACCAGGTTACCTGTGATGAAGAGAAATAAATGGTTATTTCTAATCTCTTGTATTACAATACATCTGTGCCATATGGTACAGTAGATATAATATGATTTTAAGAAACTGACAAAGTGCAGGATTTGATTTGGCTGGTGATCTGGAGCTTCTGACTGCATCACCCTCAGCAGATGGAGTTGCCCAGATATAATGAAGTTATTCCCAAATTTCTTTTTTTTTGAGCAATTTAAAGACTTCTCAAGGTGAAGAAGAAACATTAAGTCCCTACTCATATGCAAACATGAACAAGAGATTCTTACGGCGCATGAGTCAAAAAAGGAAACTGGAGCAGCCTCCATTTTATGAAAACTAGGCAAACCCCATCTGCTGAAGAAGATCCAGTATGATGGAAAGCTCCAGATCAGCCACCAAATGGACTGTGATTGTTTTGTTGAGGGTACATAGAACAGCTTGTTTGTATCCCTCAGGCCCAACGTTGAATGCATTTACTCCCACACAAACATTTGGAAAAATTAAGCTGTTTACGTTCATGTTTGATGGCTTGAATTCTTTTTCTTCTTCTCTACATTTTGCTGCCAAATTACTACTTTACTTAGCAAACTACTGCCACCTGTTGAGTGGAATAGTGTAAGACCATTGTTGGGAATTTATTGTAAAGTTCAGAATATTTTGAGCTTTAAAGGGATATGTCAACTTTTTTTTTTCTTTCTGTTATTTGCCTCCCTTCTAAATTCCACACAAGAAAATAGATACCGTTCTTTGACTGTGCGTGCAGTAACAAGAAAGAGATTGGCAGAGCTTGCCCCCTGCTAATTAGCTTAGCTCAAATACTGGTAGTCAATGGGAAGTGCTAGCCTGCCTCCACCTTGTGTCATCTGATAAACTTGCCAACAACTCTAAAACTGTCCAGTGCGCTTGTTGTTACTTTTTTTTGTTAACCACATGATATTATTTTTAGACTCAGATTAACTTTGTATTGGACTTTATGTATTTCTCCTTCTTGTCTTCTGTTGTTTACTAGTGTGCATGCACCCTGCGGTTTACTTACAGTACATATTTGATTCTAAAGTACCATATAAAGTGCTAAAATTAGTCTAAAAATAATGCAGCTCGATAAATAAACATGTTATAACAAGCACAAAGTACCGTTTAAATTGTTGGAAAGTCTATCTAATGATCCATTGCCTAGCAGTATTTGAGCTGAACTAATTAGCAGCGGGCGAGTTCTGCCTGTCTCTTACTTGTTACTGTACGCACAGTTGAAAGAATGGTACCTATCTTCTAGTCTGGAACTTGGAACAGAGGCAATAACATAAAAAAAGGGGTACCCCTTAAAGAAATTGGCAATAAATACTTTGCTTCCTATCCCTGAGCATATTTGTGACCAATATACAACCCCAAAGGTCAGTAATCATGTGTTATTAATGCATTGAAAACAGCTGTTTTTTTCATTAAAAAAGTATTGAAAATATGTTCCCTCTTGGTTTCACCAAATGATACTCTATATAGCAGATAATACTACACTACATCCTGTGCCAATGGTGTGCCAATGGTGTGAAATGGCATGCACTTCCTGTCTTCTAATTGCCGGGGTCACTTCTCCCCCATCCCTCCACCTCACCTGGAAACTTTGTAAACATCGTGACACAGGTCTTATACACAGTTAATTTGATCCTGATTAATGTATCTGAACGTTTTTGTTTCAGTGTTGGAATGTTCAGAAGATATGTCTCTGGTGAACGATGGGAAAAAAAAATTGGTCATAACTTGTGATCACGTTCATTTCTCCCATAAGAATGAACAGACTCAAGACTGCTTCAAGTCTCTTAAAGTGGTGGGGAAGTGGTGGAACCCATGTGACACGGATACAGGAAATGCGCGCTGTCTCGGGTCCTAAAATTGTCTCTGGTTTCACTTGCTTTGCATATAAATGCATGCAGACGTTAGCAGATCAAGATCTATATCTCATTTGGCAGTGGAAGCACCACCAATTTCGTCCAAACGGGCCGCCAGAATCAACAAACAATGAAAGTTCCCTGTAGCTGTCCTATGTCCTTCATCAGTCCATGTGGTTTCCCTTTCTCCTTCATCCTCAGCAGCAACTCTGAGTGTCCTCTGGGAAACTTTCGCACTTCTCCCACTAAGCAGATGGTCAAGGTCGAGCACTTGACTGGACTCTGCTGCACATCAAACTGTGTCTCTGTCCTGAAAATAAAGTCAATGTACAATGTGTCACAGTCACTCTCTGATGAATGTCACTCCTGGGAGTAATACTGAATATTTTTGACTGAATTCCTCTTTGTATTGTTATGTTTTTTTTCTCACTGTTATCTTACATCTACTGTGTATTAAGGAGTGACTTCAATATATTTGTTTTAGGGTTGATATTATCATCAAAAGTAGCAAAGGAAACTGTTGGAATGGCAGACTCTTTAAACTTCTGCTCTGAATTTTCCTTCATGCCACTGGGTCAGTGCTGTTTATCCTGCACAAACAGAGCTGAAGATTCCAAGACTGCACAGCAGCAGATGGTGGAATAAGGGAGAGAAGCAAAGACAGGAGAAATGCACAAAAAAAAAATTCTTACATGCTTATCTTGTTCCTCACTGACATAGAGATTTTCCTCGCAGAAGCAGGAACATTCATGTGAAACGAGGTCTCAGTTTTGAAAAACATCACAGCTAACAATAGGATGCAGATTATTGTCCAAGGTCTTGTTCAGTGCTGCAGCATTAATGATCAAAACAGGTAAATGGAACTGAAATAACTGCGTTAGCTAACCAGTTAACCAATTACTTGTTCCATGTGTCTTGTTTCTTAACAGAGAGTGAGGGTGAGATTTGCCCATGTGTGTCAGAACTGGTCCAGGCCCCCAGGAGCAGCAGGCTTACAAAGCGCAGTGAGGACAGCCACATCAGGGCAGCCCGCAGACAGCTGGCTCCCTCAGATGATGCATTGGCCTTGGCATCCTAATTGGCCCCAGCGCCTGAGCCAGGGGGCCTGGTGTTTCTGTATGTGTGCACCCATGTATATTTATGCATGTGCCATAATGTTTGGAGTATACAGCTCTGTGTTTATGTTTGCTTTTTTTTGTATGCATCTGTTTGTGTGTGGCATCCATCTGCATTCTGTTGCCTGTTTTATGTGTGACAATGATGTTTTTTGTGTGTGCATATGTGTGTGTGTGTGGCTGTTGCTCTCTCTGGCTTTTTGAATGTACACCACATACAGCGCTGTGGGCCGGGATGTACTTCCACTGACCTTTCATCTGCTGCAGAATCCATGCACACACAAACACACACACACAAACACACACACACACAGAGGACACATGATGTTTTTAAATTGCCGATGTATACAAGTATAGCTTTATTGTAAATGCTTGTGAGCTTGCATATGCTGGCAAATGTCAGTACTCACTTTGTTTACTTATCTGTCGCTCTGTTTGCTGTATGTTTAAGCTGTGGCAACACGTTCTCGATCAAAATGTCATGTAAATAAGGCTTTATTAAATTAAATTGAATTATTAAGAGAGTGGATGCATGTGCGCATAATTTTACTGTATGTGTGTAGGGCATTAAACGGTGTGTGTGTGTGTATGTGTGTGTGTGTGAACTCTTGTTGTCATGACTAATATCAGTCAAGTCAAGGATTATAAACAGAAATGACACGAGACATTTACATTATCCTGGACTATGTAACAAGTGGAGTTAATTATTGTTGTCATCCTGTCTTTTACACAACTGTCTGGTCACTTTAAGGCCGTGTTGGCCTGGCGGGTTGCAAAGTCATCCCATAAATGAAAAGGTCACAGGTCTGATCCCGACGACACTGTATGTGTGCATCACTGCAGAAGAGGACATTTAAATTGCACTTGCCACAGGGAGCGAGGCACATCATGCATTTACATCCATCTCAGAGGAATATGCAAGGAGAGAAAAAAGCATCCTCAGTATTCACATTTACTGTACTGTATGTGGTGACTCGCTGCTGGTAAAATGTATTCCTGATAGTCCCACATGCATCAGTATTTCACAGCTGATCACTGTGATCACTGCTGGTACAGTATCTTGCTCCTCCCAATTGTGAAGCTGCAGGCTGTAATAGCAATTTTTACATGGACCAGTGTGGACTGACTGGAAAAATAGGCTGCGACTTGCTTGGAATTGGAAGTATATAGTGCACCAATTACCCCTGTGGTGATGGCAATATACAAGTGTAGCTATAGGCTGGAGCTGCTGTGGGTGTAATTGATGTTGCTCGGTGGCTGCCAGAGAGGTTGGAGGCATGTAGACCACAGAGACATTTCCTCTAATAGGCCCTGCCAGGGGTCATGGCACACGCTACAGACCAAAGCACTTACAACCTGACCAGGTCTCCGGTGTCTCCTCCAATATACACTGTATCACAGGTGGAGCTGGGTTGTTGTTGTGGTGGGGTGAACCCACCTCAACTGTCCTGATCCACTTTTTTTGTAAATTTTTTTTTTTTTACATAGAACAAAGTTTACTCTTCTCTTAAGATTAATGAAAACACTTTGTTAGTTTATT
>JAQLOL010000004.1:19584041-19604477 GCA_029783665.1 Naso thynnoides
TCAACCTGTGTGTAAAGGGTAATTTAAGCAATATATTAAAAATGATCCAGGAAAACAACATCTACCCTACCTTTAATACAAGAAATTTGACACTTAAATACTGTTCATTTAAGAACAATGATATGGTGCAATTCAATATTGTAGATATGCATGATAAGCAGTTTCATGCTATGGTAACTGTCAATATTCAAACTATTGTAAACCATTAAACTAGTATATTGCTGCAACCCCTGTGTGCAACATACAGGGAGGACAGCTTGCACTTCCTTGCACTGCCGTGTGTTTTACATTTATTAGAGCAGTTGAAACATTAAGAAAATACACTGTATGTGTGCAAACACTGGAGCGCTGCAAGCGCAGCGGTTGTAGATTAACAGTTTTAGAAACTGAACATCAGTTCAGTTTAACAAGAACAGTAAATAAGCATGGCAGAAACACTTAATTCTGAAAAAGATGTAGCAGACTATGTAACTGTGTAGAGAAGTAGTTCCTCATCAAAAAAGTTCTACTGCAAATATGCAATTATAAAAAGACTGCTGTTCCTCTCTGACAAATATTTAAGTTTTCCACCACAGCAATTATTAATATATTGAGTAAGACGACCACAGACTCGGTTTCATCGAATTAAAGTTCAGTTTCATCAAACTTAGAATAGTATCATTTGTGCTCCAAACTACAGAAAACTATCCTGCAAAGAGAAACGATGCACTCCCCGTTTTTATGAGGACACGAATTCAATCTAAATATGAGTCCATGATTGACTGTGCTTATATGGAACATAATGAGCCACGGATGATAGATATCACGTTCATTAAGAGCAGGCACATTTGAATAACTCGTTTTTGGAAAATGATTGATCTTGCACAGAAAACCTCCACCTCAAGGCTTTGCAATTAACATGCAATATACTGTACCATGGAGAACGTTTTACAGTTATTGGCTGAGTACCCAGGAAGATACGATGAAAAACCTTGTTAGTGAAGTGGGCAAAAAAGATCTAAGTAACCTTGCTGTGTATGCTCATAGCAGAAACATTTAAAAAGGGGACAGTAGAGGACTGTGTGCTTGTGTTTAGAACCAAGACACTGTACATGTACTGAGAACTGGACCAACATTTATTATGTTATCCAAATCTAGGACTATAACAAAAAGCTATTGACAAAAATAGGGACATGCAAATAGCAAATAAATCTTCAGGGGCTACATCTGCTTCTCTGGTTGGCTGAAAATTTATAACAACCTAAATAAATAACATTGAAGAACACACAGCTCATATTTGGAGCTAGACAGAAGCTAATGCAGGTGTTTGCAGAGGCATGCTAACATGGCTTTAGGCTGGTCTGGTTTGCACACACCATGTAGGTTTTTATTGACAAGCATGATTCAACAGATGAAAAAAGCATACCTCTCAAGAATGCACACACTGAGGAGCAGAAATGATTTTGTGGGCGTAAATGAATTTTTCTTGGGTTGGGCACTGATTTTTCACTGTTAGGCCCAATGGAAATCAATAATTTGGACTATTTGAAGATAATTTACTAATAAAGCTTATTAATTTTATAAACTAAATGGTTTGTGATTGTTTCCCTTCAACTCTCCTTTTTATCTCTGTTCCAGTGTGCAGAGCGCCAGTTGTCGGCAGAGCTGAACTGGGCAGCGGAGAGGTGACTGAATAGTCTCATTTGTCTTCCTTTTGAGAGCATTCACTCAACTAAAATAAAGACTGAAACCTATATATCTTCAGTACAGAAGCCGAGAGTGGAATGGTTGCTACAATCTTTTTCGTTCTGCTATGCTGAGATCACGGAAAAAATTATTTCGTCATCACGGGAAAACAAGGCTCTTTTTCCCGTGATAACAGGATTTTTAAAAAAGCCCGTTGTTTCCTTTCTTCTAATCATTTTTATCAGAGGTCTGGAGTGCCACCAGCACCAGCATGTAGATGGCTCTTGACACCTGTAAGTAGGCTTGCTGAAAATGTCACCTAAGGAGTATCTGTTGATCAATGCATCACACAGGCACAGGTCCTACACAGGCAGAAATTGCACCATGTCTTTTAGAGAAAACATTCGGATCATTACTCATTATTTAAGGAGAAGACTAGCCCGGCTGAAGCTTCACGGACGATCGCACTTCAGTCATGCTGCTGGCAGTGATCTCGATGGGCCAAATCTGTGTGGTCATAAACCACATGCTTGCTTTTTGATCATGTGATGAAAGCTAACCTGGTAAATTATCCTGTCATTACAGAAAAATGAGCTGTTATCGCGTGATAACAAAACGATTTTTTCGTGATCGTAAGATAACAGAATGAAAAATGATAGTAGTGACCACGTCCGCCCTTGGCTTCTGTACTTCGGAGGTTGGGTCTCTCCATTTATTTAACTTAGCTCAACATCAGCTAATGAATTTTGAGGGGCAGAAAAGCCCATTTGGGTGGGCATTGACCTTAGCCACTGGGTATGCTGAGGAGTTAACTTGCATGTAGCCTGCTGCAGCTAAACAACTAGTTAGCTAAGACTAGTGCAGCTTAGTCAAAGAGGGTAAATACTGTTGCTGGGGCAACAGAACCAGGCCAATAGGCCACTAAAGTCCTTGCATCAGAAGCATATAATGCATAGCCCTGCTGCTGTATCTTATTTTCTCCACATACCTCACTAATGTGGGTTGCATTCATCAGTTTTCATTTTTCCAGATATAGTGTCCAGCCACAGGTAACCACGGCAACCACCTGTAAGTTAAGTGCTACATACAGAATGCTTTCAGTTTTAAGTTCATCTGCCATGTGCAAAATATAGTTACTTAGTGAAAAGAAAATCAGCCACAAGGTTACAGAGACATGCAGCAATTGACTCTATTTTAACGCTTCATGAGTAGAAATAAAAGCAGCAAAAGCACGAGCTGCCATTTTTGGCAGGAGAATGTTTATTTGGCGGTGCACGGACATCAGACCCTGCAGGGGGAGTAAGTGCTGTTGCATTCCATGAGTTTGACTTTGTGAACTATGTGCCACTTCTCAGGCGGTAATCGTGAGTCAGGTGAGTGTTCAGCCTACAAGGGTACGATTGCCTCATCCTAATTAGCATAATACTGAGGGGAGAACAAGTCTTGATATGACTTGTTGAAAAAAGTTGTGGCAAACAATAGTCTTAGAGATTAAAGAGAAAAATACATATTGCTGTAGATGTGACTGTTTTTTTGTCATCAGTTTCACAACAATAATAAACAACCCTTTCAAAAGTCCAATAGGAAAAAAAGAACTAACTGATAATTAATGAATATCAGTGAAATAGTACATCATTAATCCTGATGGGAAGACTTTACCTTTAAAGGTCCCCTCCTCACTAATTCTAATTGGTTTCAAATGTCCCTTTCATTTCCTTCTCCAGCTTTTTTTCTAGCTTGTCTTCCTACATTCCCACATCCATTGTTATTCCACCACTGCTTCAAACTGTGTTCAAATCCTTATGACAGCTCAATTGAGACATCTGCGTCACAAATGATATCCTCACTGAGGTGGCAACAGTCATTAGCAACATACTGATCAAGATAAAAAAAAGCCAAACATTATCCAATGTGAATTAAAACTGAATACATTTTGAGCCGATAGGGCTTGAGGATCTCTTCATTGAGGACAGTATCTGGAGTGGACATGTGCGACTGAGTCTACGAACTGCTGATTCCCACAGAAGCTTCACAAAGGTCACGCTGCTTCTGTAACGCGTCCGTCAAACCCTGATCAAACTGCCAAGCAAACACTTGCAATGACACTTCCTTACCTACTGCAGCGTGAGCCAGATATGACATGACATTTCAGCAAATTTGTCCTTCACACGCAACCTTCACATCAGCAATTTACATCGTCTGGCCTCGCCAATTTCACAGGATTATCAAATCTGAATCTCATTTCCAGAAAAGGTGTCCTAGCTGGCTGTTATTTCCTGGCATTTCTGTCACACTTCTGGATACACGAGAGTATCCGTTGACAGTATTTGTTGGACTGTTGTGACTTTGACCTTTGCTTTCCTCTCTATTAGCTGCAGTGTTGCTATTCTACGATTTATGCCTCAGCCCCCAGCAAGCTGATGATGCTGAAATGCAAAAAGAAAGGGGTTTCTTAAAAAAGAAAAAACAGTTTAAAAATGTGACGATGTCGCCATATGTTTTGATATTGTTCATTTTCAGCGGTCGCCGCAAGGAGAATACACCTCAATTACTGTGGCGTGTTGTATTCAAGCCTGTCTCTTTCAAGCCCTCCTGCATTCTGAGCCAGTGTACTGTTCCTCATTAACATTTTACTGTGGTGGGTGACCCTGCCATTCATTTACAGACAACTGCTCCCTGACAATGTTTTTTTTTCTCCCCCTCAAAGGAGAGCAGCCCATTCTCTCCAGAATGTTAATGCCTTGTAAATCCACAAGTGAGGCTGAGTTGAGAGGGAGCAAACTACCTTCTCTTCTTTTGGTAAGCGTTATTAAAAAATTCAATTAGAGTGCTGAACCATAGAAAAGAAAAAAAAAACAAAACAAAGCAAAAAAATCAAAACACCGCATTCAGTGTTGGTGAGCCTTTTTTTTCAGAACAGCGAGTCGTTTTCTCTCGGCTGAAAGGGAGACATTTGCCAGGTTTGTACTTGGCAGAAGATCTAGGCGACACAAAAAAGGGATCGATCGTCAGTCGTCTGCAGGGTGAATTTAGAATCAATGTCTGTTCTGGGGCAGCGGCAACAATGGAAAAGGTGTGCACATCAATACAGGTGTCTGTTTTGAGTTCCTGCACATCCAGTCTTTAACAATTTTGGTTTTTTTTATGTTAAATGACTTTAAGTCAATTAATCACCTATTCAACTGCAAAGACACAGAGCACAGTTTTCCTTTTTGACAGATTACCACCCAAAAATCAAAGTGCATATTTATCAAGTACAATTTCTGGGCATGAGTGTTCTTGTTTGATGCCTCTCTACCAACTTTGATATTTATTTGACAGTATAATTATTAGTTGTTAACAAGATTTTACATACCAAAAATACTATTGACCTCAGCTATGATGCAGCACTGTAGGTTAAACCAGGCTACACATTACAAAGTAGTTAATTAGCTCCACTGTTCAACTGCAGCAATAAAAAGCTGCTCACACACTAATGCATGGATAATAACAATCTAATGATATATTACAATACAGCACTGACAGCAGCCTTTCTGCTCCATAATGAGCACTTTCACCAGTTGAACACTTTCAATGTGAAGTAGCAGCAGAAGGAAAAGTCTGCATCAGCAGTAACTTGATACAGCTCTGGTGTGGCATGAGGAGCGTAAACAGTGCATTGTACTGATAATGCTTTTGTTGTTTAACAGAAATGCACAATATGTGACATTTCTACATTAAAATGTCCTAAAAATAACTGGAGTTGTATACTGACATTACGCCATTAAAAAAATACTGTATCAAATTTAGAGAAATCTGTAATTTTATTCAAGGGGATGTTTTATTTCATCACCTGTCAGGTGACGCAGGAAACACTAGATTATACGTCAGAGAGCGAGAAAGGAAGCCAAATGTTACTAAATGAAATAAACAAAAAAAAAAACTTGGATGCATTATTTTGTTTTTGAATATTTCTTCTTGGGCAAGTCTCATGCATTTGAATCACCAGTGCTGATTGTTTAGCTGTGAAGACAGCAACTCCCATGATTCCACACTTCTTAATGACATCGACAAAATGGCTTTTGTTTAAGCTGCACTGATTGCGAGACCTGAGTGGCAGGAGTAAAATATTTAGCATTCAAAGGGCCTGTGTGTGCATTTTTTATTTTATTTATCTTTTTTTAAAGATATTTTTGGGCTATTTGTTCCTTTGCTATTGATAGGACAACTGAAGATTGGACAGGAAGTGGGGGGAATAAACACAACAATTCTTATTTTCAGGTGATGTAATATTCCATTTGCATCACATTCTACGAAGACCACAAAATCCCACACACGGGACCTTTAAGGAAGATTTTTAATGAAGAAATTTTACTTGAAACTGGTTGTTGTTTCTTTAAGTGTGGTGAGTTAATGATCTCAGCCATCAGTCTTCCAACAGTGCAGCTTCCGCTCAGTTAAAGCCCAGGATTTGCTGACTCACAGAGCCATCACACCTCCGCTCAGCCGCACATGATGAGCACAGTCCCGACAAGTTCAACCGATCGATCAGATGTGCTATTTCCATACAACAGATCAATGCACAGTGGTGGCATGTTGTTTAAATGTATGCAAAGCAGCACAGACAGCAGAGCTCCCTCCAGATGTGAGTCTGCATTTAGCTTTTGCTCTTGGTTTGTGGTGTGACATGCTACCCTCAAGCAAGCGATACATTTACACTGCCAACATCACCTTGGAAGCAGAAAGAGAAATTACAGTTTTTCTGCATGAAATTTTTTTTTTATGACATTGTGAAATTCTTGCACAAAGAATACTGAACTGTGAAATGTTTACAGCTCTGCTACAGGTCACGGACAGCCTCTTGCAAAGATGTTTGTGCTATATATTTTCCTCCTGTTTGGCACAGCTCACATTTTACTGCAATGCCTCTTTTTTGCTCATGCAGCGGCTGACCGGGAGACATCCTGCGGCACCGGTATTAGATAAAGTTGAAACAAGGGTGCTGATTGGCTCATACATCGGTACTTGATAAAAGATAGCATCTCAATTTTTTCTCTCCCTCTTCTGCCATGGGCCAGCCTGCTCCTGTTTCCTCTGCCTCCTAAACCAAATCTCCCTCCAGGGGGACGTTGTCAGGCAGCCTGTTGCTGGGTAACCAAAGAGGATTGTGGGTCAGCGAAATTATCAGTTGAATACCAACAACAATACTTCAGCCCTCAGAGCAGGTAATGATATCAAAATAGTTGAAAAAAATATACTTGCACCTGATGAGGCTGTGTCTGGAGCAGAGGTGTGTTAACAGTTTTCTTCATGCTCTTCTCCTTGATTCTCTCAGTTTTGAGTGTCGGCTTTTAAAACATTTTGACTGAGCAAACAGCGTTCAGCCTGCAGCGCCTTCAGGTTCACTCAGCATAATTGCATAAGCTCTCACATTTGTGTTAAATACATCTAGGTCACATGAATTTATATTTATTTTTTAACTTTAAAACTGATAATTAGTCATATGACCTGAATGTATTCAACACACCTGTGAGCATGCAATTATGCTAAGTGAAGCTGAAGAAGCTGCAGGCTGAATGCATTGTTTGCACATAAAGTCTCTTTAAAGTTATTCATGTGCACACTCCATTTGGATCTTCGACTGTGTTGCTCATGCGAGCGACCAGCACCTGCTTGCTAACTGGCAATCAGCTTTATTTTAGTATTAAACAATGTCTGACTTCCTGCTCGTCACAGCCATTAGCTATTTTTTCTAAATAACTTTAATTCAAACTGTTTGAACAACTGTTGTGCATACATGGACAAAGATACAACACATGATATAAAACCGGACATAAAGAAAACGAATCTGCAATATTTAAATAAATGATTTAATAAATGACAAATTAAAGCACAAAAAATGTAATGTAATGTAATTTGGGTATTTCTAAAATCTAAATATTTCCAGAAATCACTTGCTGTCATAGCAGGGTAAAACCAATATATCAGTTTGATGATATTACCATCTGATGTTGGCCTACTGCAGACATATCAGTATCTGCTTATATGTTCTCCGATATGCACCAATATTTAATTTAATTTTTTTTTTAGGGTGGAAGAAATGCTTGGACTAGTGATTTGAAATGGTGTAATTACTTAGTTTGTCCATCAGGGGCCATCGGTTATTTAACAACTAATGAGAGAAGTTTTTGCTGTTGTGTCTTGGACCCTAGTTATTAGGTTTAGAAAACAGCAAAACAGCGTTAAACTGGTTTTCAATCAGCGCCATTTAACAGGTATGCAGCAACACACTTTTGCACTAATTCATCTGTGCTGTTTAACACACATTAATCCCAGAATGACGAAAAAATTAATGGCTTTAAATACATTTGGCTAAAATATCATACTGCCGGTGAGTATATTATATCAGTTCTGTCTGAAGGCATCAATTATTAATGATGCATCACCAGCGGTCGGGTCAGAACCAGCTGCATAATTTTGTCATTCACGATGCACATCAATTATGGGGCTGAATTGGAGACGACTGACAAAACATGAGCGATTTGTATTCTCTTCTTTCATGAAACACATTTCACAGTCCCAAGCATTGACAGAAAAGATTCCTGCAACTTTTCCCAGTTCACTGGCCTATATAATTGAGTTTAGGTGGTCTACCTTTATTCAAGTGATGCTCTGCAAACTCTTTGTCAGAAGAAATCCGCATTATGCTTTTGATATAATGCAGAAGTGATATTACACCGATGGTTCAACCATTTAGGCACATCCTGTGAACTAAAAGAAATAATAATTTTTAGGTTTCACTAGATTGTTAAAAGGAATCAATAGTTGCTAGTGATGAATTGAGCTCATATACTGAATCTTATAATTCTTGTTATTGGTCACCAGAATGATCAAACTTTTACAGCCTTTTCTACATTTTTAAAAGGAGGAACAAGATAAGAGCACTGGTTTTGGGTCAGTTCTTTGACTCTGCCAGAAACTCAAGGTATTATAATATTATCATATTTATCACTCTGAGCAGGGCCAAAGCCAAGATTTTAGAAATACTAAGGTCATGTATTAAAGCCCATGCACAGCCCGAGTCCAACACAAAAAGCACTGGAAGACAGCAGTTTTTTGCTTAGCTTTTTTGGTTTTGTTTGTCTTTAAGTGTGTTATCTAGCTTGTTTGTACATGCAAAGGGTCAGAAAAGTGAAAAAGCTCAAAGTCGTGCCAAAAAGAGTTCCTTTCTCCCACGGAAAACACAGGAGGAAAACTGAATCCTGGCTGAAAAAGACAGAGTTTGCGCATCATGGAATCAGCCTAAAAAAGTTTGTAATGGTGCAATGTTGAACTTCCCTCAGGCTGATAAGAGGGCCAAAGTCCCAGAAAAAAAAAACACAAAGGACATGATTTCAGTGTCTTCAGTGGTTACTACAACCCTATGTGGGTTGTGGAGTCAGTGCATCAAAATAAAATAAGGCAGATACTCAAAACTGGTTTACCAAAATGAATCAGGAAAACATTGTCACTTGGATTGTTTGCCAAGTGAGTTCAGGTAGGTGCATACAGCAATGAGGGTTCAGCATCAAACGCATCATATAACAGAAACAAACTTTACAACTGAACACACAAACTCTTCTCAGACTTCACTCCAAGCTCCTGCATTGAGCTCAGTGTGTTAGCCAGCGTTGAATGGCATGTGGACACAAACAGCTTGATGCTGGAGCCAAAGGAAGGTGACTCATCTGCTGATCCACTTCAGCATTCTAATCGGGGCCTTACATTGGTGATCCAATCCAGGGAGCTGGGTTCAGCCAAGCGCAAACGGGCCTGAATCATGTGACTGAGGCCATTTGAATAGAAATGGCCTCATGCCACCGTGCCCAACATCAATGTATTAGAAACGATTGTGCTATTTACCCCACAAGATCCACTTTGCTTTCTTTCTGATGGCGCTTTAGTTGGGCACATTTGGGTCAACCGTTTAAGCGCTTTCACCTCGCTGAATAGGCGTATTAACAAAGCGCTTCTGTTTCTTCCAGCACCCACAAAGGGGTTCATGAAAACCTCTTCAAATCAAGTCCATTTTTATATCGGGACATGCTGCTGCACTCATCATACAAGGATGACAATGTCTGCAAAGTTTCCTGTTGGGTATCTGATAGTTTGTGCTTTGGATGCTGTTTTTTAAAATGTTGCTGGTGAGAAAAAAGAAGAAAGATGGTTTAGAATTCCCCCGTGTGGATACCAAGATTAATGAGGCTAACTAGAGTTTTTTATTTGCGACCAGACCACAAACCACCAAGACTCTGAACTCCTACCCACTAATTACTTTGTCAGTGTGTGTGTGAATGTGCATTCCTGAGCAGGCAGGCGTGAGTGTGTGTGTGCATGCTGTTATGTGGACGAGTGTGTGCGAGCAGCAGAGGAGAGTGAGCAAGAGAGAGAATATGATAATATTTGTCTGAGTCAATGAGTTACTCACCAGAGTTGCTTGAAGCATCACATCTAAGGTGTGGGAGGCTCTACTTGTGTGTTTGGTATGTACAGTACGTGAGGACAGGGATGTGGTATGTGTATTAGTGTGTGTGTTTGCATGAGGGGGGAGGTTGAGCAGGGGCCACTGCTTGGTGAAGCTGAAAGAGGAGAGATGACATGCTGTCAGTCTGAGTTGACGGTCACCGCTCAATGCTTTAGCGCCTCCTGACACTTTCTATTCAGACTGGGGAGACCGCGGAGCGCCTCCGGCATGCCGAGGGATCCCGCCTTTTAATTGAGCCTTTACCCAAGATTCATTTCACTCTCCACCTAGGGCCTCACCAGGAGCAGACAAAACCACGAGAGTGACAAAACTGGGCCTCGCATTGTCCCAGCTCAGAGGCTGGAGAAACCTAGACCTACATAAAGAATTAACCTTTACAGACATTATCCCAGTTTCTCAGAAACTGAAACCTTACTAATCTGAACCTCCAGCATATAAATGCCATTTTATAACCAGAAGACCCCATTTTAATGTTGTGAGACCTCCATTAACCAATAAAGCTTTATGGATAGAGTGAGATCCCCTGAGTCGGACGATATTCTTGATAAAGACAAATAAAAGGATGAGATGACCTTGTGCAAGATAATATGACATTAAAGGCATGGTCCGTTTTTTTTTAATAGGGGCTTGAATAAGGTACTTATTCCTAGTCAGTGTCTTACCTGTCGTAGATAATGGTCAACTTGCCCTCTGTATGGAGAAGCAGTGCGATGCAGCTGCAGGAAACAGAGAATTGCAATGCTGTGAAAGGTGCCAACAGCAACGTGTCTTTTAGCCACCAACAAGACCACCTACCTAAAGTGTATATGTCCCTTTACGTGTGTGCTACACTTTTAAAATTTTAAGACGATATGTCGCTGCAAGATATTTATGGCTGCGGTTGTGGGAATACGGTTGTTGTGCAGTTTAGGGAACATAGTCCCAAAGCAAACGGCAGTCTGAAATTTTAAAAATGTGTAGCATACATGTAAACTGACATATATAGTCTGGGTGGTCTTGCTGGTACCGTTTACAGCCATTCCATAGTCTGTTTCCTGCCGTCGCACCGCACTGCTTCTCCATGCAGAGATCGAGCTGACAGTTATCTACAGCAGCTAAAGACACTGAGTCGGCACAAGTTCCTCATACAACCCCACATAAAAAAAGAACTTCTCTTCAAGATGTAGAAGACTGAATGTTTTTCTCATTTAAACATTTACTATCTGAACATATATTTAAAATAGTTTAAATGAATAATTTGGTAACACTATATTTAACAGTTCTGTAATAATTAGAAAACGAAGTTGAATAAAAATAACAATGTAATTTGGTGCTGATTACAGGGAAACAGAGAGAGCATTCAATTAGCAAACTTGCAATTAGGCTAATTAATTCAAACTAATTATTATCACACTCCATAGTCTTTTAATCAGAACACAGCAGGTCAAAAGCAAAAACAAAAATATCAAATTTTCTACACGCAAACAAACAATTGAACAAATATGAAAAATACACTTTCCACTGGTGTACAATTAATGAGGGAATATTTACTTTGGTTTAAACTGAGCTGTTCTTTGAAGGGAAATACACATTTTCCATGTAATTAGATCCGCATTAGAAAGTTAACTTCAAGGATGTTGTGCGGATCAGTAAAACAGAAAGTTAGGCTCGGGGAAATTATAGGTCTAGAAAATGTCCTTTCACAAAATTTCTAAATGATCAGTTTACAATAGAAATAACTGACTGATTCCCTGCATGACTAGTCGACACATCACACATACTGACAGTCCTCTGTTTTACAGAGGAATGTGCTCTTTCTAATTATTACCTTCATCAAACTCTACACTGATTAACATTCCATACAGTCACATTAAGCTACGGTCCATTACATGAGAGCAATCGCATGGAAAGCCTTACACGCGGTGAGCAGGAACGGCTTGATGACGCGTGCTTCTGCACTCATGTTCTTATGTAACTTCACTTCAAAAAGAAGAACTGGATCTCTATGTGACTTAATCTCCAAAGCCCGTTCTGACAGTAGAGACGAGAAGCCTCGGAAAGTCCTAGCAGGCCTCATTAGCACCAGCTGGAAGGGAGGGGCCTCACCTGCTGTGACAGATCTGCTCAGACCTCTCACAGTGAACAATGTGCTTCATCTTTCCCTCCTATAGCGGCTCTGCTGGTCCGGCGTGATGACTGGCTGCTGGAGGAAGACAAATGTACTCTTCTAACTGAACTTTGTCTCAAAGAGTCGTTCAATGTAACAATCAAGAGAAGAGTAGACGTGTTTTTGAAAATACATGTATTATTTATACAAATGAACAAGCTTTGATGTGATGAGAAAGCCACCTTTAAAATGAGAGAATAACGGACGAAATAATAGAGTATAAGACAAGAATAAAGTACGGAAGGAGCAGAATAAATTAAAAGTCCCCTCGCGCCCTCTCTCCAGGTGGCCACACTTGAGCAGTAATTTTAATACCTGATGAAATAAATAAATCACTCGTTGAGATGTACTTTTTTTTTGGAGTGTATGGACAGGAGCAATTTCCCCAGTGACAGACAGCTCAATAGTGATCCCTGTCTCTGTGTCTCAGTGTGTGTTCTGAATCCCTGCCTGTTAATAAGCACACCTCCCCAAAGGCACAGCTGGCTTCTCTGTTTGCCTTGTTACCAAGGTCTGTCCTATCTGCACTAAATTTAATAGAGCAGCCAGGATGCAAAATGCACAGCATAGGGATTTTTGAATTTATACACTGTATACTGCAAATATACTTTACAGACAATAGGTACCTGGAAGATATAAATATACATGAGATTTAATGCAATGTGCACAATGGATCTGAAATGAATTTATAAGGCCATGAATAAATTTTTCTTCTTTGTTCTAAAGGGAAAATAGTTCTGAGGTCTTAGCAAAACACAGCGGTGCTTTGAGCTAAATGTTAAATTCTGCTTGCTGATATGCTGCAGTGACCATGTGAATATACTGATGTTTAAATAGTTCTATTTACTATGTTCGTTATGCTGGCCTCATCACGCTAAATGATAACTGCAGATCTAAATTCAGCAGATCTCATCATCTGGATAATTGCATTCAGTGCAAAAACAAAATGTTGCCATTGTATACTTCTGATACTTGAAATATGTGTGTTTCTTATGTATGATAATAATTTAGCAATACCAGTCACATTACTGCAATTAAATGTCTTTATCAGAAGACTTTTCCATCAGGACGCAGGAAAGGACCCCAACTCAAGGTCAACAGGTCCAAATGGGTAATTTCAGCAATTGTTAGCCCTTTTCCACTTGTGTTTGGGATGAAAAAATGGAGGATTTTAAGCCAAAACACGATCTTTTCTTTATATTAACCAACCAGGTTTTGTGCGTTGAGCAAACCAGATCTAAACCAGAGTGTCACAGCATAAAATTTTAAAACTGAAACGTAAAGTGTAATGTAAATAATGAATTATAAGTAATATTTAGATTTTATTTTTTTTAAATGTGTTTCTTATATGGTTTTCTTCAACTGTGAAATGTGTATTCATACATGTTACAATGCATTTAACCCTTTAGCCCCCTTAAAAGTAGCTCATGATGGCCCCCTAGAGGATGTCCACCAAGATTTAATAGGGTTTAAGTCAGGAAAGTCTTAATATATTTTAAATCTTACAGTTAGTAAGATTTAAAGACTGCACTGTAATGAATGATGTAATGCACTATAATACAGCAAAGGTGCTACATACAGCCTCCAAAACAACTATGAATAATATGTTTTAGTAAAAAGCTGAATTTATTACAGGACTGTTGGATTGCAGTGCAATGCAACATATATTCATGACAGACTTGCTACTTGCATTTACTCACATGATTGAGATCTATTTTAAAGAAGGAAAGTGTAGTATCATAATCAGTGAGGTAATTCACCTGCAGGCACAAACGGTAAAGTGGCTTTAAAAGGTTTAATTTAAAAAATGTGTGTATTAATTTTGAGGGTTTCCTAAAACTGATGATGACAGATGATCCCATTTGAACAAATGTTATCACCGAGCCAAAGGTTGTGAGATGGCTAATTACTTTATTAAAATACATATTAAAGTCTACTTTTATTTCCATAATAACTTTGGAAAAAGGGAGTGTCACTCTTCCCAAATGGCATTTCACTCTGTACTGAAACTTTCCCACTTTTTCAATACTACAGACTTTTCAGCGTGAAGATTTTTCATTATGATGAGTCATGAAGACGACAGGCTGTAAATGGCTGCTTCTGGCAGCCTGAGGTGCCGAGACAATGCATGAGGATATAGCAGTGCTTTTCCTGCTTACAGAAACAGCGTGTGTAGCAAATTCCTTTTTCCTTCACTTTAGCAGATTTTTCAAAAAATGCCCCCCGCCCCCCAAAACCTCTACACCTGTTTAATCTTTACACAAGCACTCAAAAAAAGACACAGACAGGGACAGAAATGCATGAATGTTTAGATATGTAGAGCTGTAAGAAGCACTCTGATTATGTACTCAAGTACAAGTACCAATACCACAGTGCTGAAATACTGTGTTACAAGTAAAAGTCCTGCATCCAAATTTTCACTTAGGTGACAGACGGAAGTATTAACATCAAAATATCCTTGAAGTACCAAAGTTAAAAGTATTCAGTAGGCAGAGTGTCCCAGTTCAGATTACTATATATTAGATTACAGGATTACAATTATTCATGCATTAATGTGGAAATCATTTCCAGTGGTAGCTGGTAAGGGTGGAACTAATTTTAGTCACTTTATATACTTATCTGATCAGTAGCTATTGAGTTCCCTCCACCGGTCAAAATTTTATCTTAATTTATAACGCTACATCATCATTTATTGGTTTATTATAGCAGAATTTACTAAGTAACCAGTAAGTAAAATTATTAAATAAATGTAGAGGAGTAAAAAGTGCAATATTTGCCTCTGAAATGTAATAAAATAGAAGTATAAAGTAGCAGAAAGTGGAAAAAAAACAGAAAAAAAAGTAAAAATAAAAACTAAAATTTCAATCATCGATTGTTGGACATTTTTGAATCGATTTGGAATCGTCCACGTCCGAATCGCGATGCATCTAAGAACATTTTTTTTCCCACCACTTGAAAATACTCAAGTAAAGTACAAATCCCTGAAAATTAGACGTAAGCACAGTACTTGATTAAATGTACTTAATTACTTTTCACCACTACATATATACGGTCATAAACACACATATAGAAGTGCTAGTTTTGCAATTATACTGTGTTACTATATGACACAGCTTAATTGGTTACTTTTACTCCTTGACCTCTTAACCACCACTAAAACTCGACTTAATCCCTCTTCTAAAATTAACCTTTAAACTCAAATCCCGAGGATAAATGAATCCTCCAAACAATCCCTTGGAGGACACTTTAAGCTCGCAAGAAGAAAAATAAAAGAGCACATGCACACACACACACACACACACACACACACACACACACACACACACTTGTATCAACGTTTACAATGCGGCATGGAGGTGAGGATGATCTTTGTTGAGTGTCCCTGCCACTGCAGTGATCTGGTGTCCTCAGCTGACAGCGGTGTGAAGCTGCCAGGCTGCCCGGCTATCCTTGAGACGCTGCCCATCTCTATGGAACTCATGCCAGTGGACATTAGTCTCGGCCTCATCCCTCTGTTTGGGATTTATACCCATTAATAATTCATTCACTGTGGCGGACCCCCCCCCAACTCCCCTCCCCATCCCCCTTTCCTTACTGCACTGCACCGGCCCATTTACACGCTCCAAAGTGACGCGGAAGGGGAAGAGAAAAAGAGCAGAGACTGAAAGCTCCCTCCTGCTTGCTTTCTGTCTCCGTCTTCCCATACTCATACTTACTCACAAACACACACACACACACACACACACACACACACACACACACACACACTCCCATGGTTGCTAGGCTACACCATAACTAATCACCAGGAAAATTATCTTCGTTCAAAAACCATATCTATAACTTGTTTGAGGACACACAGTATTTACCCTGCAGTTTAGATTGAAGATACAAAAAAAAAAAAAAAAAGAAATTGTAAAGTGAGCAGGAGGGTTGTGTTTATGAATATACTTGTGTCCAGTGGTTAAGGATGATTTAGTTGACAATACGCCTAAATAAATCACCAATTCGGTGCTTATCAGTGTTCTCAAATTGAAGTTTAATATCCTCTGCTCCCAGCAATTTCCTACATCCCTGAGCCCTGTGCACCGCCAACCAGACAAGCAGGACTTGCATGGAAATCTTTCCCATCACCGTTCACCACCTTTGAGGGAGAAGATTATGAAGATTAGATTTTCCTTAAATAGATTTTTTATGGCAGCCAGAAACAATGCTATCTCAGAGTCACTCTATATGCAATTCACTCTGCCGAATGCCTGACAAAAGGCACTCGCCTTTCATTGTGCGTGAAGCATGGCTTTGTGCGCTGGTGATTGAATCTTGCAGGGGAAGTAATGGCAAATGTTATGACCACTGACGTAAGGGGATGGAGACTAATGCGGCTCCCCGCCTTCCTCTGAAAACTATAAGTCCACACAATCTGTCTGCAGGCAGTAAAATGCTACACCTGCGATGAACTACTGTTGGGGCTGCAACGCATGAACGTGTGTCGTGTGTTTTAGGATGTAAACAAGATCATGACATGCACATCAGCGTGAAGACACATGTACTGGATCTGAGTGTGAATGTGAGAATCAGTATATGAATAAGTTCTGCTGATGGAAAAAGATTATCAAGTAGCTGTAGAGACACAGCAGTTCCTGCCATTCACATCATTGTATTTTTGGAGTTTGCGATTATAATAGGAGCTTAAGACTGGCAATGATTATAAGTTTTCATGTAGGCCTATCAACGTTTAGTGGAATTGGTTGTTTAGTTAAAGCTGCGGGAGGCAACGTCTGGAAATCAAGCTAGCTGTAGCATGAGACTCCTAAAAAAGCAACTCTACTGCAACCTCCCCTCCCTGTTTTGCTCTGTACCTCCGAACCGCTCTTCACCGTGCTCACATTTTATTTCTTTTCTTTGGCGCTCTCTCTTTTAGATGACAGTCTTAATATGTTGGTCTTTCTTTTATTGCCGTGTTTGCAGTTGTTGCTAAAGCTTGAAGAACAACTTTTCTTATTGGCTTGTCCACCATTGTATCATGCTTATACTAGCTGAGGGGACGTGAGCATGCATCTACCTTTGTTGAGCAGCCGATAGGAACCTTCACTCTCTGAAATGACCCATGATTGGCTGAAAAGTGTCAGTCATGTTTTTAATTTTCTAAAGCCTGATACAGAGCCACGGAAAGGTGCAGAAGTCTAGAGTTCATTCAGACCACCTGAATTACAAAATGCTGAAAGTTTATTATGGAAGTTTTGCCCGCGGACACCGAAAATAAACTGCCTACCTCAGCTTTAAATGAGTAGAAAGCAGAAATAAGGAAACAATGTCCACATGCTCTCACTTACTTGCCCTCAGTGTCTCAGTCTTTTCACTTGGTTGCACAGTTCTGGTCAGACTGTGATCTGCTGAGATCAGATGAAAGATCCTCTTTGAAATGTCAGAAAATATGCTAAAAGTTATTTTACAATGCAGTTAACACTTTGAAGATTTCTAGCATAACAGCATGATGCCATCTGGATTAAATGTGGTATCAATACAACACACATGCTAACGCTTAACATAAACAACAATCAATTTTCTTATGTGTCGACTCATCAAAAGTGGGTTTTTATCTGTGCCGGAGGACACACGCTGTCTCTCCGTAACTACTTAGCAACTGCTGGCTAATGCTGAATTCTGCTGCAGCTGACCCGCAAAGTGCTGTTGGTTTTTGATGGACAGTTGTTTCTCAAAAATAAAATGGCCGACAAAATAAGATGTGAGATTTTATGATATTTAGATTTGAACAGCACTTCAAACAAGCTGTGCTACTTCTGCGTATGTTTCTGTAACAAGCATGATAACGGTGCATGTGCACACGGTGTTTGGAAGAGTTCGTTTGAGATATTGTTTTAATGACCAAAGCACGGTGGTATGTATAAAGTATATGTTTGTTTGGTTTTATTTTTTCTTCCATGCTTATTAGAATGGTCTTTGTTTAGTGTTGCCTGATGACCCTAATGAAGGAGACAGACTCAGTGTTATGTTACAGGACTAAAGTATTGCTTTGATACCAACAGAGTTCGGTCACAGCTCAGCCCGGTGAGCCACAACAGACCCATACAGATGCCAACGCACATTAAAATTTATTGGCCACAGTTATCCCAGTGACAGGTTGGCGTTATTTATGGTCATGTCATCACAAATAATGACCGTGAAAGTTTAAGTCCCATGGTGGTAGCAGGTCTAATAACCATTATTCACATGTTGCAGTGGTTGAGGGACCTGTTTATTCTGTCCCTCTGGAACCCAGCTGTGTCAGTAACAGAGGTGACTGGCACAGCACCTACTTTCTATTCAGGTGCTCCTATACTGGATGGTTCACTGGAGGCTGTGTGTTTGTTAGTGTCCTGTGGAGGCAGTGACTGGTAGACAAGAGCCGGCGAGATGTAATGACCCCCACCATCGATGACTAAGCTCCACCAACAGCTCTGCATGGCTGAGAAAGTACACCTGATATAAATGGCAGCAGAGCTATAATAAACGCTGCCTCGCTCTCATCTCTGTCAGTGAAAAGTCAGGTGGACAGGCTGCTGTTGTGAGTGCCAAGTGTGTGTGTGTGTGTGTGTGTGTGTGTGGACATGTGTGTCTGCACCTGCATCACCCACACACAAATGTCCATCGTGCATGGGAGCATGGAGCAGGAGGGTCGACTGTTTTTAGCTATTCATATCAGTATTTCTTGTGCTAGGGCAGTTTCATTTTCATTTCTAATCAGATAAAACTGAGTTTTAATCTGAATGACAACAAATCACATCCAAGTCAGCGAAATTTTTGATGATGTATCTTCAGTCACATGAACAGACAACTCAAAAACATGTCAGCAGCCATCCAAATTCACTTTATCAGTTGCTGGTAAGCAATAAATCTGTGTCTCCAACTCCCTGTCATTACTCCAAATACATGTTTCTCCCCTCATCTTTCATTCACCTGTCTGCCTCGCCCATTTACACTCCTGTTCCCACTGATCAGCAGCCCTGCAGTTCTGTGAGCTAACCACACCTGCATCTGCTATGATATGTATCAGTCACCTATCTTTGTTCTTTGTCGGATCATCTGCTTTTTATTTGTTTCTCTCCCAGGGTGTTTCTCAGATAATCTGCAGCCTGCATATGTTTTCTTTGTTGTTGATTGTTACAGCATAAGAATAAATGCAAGGAATAATAAAGTATTGTGGCTGTCAATAAAACTCTTTTCTTTTTTTCTTTAATACAACAGTAATTTTTATCTTAAGTACAAATTAACTGCCTGTGGAACTCAGTGGTTAGATAAGGTGTTTTTGGACAAACAATTTTAGGAACTCCTAATGGGCCCGCGTCCACCTGGCGATTTTTTTTTTCGAGGCCCGACAGAGGAAGGAGGATGTGGGTGCATGACACAATGCATAGGAGACAAAAAATATGGTGAACATCATCGCCTTGTCTACTTGCCGGCAACATTTCCTGAAAAGTTGAGAAATTTTCAACTGGAATCGCTCAGAGCGGTTGCACAAAAAAGGCAGAGCGCTCAGAAAACAGATGTTGGGCGCTGCGGTCACCTGCTGCTGCAGACGCTTTCTCTTCAATGAAAACAACTGAAAAAAGGCACTGGTGCTCAGTAAGAATATCAGATGGACACCGGCCCTAACAAGAACTGCACACTGAGGAGTTTGTGGGACCGACTAATACTACTACTTTTTTCTCTTGGCATTTGCCCCTCCAGTGGGAACTCCTGAAGGTTTCTAAGCTGGCCAGTGGTTGGTATACTGACCTCACTTCTGTGAGACTTACAACATAACTTTTGCATGACATATTAGAACAACAACAAATGACAGCTACTTGCTTCATTCTTTTGTCTATATATGTTGCAATAACACACCACGAGTCTCCTCAATGAATTACACTTAATCTGAGAGAAGACACAACAACAACAATAACACAGCAAGGCAAGGTAACAACACAGCTACTATCAACGTAAACTTGTGTCGCTCAGAGCTCCTCTTGTGCTACATGAGTACCTACAATAAGGGTCGTCTACCAATCAGAAGGTTGGTGGTTCGAATCCCGGCTTGTCTGGTCTACATGTCAAAGTCTCCTTGGGCAAGATGCTGAAACCCAAC
>JAQLOL010000004.1:19611816-19638569 GCA_029783665.1 Naso thynnoides
CTAGGCTTCCAGCCAACCATGTTGAAACAACCATACATTAACATGAAGCTCTGCCAATATGTGCAAAGCCAGCTGCCAGTGGGAGCTCCATTGTATCATGTTTCCCACAGTGAAGCATGATGGTGTTTACATGAACAACAAACTAATTAAATGTTTGTTGATACTTCCATACAGCATACCTTTGTACTTTTCATTTTCTTATCACTGAAAAAAGATTTGTGACTCAGCTTGGACTTTGACACCAATGACTTGTTCACCTGGATTTAGACATTTGGACCTAAAAATATTTGATATCTTTCCCAAAGCCTGAGGCTTAAAATATGCATGTATTCGTATGTAAAAATACTATATTCCTATACCCACTAAAGAGCACCTTAAAAACACACACACACCAATATTTTACTTTTTTCACTTAAAAATAGGTTTTTTAAAAACAGTGCTATGACTCAATTCATTTTCCTCCATTTTTTGAATCAAATGACATTAATCCTATTCATTCCCATCGTTTAAGTCGATACTTACTTCCCCAGATTCACTTTTTTCGATCCAACAGCATCCAATCAGGTTGCATGAGACAGCCATGAAGAACTAGTGTTGAGCTTCTGAGCTCCAAGTGGAACAAATGATACCAAAGATAATTTTGACTGAACATTGAGACCTGACTTGGGGCTTTCGAGGGCAAACTGTGCGATCACACCGCCGGTGACCTGAGCAGCAGATGATGCTCTGGACGCTGGCATCACCATGCCTGCTTGCTGCCTGCTCGCTGTTTGCTGTCGCCAGGGGGCGGGTCCTAAGCAACGCTGCAGACATCACGTTCGGTTGTGACCAATATCAAGTTTGTAGTAGAATTGTAGTTATAGACGGCATATCTTCAGTTCTCCAGTTCATTCATCAAGGAGCGCACTTTGGTCAGCCTTCTTTGTGTTGGAGCAATTTAGTTTAAAGCTCTGGAAAACCAAAGACCACAACAGTTAGCTTCTCCTCCTTTGTCATCTCCATAGCAACCCAAACAAACGGTTGAGTGGCGTGGTGACAAGTGTCACTCAAATCCTGGTCTGCAATTGGCTGCTACTTCAGAGGCGAAGCCGCTCATTTGCATAAAGTTTCGACTCTCCTCGTCGCTCTGGACGCTGGCATCACGCCGCTCGCTAATGCCACAGCGTCGGATGCTCCTCGTCTCCAGCTCTCATTGAAAATGAATGACTTCCGACTGCTTTTGCTGCTAAGGTCACCGGCGTTGTGACTGTACAGCAATTGGATCCAGGCTGATCACGTTTAATATAAAACTACAGTCAGTCCATCTTTATTTCGGTATTTTTTCAAGTCAGTCACCTGAAGTTCTAAAAGGAAGAAAATTGTCCTTTCTTCTGGAGACCTGTCAGTGAGAGGAGTTTCTTCCCTCTTGCACATTATGTGTGCATCCTACTGTGAGGTGAATAGCCAATCAACCTTGAGTTAGAGGCGGGACTAGAGGTCTTCATGGGTCTTTTCAGTTTTAGTATTTAATTAGGTCCTGGTAGGTTCCCCTTGTAGTGCCGTGGGTCTCTGGTCAATATGTCTAATAACCGAGTGCATCCAAGCGAGCTTGCCATCATTTCTGATCACATGGTACATCATGATCACTGCAGCAGAAAGCTGTTTTTTTTGAGGCAGATGGTGAGAAGTGCAAGAAAAATTACTGCTGCTCATGCATCACACTGCTATCAGTTAGTGCTGTCTTGATCTTTGAATCTGCTTGTGTCTATCACAGTGAGGATCAAATGATTTCAAGGACATTCTGAACCAGGTCTGCAATTAGGTCCTCTTAGGATCTGGATATTTCAGCTCCATTGTTCTGTGAAGATTTCCACAAAGAATCTGCTAAATGTGCAATTCTGAACTGCTAAATAAACTTTTACTGTTGAAACAAGGAAAATCAATATGATAAGAAATTAAAGCAGAGTCAATATTATAAGCACTGCCTTGTAACTAGGCTATATTTGATCCCTGTGCTTTGGCTGCAGTGGGAGAAACACAGCTGAAGGGCCACCCACACGTGGACACCTGTGGGAATATATGTAGACAAGGACCCTCATTAAATTGTTCTGCAGACCATCATGCCAAGCTAACATGCGCAAGTCTTAAAACAATGACCAAGTCGATTTTGAATGCATTTTATTTTCAGGTTGTTTTTACCCATTGCTATGGCTCTCTCTGCTCCTCCACCTCCTCTCCCCCTCATCCTTAGCAAGTTTGATCCCACTGACCATTGTGTATCGACTTGTCCACATGTTTCTCTCAAATTTGTTGCGGTTGTTCCCATGAGATCTGTTTGTTTGTGTCTTGCTCAAACTGGCAGATTTTTGAGCTGTTTGCCAGCAATGTGTGCAACTTGGTTTGAAGAGAGGATGATTTTGTGGCATGCTTGCTCTGTAACGTCATCCGCAGGGGAAAGTCAGGTAATTGCCGTTTGAAACAGATAAGTCTATAATCTTCGGAGGGGTAAACTTGCTGTTATCCCTCTGGGAAAGCCCTGTCAGATTAATCAAAATGTTACCCATCAACAGTGACTGTATGGGAGGCAAGCAGCCCAAAAACAATAGCTGTTTACCATTAGCATTTGGGTTAGATCCGGATTGAAGCCCATCATCAACTGTAAGGGCTAATTCAGCCTGACAGGATGTGACAGAATAAACAAAGAAGTTCAATACCACTTTACAGAGTGGAAACCCATCCAGAGCCATTTGCAAAAGCCTCAGTCATTGTAATCTTTTTTTTAAAAAATCCAACACAACAGCAAGTCAGTTTCATTTCTAGCAAAATTGAACTGCACTGCCAAACAATCTTGCACAGCAGAAGAAATCAATGTGATTTCTAATGTATTCTAGTATATTTCGGATACCAAGTGAGGCAATATTGTGTTTCTTAAAGGCTTTCACTTCAATTTGCACTGCTTCCAAAGGAATTGGTGGTGTAGAAATGATGCTGTGTGTTTGAATTTCTACATCAAAAGACAAAGCTTTCAAACTTGCATCATCAGATATCAGTTTTTCACTTCACAGCCTGTGTGTTTTTGTCAGTGAACAAACAGCAGAAGGAGCAGAAAGATGTATCAGAAGGGTGACATCTATGAATGACTTACACCTTTCATTTGGTTGTATACAGTGACAAATCTCACCAGTTTTACAAGAATAAATATCACACCAATACAGAAGTGTTTAGTGTTATTTTACTGTGTGGAAGTTGATAAAATCAAGGCCTTCTCAGAGTTCTGACACATTGTGTAGCAGTCTTTCAAATGCGCCTTTTTAATGCCATCAAACAGAAGTCAGTAGTTAGTGCAATTAATGCCATTCTTGGCTTCATCTGGGTGAGAATATGACAGGCAAATTACTTTTATTGTGTATGTTTCGTACGGCAGAGCTGGTCTCAGTATAATCTGATCAAACGCTCACACACACACAGACAGGCACAGGCGCAGACACACAGCCACAGGCCCAGCACAAAACAAAACAGATGTAGGACTAATGACCCACTCGCAGAGTAAATGACAGTTGAAATAGGTTTAGAGCAATCTAGAATCAGATAAATGGACCTAATCTTGTTCTGGTCGGGACCCTGGCCGGAAAATGGCTCCTGACACCTGAGACCCTGCTACACGTCAAGGCTCAATCGAGGCTGGCGGCACAAGCCCATACATCTCCATTTTAGATGACAAGACACAAATCTGAATCCTCAAGCAGAAGAAAGCCAGGGAGGGTCACTTGTGGTTTAGTATGAGATTAAAAGGAGGAGAAAAAGAGGAGGTGGTACGTGGTCAACAAAGATGTAATGCCTACGTTTTCCTAGATAAAGGTGACAAGAGAAATGGCTCTGATTTAGACCTCATTAAGCCAGGCTAAAGGCAGACTAAAACCCAATGCTGTCTCTGAGGGTGGTGCTTATTTATTTCTCCTGCCAGAGTTAAACGGTCAGAGGATTAAAAACAGTCTAATTTATCCAAACTTCTAACGTCAGGGGACAAAACACATGAGCAGGTATTTATTTTAGATCCCCAAGGAGACAGTTTTCATTAAAGGCACTTTAATTCAAAGTTTTCTGCTTTACCGTCAAACACTCCTTTATGTTCTGAGATGTAAAGGTAGTTTTAATTTTGTTGACAAAAACTGTGAAGAAAAATATTTGTCAATGACCCTCTTTTCATGATTAAACCAACAATGACAAGCTTGAAACAGATTTTTGATGATAAAAACTATGATGAAATATATGTTATGATTTCACTAACAAGACAAAAATGTACCTAGTGAATATCGGACATTATTTGTCCCCTAATAGTGCATCTTGTCTGGCTGTGAATCTGGATACAATGTGTCACAATCTTTGATTGACGTGTTTTGCCTAGTGACGTAGAGTCATACATTTTTGCCACGTCGTGGCCGGGACACAACAGATAACGTGTTGCTCCCCGATTAATCATCGTTTGCAGTTCACGACTTGCATGACGTCACCGGCAAGGAAGCGCTCACCACTGACGACTAGTACTACTGACATGCTAGTCTTTCTGTCATGTGAGGCATTCTAGATGCGGCGTTGGTTGTCAGCCATTATGACACACTGGGCAAGATGAAATGATCGATTGTCACACCCGATGCTCATTGATTGTTTCCGAGCCCACCCCACATTCTATGTCTTCCCGCTCGGGCTGATAGTGTGCAGTGTGACCGCAGCATAAGACTAGGGCTAAATTTTAAAAGTAGTTGCCAAATTATTTCTGTGTTAATGTATAATTTATTTACAAAGGGTATGAACATAATAAGCTCAGCCTATAGTCTACACCTTTTTCAGTCAAAAAATACGGAGAAACAGTGAGAAAAAAAATGTGATTATTGTAATTTTGTTTGATTTTTGTCATTTTTGTGTGTAACATAATGATTTATGTTAACTGTTGCAATTGCATGTTACAAATGACAGAGGAGAAAAAATAAACTATGTAAACTTTACAGGCAAACAATCTATCAAAGACTATGTAAGTGTGGTTCCACAATCACATCAAAAATCCTGTCAAGTTCATAAGTAAATAAGAATTGCAGGTGACTACAAAAGAAATGTAAAGTGATCATCTTTAATACTGAAATGATTGGTCAATAGTCAGTCAAACAAAATTTGATCTACAAAAATCTTCTGAACTGAAGTAAGTTACTGGACAAAAGTGCTCCTAAATCATTCAGTAGTTCTGCTGGTAAATACAAGGATTTGTTGCTTTTTATATCACCTTTTTTTTAGAGTTCAAGAAAAAATAATTATGTAATCAATTTAAAAAAAAAATTCAGAAAAGACCTAAGTCCTCCCGTAGGGTTTGCGAGGAGCTACAGAGGACATGACACCTTTTCTGGCAACAGGGAAATGTGGCACCTGTGATGCCAGATGACAGAGAAATGTCAGTCTCTGATATTCAACCCATCACCTTCAATCACGACCCCAGACACAGCTCACAAGATGAGGGCCAGATAGCAAAGATCAAAGTTGCTGGCAGAAGACGTGAAGAAAGGAAGCGCAGGTTCAGCAGCAGAGTGATACCACACAGCAGACTATCTGCCTCCAGGTGCTGAGGTCACATTTGAATTGGATATTCACTGTTGATATTTTTATTTTTTCTGCACAGTCTTCTTACTGCAGGTGGTTCAGGATGAAGCCTGTTCCGGGTGGAGGTAGAAATAAGGTCACATTAAGATCAAGGTAAGCTTAAAAATTGAAGATTTGTGAATTTGAGGGTTTAAACAATTTTTTTCCTTTTACCTTTTATTGTTTTGTCATTTCGTAGTTCAGCATACTTTAGGTCTGTGCTCAGCATAGCATCGAACATGATCTTGGTCATGCAATCTCACTCTCAGTTCATCACGTACTGATCCCTTTGGTGTCAGCTTTTAAAGCACTGAGTCCTTTAGCATCTTTTTTCAACATGCAAAGCCTTCATGCTGCTACGCCTTTTTAACATGAGGTCAACCTTGTGAAACTGTCACTGTTCTACATATGTGCAATGCTGTAAAATGATTGAGTTTGTTTAGGTTTGGGCAAAATATTTACTTAATCAGTCTACTTGGTTTATTTTAGGAAAAGGTTGTTGACTTTTGCTTTCACTGGGACTCTAACCCTGTTCTCCAGGCTGAATGTCCTGCATGTTACCCATGTTACTTTAAAAAGTGATGTCAAGATGTTTCAATCAAGCTCCAGTGTGCGATGGGGTTGCTCAGTTGTACATGAGCTTCCAGCTTCAGTATCAGACATATGTGTTATTTGTTACCTGGTTTCATTTCCCACCTTCTTGATTCTTAAATTCTTTAGGAGTCCTCTGAAAGAGAAGAGAGTCTCTGACTGAAAGGCTTGATTAGGCAGGCACCATGTTCGAAATTATGTGCTTTTTGATAAGTAACAATAATCTGTTAATTTGACAATTTTATTCATTCAGTTGGATTAAAACCTCCACAATCTATTTAAACATTGTGCGCATTAAAGCTGCAGTTGGTAACTTTTCAGGTAAATATCAAAAACTTTTTTTGTCAAATGTCATAATACCCGTAGACAGCTATTAGTAAGCAACGTGATCTGAAAGTATCATCTCTGTGTTTTCCCATCATGCCTCTGTATTCAGGGTTGATAATATCCTATCTCCCATTCTATTTTCCCATCAGCAACGGTCTCTGTACTCTATGTCCTGATTGGCCGGTCCAGGCTGCACCTCTTAGACAACAGAGTGTCTGCAAGGGACATCGTCGGTCGGCCCAGGCTCGAGCTGAGACAGACCAGTTTACTGCAACTTTCCCTGCAACCATTTGTCTCGGTTCAAACAGGAATTAAAAGAGAGAGTGACAATAAATAAAATAAAACGCGGGGTTGCTTCCCAACGAGTCTCATGCTACAGCTAACGTTAGCTTGCAAGCTCATTAGCAGAAGTTCCCAACTGCAAGTTAAAGTGTTTGTAACCCTCTGTATAGCTTTCAAGTGCTTTTAGTTCACTAAATCAAACAACTCCCTAAAGGTTGGGTCATTAAGATATAATTCAGTTTGAGGTATTATTAAAAGAATTTGGGATCATGTCACTGTTATCTGTTCTATCTATTCACTGAACATATATCAGTTTTAGTACTGAGTTGCAAGATTTAAATGATTTTTATTGCTTGAAAAGAGCAGCTATGTGTCCTAATATTGAACTTGAAGTTATTCAATGCACAGCTCGTCACATCCCTTCTGGTCATTCCAACATCTTGGTTTGAAGAATAAAAGTGACCCCTGCTTTTGCTGCAAGAGCAGCCAGACACTCAGAAAACTACCAGTGGAGATGAGAGGATGAAACACTGAACCTTGTTTTAAATTTCATCTGAAGAGAGACTGGATTTTTCTCTTTATGCAGATTTTATGGTGCTTCATTCCTATTTCTCTTTAGGTTTCACTGTTTTGTTTTTTTATTGTTGTAATGAATTAATTTTATCTCTATTTACTGCAAGGCACTTCAACTCTGCCTCATAAATAAGCTTATTATTTGTGGTAAGCCCGAGCCTACAATCATCAAAGTAGTGATGCGGTTTGCAGCTGTGAGATCCATTATTTATTTGTCTTATTGGGAATTCTTGGTGGAGAGAGAGACAATAGCACAGCAATTTTTCACATGTCATTTTCAATTCTTTACGTCACGGGGTGAGAGCATGCCACTGATAAACTATCATTTAATTAAAGCACACATAATAAATGTGCTCTTCTCTTATGGCTATTTATCACCCACAGAATGCCAGGGTCAGTAAATATTTATGTACTAACTGAATTTATATGCAACAAAAGGCATCCTCTTTGCTTTGCTGCAGGTCATGAAGACTGAAAGTTTGCATCACAACTTGAGCTGATCATTTGTTCCCAAACTTGAGCGATAATTGATCAAGAAACCTTTAAATGTACATCTGCACCTGGAAGATAACTCTGGGAGATTTAACAGGTTGGAAAAATACAAGGCTCAAAGATTAATACAGCCATAAATCGAGTGTAAAAAAAACAACACTGTTCTTATCAGATGCAGACACAGTGAAGTTCATTACTCCGGCAGACAGCGTCACACATACTGCATCAGGGTGGCTCTCTGTTTGTTTATGATCAGGTGAAGGGACGTCATGTGTGTGCAGGCAAATACAGATGTTGGCAACTTTCACTCTTTTTACTTCTACCTGTCCTCAGAAATTTCCACTGAGAGGCCTCGACACTGCGTAGATTTATTTAGACAGCTGGTGTGTGTTGAATGATACAGATCAAATTTGTCTCATTCAGCAAGGGGATGGAGTTTGATAGACTTTCATTAGCTTTGTTGGCTTTATGATTCGTTACACAGGAGGGCCGATTCAAGTGGTAATAGAGAGTGTGACACATGGGGGTATTATGATTTATTCTTTTAATTAGGATGTTAAACGTGACAGATTAGTCATGGCAATTTCATGCTGATTTGAACACATGTAAAGATGGTAGATTGCTCCATAGATGCATGCTCCTGTATGCACAGTGGGTGGCTTTATTAAGAGCTTGGAATCGCCTTATTTGCAAAGCAAACGAAACATTTCCTCTGTAATATAAGCTGCACACACTCAATCTCAACACAAACATAAAGTAGAGAGGTTGATGTTTGCTGGCCGACTCGCAGTGGCTCATTAGCTTATGTTTATGAAAAGTGGGAAATGCTATCCTCCCCCATTTTCCTTCAGCTTTACTGCACAGTGTTTTATCTTCTAGAGTGCCTAATGTACAGCAAAGTATCACATTCCATGGCAAACAAGCGGATATGTTCCAGTTACTCATTAGAGCTAAACAATACCGGGATGATGACTCAAGTCTTAATATCACCCTGCAAACTAATTGCAGCGGAACATTTGGCTGTCTGGAGGAAATGGACAACAACGACGTCTCAAACCTCCCATACAAGACCAGACGTGACACGAACTCAGGACGAGTCGTGTGGCGATCATAGAATTTCTGAGCGAGTTCCTTCAATTTCACGGCCATGAGTCTTGCATAAAGTTTAAGGTGACAGTTTATACACGCTAACATCAATGCCACTTTTTTTCCACTTCATTATAATTAATGGCATATCTCTGGGGCACACAGAGCGGGCGAGAGAAGCTAGTTGAAGGCAGGACGGCTGTAATCTGACATTGATGTACAGCAAAAATGGAAGTCCTCGTTCACCTTCCCTTTGTTCCGGGGAAAGGGAAGTGGTGTGTGAAAGGGTGTAATTAATGAACCTACAAATAGCTCCGGTTTCGTTTAATGACAATCTATGTGTTAAGAGGCAGTACCCTTTGTTACTGTGGGTATGGGAGTGCTGCAACACAGGCTCCCAATAGAGCCCTGACAGGTAATTCTGCATTTTGAAATGGTAATGAAGCAGAATGCATCACTGGATCACACCTGAGGGACTCACATGTTGAGCGTCCTTCAGGGTGTAAAAATGTAACGCTTTTGATCATCAACGAGGCCACTGGCAAGAGAGTATCAGCGGGTGCGAAGGTCGAGAACTGTATCTGTGTGACTTACCCCAGGGCATCGCCAATGCAGCCAATTTCTAATTGCTGCTTTAAACAGGGCAAATGAAGCTGGCATGACAAATTGCGTCAAAACAAGTCTGTAGGCTGGGGCTCAGTTAATTTGTGAGACACAGAGATTGGTATTTGGTGCCAGGAAGAGCTCATGCTTAATGAATATCATTTCCCAGGTAGCAACCTGCAGATGATGTATTTTACTGCATAGTGTGCATGGTGCACTGCAAGACAGGCAGACTGTCCTGTGTCTAATTTAAGCTGAACCTGAACAATGCAGCTCCTATATAGCTATTGCATGTGATGAATGGTATAAAAACAAAATGCTATTGGCTTCTCTTTTAATTGCAAATGCTGTGATTTGGATGATGTATCAGAATGTTGCCATAAAATAGATGCTCTCCCCTTCAGAGCGGTTTTAAACATTCGGTGTTTAATTAATTTTTCACATCAAACAAATTTTAAGACCATATCTCTGTCTCTTATCTGTCAGTCCAAAAAAAAAAAGAAAAAGAAAAAAAGTTTCTGGCACCATCGCTGCCTATCTATTTTCACAATATGCTTATCTGAGTCCCTGAAAGATTCTCATTGTTCCTTCTCTAATCCTCCAAATCTGCAGCATGACTCAGAAGTTAACCACACTCTCTTGTGCCAATACAATTCTGTTCTGTATTATCCTCCGACAGGAGAGACATGTCATTTTTTCCCTCTGAAACAATACACCCAAAATGACTCCTTGTCTGCCAAACAGATGATAAAATGCCCAGCTGTGAGTTTTAATAATGCCTCCTGGCAAACACAAGTCAAAGGAGCAGGGAAAGATATAACAACACACTTTGTTATAATGAAGCTCATTGTCTTTCACAACAGTGGGTGACCTGATACAGTAATGGTCTACTTGTAGTGTCCACCTCTTCTGTGTAACATTGCAATAAAGAACTAGCAGCGCTCTTCTTGCTCAACCAGAAAAATAATGTCTACCTCAAGAATGTTCGTCTCTTGGATAACTTGGAAAGAGAGGATACTAATGAAAAAGAAGGTTAAAATTAGTCAAGTTTGTTTTACAGCCTTATAGAAAATGTAGTTCTCTGACAGCTTCCATGCATTTAATTCTTTGTGCTTGACTGATCTAGTCATTCAAGACATGCAAAGCCAACTAAGATGAATCCATTGGAATGTGATGCATTCTGTGGGAGGGAATGGCTGGTAGGAGTCGCCTGTTAACCTTCACGGTGTCAGGAATTTAGTCATTAAGAGAAAGGATGCTGGCAGCCTTAATACAAAATCATGGCAAGCTGTGACATTCCTGCACAAGTGTGGGTGCTTTTCAGCATTGCCCCTAATCTCCAAGGTCTATTTTGGACATGCATTGGTCCCCAGGGTCCCCTTACTCCGTGTCTCTCTATCTCTATCGGACCAACTGCACACTGTCACATAATACACTGTCTGCGTTTAATTACTGTCTGGAAGTATCAGGGTTAAGGGTCACACATTCCACGGGGAGCCTCTGTGGACGTGTGTGAGCTGTATGTCTGCGTACATGAGTGTCTCCACTCAATGTGCAGAATGTCCTTTGTATGACGGCTGGAGTATTGAGGGAAGTGCTGAATTCCACAGCCCTTTTTTCCCCTTGCTCATCACGTATCGCACACCCTCGACCTGCCACCGCATCAGCCCCTCAGACCCGTTTTAGGAGTGCAAACGGCCACAGGGAAGCATCGAGAATGTGTCGGAGCTGCGATTGTGAGTGTCTAATTTAAGTATGAGACAAAATTCTGAAATGATATCAGACACAATTTAATCCACTGTGATATGCAACCCAAACCCAAAAAGGGGTTGTTGCCCTTGAGGTTAAAGCCCCGCTATCCCCGCGGCTCAACTTCTACTTTCCCTGACAAGAGACAAGATTAGCCAGCTGTACTAAAGACCAAACTGCTGTCGGCAAAAGCAGCTAATTTGAGCTCTTATCTAAAAGTCAAAAAGGTAAAATTATTTCCACATGAAGGTAAAAAGCCCTCAGCTATTGGCTTTAACGGGAAAACATCTCCATAAACGTATCCAACACTCCTGCTATCTAAAGTGTGAGGCCGAATGTATACACCAGGGTGGAAACAAAAGAGGCCGGTCAGTGATATGAATAAACCCCCGACACCCCACCCTGTCATTTGACTACAAATGTGACTGCATAAATCTGCCGGTGGCCTTTCATGCTCCGCTGCCACCAGCAAGTCATCACTCCAGCCAGGCTATAAATTAAAGCAAACAAACTTAGGTGTCGGGCTACAGTACTGTAATTGGGTTTGCTTGAGTGTTGTTGTTTTTTCCTATCTGGTGAGTTGTTATGCGTAATCATAAAATTCAATGGCCACATGTAATAGTGTTTTCATGATGGGAAGACAAGCACAGGGGTGGATTTGAATATGCTTTAGCTGAGATTTAAGAGTTCTGCCTTCTGTGCTGCAACCATCATTTTTTTCATCGGATTGTTATTAAATGCTCGGACTCGCCAGCAAAGCAGAAGCAGAAATAACATATTGTTGAATGCTGACGCACTGCTCCCGGCAAACATAATCTAGCAACTTGGTAAAAATGGGCTGTTTATCACTGGATCTGTTGACTAAACTGTCTCAGACCATTAAGCAGATCTCTGAGATGCTGATTACAAGGGGGGACAAAAACATAAAATGCAAATGCTTACAATGACCAAGATGCAAGGCTACGATGCACACGCCACTCAATCAAGGAAAACAATGATGTAACACTTTGTGATGAAGCAAAAAAAAAAAAAGCTTTCGCACTCACTCACTCACAGCGAGGAGTTTCATTACAAGCAGATGCACAACAGCCCATCAATTCCATTCACTGGCTATTCAATACCATATACATATAAAAAGCAGCTGAATTATAAATGATGCACTTAAACTGAAAGCATGAGGACAATTATTGATCAAGCCTCTCACATGTGTCATATGACCCATAGATTATCACATGATCTGCACAGATTGCCTTACTCTCAGGGCTGCACTGGCGACACGACTGTGCATAGGAGCCTGTCTTCCAATGAGAAAATGTGTTGATCCATTGATGAGATGATAATTACTGTTTAGCAAGTTCTCTTGACCTTGATGTTCAGGACAATATGCAGCTGGTAAAGAAGTGTAAGCTATTATCAGGGATGACAACAGTACACAGAAGCAGCAGACACAAAGAGCAGCTCATGCAGAACTCATCCACTATTAATAAACTATTTTTCAGGTTAAATTTTGATTACGTTAAGGCAACTAAAACTAGGCCTACTATTTTTTGCTGTCAAACTCAGACACAAAACCTATTGTGTTCCTCTCCTACAGTCTCACATGTGAGCAAAAGTGGCTCTTGTCAGAAAGGCAAATATTTTCCTCCTACGATTATTAAAACTTAATAACAGTGATGGCACTTACAACCCTAACTCCACAAAATGCTGCTGAAAATGTCAAAACAGAATGCAATCACTTGAAAATAAATTGTGTTTACTGACAACAGTATTAAAATATGTGCAGTAATGTAACCAGTGTTTCTTGCAACTCAAATTTGTGCAATGAATTGTGAATTAGCTGTTAACTTTGTGCGAACTTCTAATGGTGGGTGTGTTCATTTTGCCAGATTATTTATGCATATGTTTATATAAATACATTTTATTGCCTTTTTTTCCATTCTATGCTGTTTTTATACTGTTGTCTTACTGTCTGCACTCTCTCCTTTCAGTTGACTCAGTGAGCTACTAGGGAGCTACTTGGTTATTTGACTTTATGATATGATACGTATCACGATACATGGGTCACGATATGATACAGACATCATGAAAATAAATATTGTGATATAATGCCGTATCTATAGCCCAGCCCTACGAGCTACGCACAAGCATTCCTGTGTACTTGTTTTAAAAAAGGAAGTGTCACATAAAATCTCTTGAATCTTAAATGTATTAAGAAGTGTTCATTAGCAGTGGTAATTTATACAGTCATGTGTCTCAGAGTGGGAAACTTTTTCCATCATGACTTGTGAATGACTGAACTTTTCAAGGATCTTCTGTCACCAGTGAGCCTGTTTACCTGTGGAGGCTGTTTTCAGGTAATTTCATATTTATTTATTATTATTATTATTATTATTATTTATATTTATTTCCAGCCCTTTGTTGCCCCCGTCACAACTTGTTTGAAATGTGTCGCATTAAACTCAGAATAAGCATACATTTAAAAAATTTAAAAGTCTATGAAATTCATGAGGTTGAACATCAAATTTATATTCTTTGTAGCACTATTCAATTGGGTACATGTCAAGAAGAATTAGCAAGTCATTACATTTTGTTTTATTTATGTTTTACACGGCCTCCCAGCTTTTTGGAATCAAGGTCGTATTTATTCCGAATGTATTAAAGACTTATACTCAACTAAAAGTTGTTTGCATGCAAAACATTGCAAATGCTGGTGCTAACATTCACCTCTGACTGTGATTGCAAGGATCACTCATAAAAGTAAAAGTCACTGAACCAACAAACAAAAAATGCAATTAGAGCGACTGCTGTTCTGTCATTTGCAGTTTAGAAACTGTGTAAGAGTACAGGAGAAACTTTAAGACACTATCACACATTTTGTTTAATAACCTGGCAGGTTTTTTGGTTTTACTTTACAAGTGTGTTACCTTGTTTATAAAAAGTCAACAACGTGTTACAACATCTACATGAAATAGTGGTGCTGACACCTCAAGTAGCATATGCCGTTTTCACACAGACAAGAATGGGATGATAACAAAAAACAATTTTCTGTCCCGTCCTGTCAAGTCCCATCTTGCAGATACCCAACACTGTAAAGCTGCCACTCTTTTTCCTTATCCAACCCAGGCTTAGGTGCCTCCTCTCCCACTGAGTTGCCTTATCCTCCTCAAGCATCTGTTTTTGAAGCCAGGCAGCTTAAGCACAGATTAAAAGACAGTCCTAGAGTTCTTGCCGCGAGGGCACAAAACAGAAGTCTTGGCTTGAGTTTTGGCATCAGGACCTGCATGCGGCGAGTTGCCATTATCAGCAACATATCTGCTGGGCTGCTGAGACAGCAGGTTCGCTAACATCGCCGCTTTGACTTATCACAGCATTGTACTTTCTATTTCCCCGGGCAGCAACACCGTGAACTGGGAGTCCCTTGGTGTTTTCTGTATGGTAACTCCAATTCCATTTGGGGCAATTTGCTGCTCTTTTTTGTTTTACTGGGTTATACATTGGTGTAAATGTGCTGTAATAAGATAGTTGTACTTTCATTACCACTTTCATTATCTTCAAGAAATGCTGAAACAGCTTCTGTTGTAGATGGTGCTGTAGTTTAGGCCTACTGGCATTTATTACCCAATCAATACTCACCTTAATGTAATTTAGTGGGAAGAAGTGAACTCTTTTACTTCATCCCCTCCCCCCTTGCACCGAGCCAAACTCTGGCAGAAGGGCCTCTTATTCTATCATTCTCTTGCCAGGCTTTTCATCCTACAGACAGATACAATGTTCTTGAAGCCCTGCAGTGACTGTTCTCACGCTTTCTCCCTCAGAGCTCTGCAAAAAGGAGAAAAAAAGAGGGTCTTTTCCCGAGCCCTTTCTTTTTCTTTCCTCCTGGAAAAGAGGGTCGGAGGGGTGGTGAGAGGGGGGCAGCATCAATTCAGCCACCACCCCTCCCTAAAGTGTAATTTCGACCCTGCGGGCCGTGCTTGGTCCCCAATCTGCCCAATCGCTGTAAAGTGTGCTTAATGAAACAGTCCTTTTTGAGGGAGCCAAAGTGAGCCGAGTATGAAACGGCAGCTCTGACAGAGTCAACGTGCCTGGACTACCAGTCATGATGTTTAATCAGAGATTAAAAACACGCTGCATTACATTCCCTAGCTAGCACAATGACAGCGTCCTCATCACTCTCCACTATTTCCAGGAAATATAGACTGCAGAGAGGCCCCCCGGGGTCACGTCTAACCATGTTTATATTTGTTGATTATCTTTTTTCCTGTTGCTCTTGCTGATTTATTTACCTCCCCTAATCTAATTTGAAGTTTCCTTTCATTTGTAAGTCTGGGTCTCCACATTGCACCAGCAATCATGAGGCCATCACTGGACCACACGCTGCGCAACCGCCAATTCAGACTGTTATTCCCATGCAAATCTTGCATTATAAGTAAAGCCATTAGGCTTAATGCTTAAAAAACATTCAAAGATCAAACACAAATATCTGAACTCTTTTAATCTTGTTGACTGGTTGACAATTAACTTGCAAAAAAGATGCACGGTCATTAGCCTGTAACTTCAGACTTTTATTGCTTTCAACTTCGAAGGATGGGTGGTCCTACTGCCATCAGTCCATGTTTACTGTGTGATATTTCTTTGTGTGTGTCTGTCAGTGAGTGTGTGCACAGCAGGGAGCTGAACTTCAGAGTCATAGAAACCGGCCCAAGCTGCCTCAGTCCACCCTCAAAGGCTAATTTTGCTTTCAGTTTGCCCCCTTGTCTTCATGTTACAATTTGCATTCACAACGGAATCATGTTAAAGTCTGATTTGGTCTGATTTTCGCTGTTTTTGTCCCAAACTGCAGCACTTAGTGAAGGCTGATTGCAGTTACCACAACACACTGCAATCATAAATCTACCGTGGAGAGTCATTTTAAAAATATTCATTGCATGACATTATCATGCATATCACATCTACATTTTTTAGCAACTGTGCTCTGACTCTGGTAACAGATTGCCCTTGTGGTTGGTGGGACTGTGAAGTGAGATTTATAACCTTGTGAAGCTGCTGAATGAAAAAAAATCAATAGATTTGTGTTTGATATAGTGTGTCGCATTCAGAAACACCTCCACGCACCATTGTTCTATGTCCACATCTCAGACAGATGATTCCTCACTGTCATTTGGCCAGACATGACATTTACTGCACACCTTTGACTTTTGTGCCTTTTGTAAATGCCTGAAAACACTTGAGGCTGCTGAGTCTGATGAAAATGCAAGCTGTCATTCTTTTGTCAACTTAAAGAGTTGTATTTTTAACAAGTAGCAGTCATATCATTTACCGTTAGTAAATGAATCAGTGCAGTATCAGAATTATACTGAATTAAGCAAGACATGAAATATTACTCTTTACAGTCTCCAAAGTCAACCTATGCTGTTGGCCGTGTACACATTTGCTGTTGGTACAGAATATATTCATAAACTACATAAATTCCTTATCAGTGATCTCTAATCCACTAGTAGCTCCCTAAATGTGTGGTTTACATTAAGAACTATAATATAATAAAACACAAAAGAGCCTGAGTTTGCTCCAACAGGTGTATTTCCCTTTGCTTAGCACTGTCTGTGACACAGTTAGTCCGAGTGAGTCAATATGTTTCTTAAATTGTTGTAGTAAAATTGATTATTCCATAAACAGACAAATTTAGTCAATGGAATATTAACAGACCCCCTTTTAATCACAAAAGACGAGAGTGTCACATTCTGTCACTGTAATCGAGAAGTGAACCTTATAGAAATGCTTCAGCTTTGATGATGAAATGTTCAAGCAGCTAAAAGGAACTTTCATTTTGTGCTGACTTTGGCGCCCCCTGTGAACAAAAACAGTAATGTTCCGTCTCACTCCTTTTCTCGAGATGTAAATGTGTGCAGTATGTTCATTTGTTTCAAATGCAAACAGCTGTGTGTATAGATGTGAAGTCTCGTACTGTATCTAATTGTGATTTGAGATGTGAAAATTTTAAACTGTTACATGACGACAGTAAAACCAAGTAAACTTGGCTTTGTGATCATTCATGCATATAGATTACATGTAAGCCTGTATCAGATTTCATTGCTCAGTAATAGTAACTTTTTGAGAAAGCTAAAGTTATCAACAATCCCCATTTACATACCTGCCTAAGAGCAACAGGGTCGATTCAGGATTCTTTCAAATCCTGATATTCTCTGCAACTCTTGATTCAATGTGACAATACAATCTAAAAATGTAAATGATCACCTAAGCTTACTCCAGCTATTTTAAACACTGACACTGCATAAAATTTTATTCGAATTTTGTATGTTTTACATAATCTGCATCATATAACTACAGCTGAATGACAAACACAGAGGAGCAACAGGTGGAATATTTCTTAAAAAAAATGGGTTTTACAAGCGTAAAGCCTCCCTAAATATAGATGAAAGGAAAACTATCTGTAAATACTGTGTTTAAGGAAATGGCAACACTTACTATACCATCCATCTAACACTCTGATCTGTTGTGACTGCAGTGCGGATATTGGAGTGCGCCTTTAATATCTGGCGTGCAAAGGCAAATACAAATGCTCCAGAGATGAAACAAGAGTCCATCCATCTGTGGCAGATACTGTACGCGGTTCACTGTAATGGAGCAGCTGTATTGCCTCCCTGTACCAGACACCCTCCATATCCCGTCTCTATTAATATGCAAACATCTGCCTCCGCTCTTTACGAGGTGTGAATTTTAAGTTTCCTCCATAGCATCTGCAAGCCAACGGGGCTCAGTTGGGGTTTGGCCTGCTAAACATTTACCAGCTGTTGACCCTACGGATGATGGCCGTGTGTAACAGAGCGCCATACGAGTTGACAACAGTTACCACACTGGTCCTCTGTGTCCATTTTCACGGGAACCTCTTTATCTGTTTCGCTGTCTTAAGCTGACAGTCTGTTCAATGAGGGAAGCTCCTCTAATCCACAGATGCTGTGCACATTGAGGGACCTATTAAAAGCTTTGTTCCCCGATTCCAAGTCAACAGTTTAAAAAGTTAAGTTGTATTGGATGCTTTGGTTACTTGCTGAAACTCTTTCATCAAGGTCACGTATTGCTTGGAGACGTAATCACTTTGTAGCCTTTTCTTTCCAAGCTGATGAGCGATCGCGTTATCGACAAAAGGCGAGAGATTGGAGGAGAAAAAAGCTTTGTGGTATCTTCATTGTCAGAACAAGCATGTGGAATGCAATACAAAAGGTGCTCTATTCATCGGTGGCAGTGACAAGCTCCCGTTCTTTAAAACCCAGAGGAAAAATCAATACGGTGTGAATGTAGCCCTGTCCTGTGCCTTCACCCTTCCGCTCATTCACCCCTCCATTCTGTCATTTCTTTCTCAGTTTGGAGAGTTTTGTTTGTACTCTGAGCTGCTCCACTTTTATCATCCCCCCACTAAGGCAAATGTCTGCACCGTTCTGCCCCTCCAACAAGTACGACCCAGCACTCGAACAGTCCATACTTTTTATTATGGGAGCACTCAGAGCTCTCTGCATAGATCATCAAGATGTGATGAGCGTGCAAAGCATATTAAAAGGTCTGTTAACTGTCTGATTGCGGAGAAATTTTTGCAATTTGTTGATAGGTATTTCATGTTTGTTGTTCCTGCTGATTAGACACTTTAATTCGTGACTCTCCGGTTTTGATGATGATGAATATGATGCACCAGCAGCAATTCAGGCTGGAAATCTTTAGGCAAATTTTGCATTTGAGATGAGGTAATTTGGCCTAATGCACTGGAAAAATTCAGGTTTAACCCTTTCAGAGACTGAAAGACACAAATAAAAAGAAGCGAACATGTAAAGGCCTGGACAGCGATGGCAAAAGAAAGAAAAGATGATCTTCAAAGTACACAACACTTGTCTGATTAGCAGAACTGCCTTTGCAGTCAAGGGTTTAAAGTTAAATGGTAAGTCCTGTGTTTAGAATAGTCATTCAAGAAATGAATGCAATAAGGTCAAATTAAATAATCAAATAAAAGGCAAGTTGTAAGAAATATGAGAAGTTGTTTTTTAAACATATCACAGTAAAAGAGAAAGAAAAAAGAATTCGCTTTTGTTGCTTATAATGCCTTGCACTGTGAAAATAGTTGCTCTTAAAGAAGCTCGACACTTCTGACAGATGAGACTTTCATAATACAATTTTCATCTGTGGCAAAGTTCATCTGTATCATTTTCTCCTGTTTAAACCAAAAATATTGCCAGACTGTCAAGCTGGCATTCTTCTTCAAAACAAAGTCCCCTATGTTTGTATATTCAAGTGTTGCCTACATCACGCCAATTCACCTGTGATCACCTCTCTACCTCTTCAAATGGCAACGGGCATTGCTATTGTCACCATGGCCACTCTGCACGCATTTTCTTAAATTTAAAAAAAAAAAGCCCAGAGATGCTGTAAAAGCTGTTTGTTATTTGATATTGTGAAAAATATCGCAAGTGATCGTGCTAGTCAATAATATCTCATATTGGCCAAAGCCTTGTTGCTCAAAACGTTGATGTGACACTTAAAAAACTTCAAACATTATTGACTATTTTGAAGCTCCAGCAACCAATTTTCATTAGGATGTAGTGAGTTAGATAGAGTGTGAGGTTCACAATATGAAATTTACAGTATAAAAGGGAAGTGTGGAGAGCTGTGGATGCAATAAGGATGGTGTGTCTGTCTTGCTCCTGTGTAATAGAGTTTTTGAAGGGAAACACATGGAACATGTTGATACATTTTTGATAGCATCACCCAGATCAGAGGAAACATATATATATATTATTGCACATCTGTTCAGGACACTTCTTGTCCCTGTTTACTTGAAAAGGTAAAAAGGTTAATTATGACCTTGAATATGGCTGATAAAACAATTTTGAGCTATTTTCAGAGTTATATGGTTAAAAATCTTTTTAAAAAAGAAGGTAATCTGACCTTCAGTTACGGTTTATGAAATGGCTATTTTAACTTTCATGCTCAGATTTCATTTAGAGTATGTGACCAATCTGTCAGAACAATGGCCTGAAAGTCAGAAGTCAGCTTTCAATAAAAGTTCAACTAGAATCAGCTCCGGTCGTTGTCGGCATTGACGTCATTGCAGTGTTTATGAAACTACCTTTGGATTCATTTTATTGTGAGTGCTGAGGCGCTGCCTTCTTGGAATACAGCAATGTCATAAGAGAACAGTTTTTGCACTATAGGGTGCTTCAGTTAAATGGCATCATATTCCTTGGCTGTTATATGACCGTGCAGAGCAATCACCACACCTAATGTTTCCCATGGCTGCTTATATCACTGTATTTCCACCAGCATGTTTAACAGCTGGTAACAGACTTTGTGAGCTGTTGGTATCCTTTGGCTTTCCCTGTCCACTTGTAGGGGAAATAGTAAAAATGAATCTTTAGACCGTGTAATGCTTTATGTGTCTCAGACAAGGTTAAGAGGGTTTAAAAAGTTTTTTTTTCTTTTTTTTTTCCCCATGGCTGCTACATCTGCTGCATGATGATTAAATATTACCTTTGTACCTTTGATGTGTCTTTGTCTGCAGGAGATACAATTAGTTTTCAACTTCTGGAACTCTGGTTCAAGTTCCAGTTTTCTGATGTTTGCAATTCAGTTCTGTTGCTTTTTTTTCAGAGTATATTTTTGTGTGTTTTAGCAACTGTTCTGTTAAATATCAGTCTGCATCAGAGCTTTAACTGGTGACCAGTGTTCCTCTTTGTTGATGCAGTTTGTCAATATTTGGCAGATGATCTTGAAGCCTGTGTCCCTTGTCACATTTTGCAGTGTTCTAACAAATGTTCCAGCAATTGGAGAATTGTTTTGCCTCTTTGGGACTCTTGTTTGTTGCCATTTATCTTTGAAAACTTTGAAAACTTGGATGAATAAATGGGTGATGTCAGACTTTTTAAAGCCGACAGCCTGCTGCATGTAGCTGACTCTGTAAGTGTGATTTATTTATCCTCCCCGTGTTTCAGTGTCTGTGCTGATGAGAATATGATTCATGTTTCGGGTATTGCAGTCACTCCTGTCCTCTCTTTGACCTGCTGCATGTCTGCCTTGTAATTGTGGTGCTGCATTTTTTTAGGAACTTCATTCCGAGTCTCAGAGGAGGCCAAGAACCACCAAGGGAGTTTCCTCCTTGAAAAACCACTGATCAGAAACCACATCACAACTCTGAATTTTACTGAACACAGAAAAACAGAGGGCCTAAAATTACCCTTTGATACATCAACAATCTGTGGACTGAAACAACCTTTCAGGATTTCCTATTTTTGCCTTAAACTGTGGTTTAGATAGTGGGTTGGATCTCATCAGAAGAGCTTTGTTAAATGCTAACATTTGTGCATGTTTATTTGGGCATATGTTTTCTAACCTCACAAACTGTCCCTTTTCAGTTCCAGTAAACAGTAAATATTCCCCAAAACAGATTGCATGATATGATTTCCTGTCCCTTTGATTTGAGTGTTATTTTAATATGTAACTCCTGTTATCATTCATTTGCATGCAAACCATTTCATTTTTCTTGTTGACTTCACTCATCAGACTATTTTTTATTGTGCTGCTTGGGAAATGATTTGCTTGTTCACATTTCAAAGCTAAACTGTCAGATCTTAAAAAGCTCACTCAACTTTTCATTTCTTTAGAAAGAGTGACAAGAAATTATCACCGGGACGTAGGCGTAATTAAATGTATCACACTGGTAATATTGAGAGCATTTAAGAGTAAATCAAACCAAGCATGACTGACTTTCAGTAGAGTGAAAAAATACAGATTAGTAACAAGTTAAAGGGAGAAAACAACAGAACAACAAAGTGACAACTCCCAGAATAGGAATGTTTTACAATGAAAATGTTTCATTATAGGATAATGGTGATCGTTCAGACAAAGCATTGTCATTACAACTCAAAATTTCAACCATGCTTTTGTCACTCCCTTTGACATTGTAATGACACGCTACATCTTTTCATGATTTCAAGTCAATTCCTACTACCCCACTTTAGGAAATTTGGTTGTAGCCAGATGGTGAAACACATTCAATCCATCATTAACATTAAAAACAACAGGAGAGACAACATACCAAACCATATCTGATATATGTACAATACAAGACATTACAGTGCAAAGCAATAGAAGGTGATAATAATGCTGTGCAGTTCACTGAGAGACGAGAATGAGCAAAGTGCTGAGTGAGGATAGGTGCTAGTGCCACAAGTTAGGAGCTCAGACTCACACTGCAGGGGGTGGTAAGCACATTCCAAAATGGCACCATTTGGAGAGCTGTGCTCGATCCACCCCATGACTTTACTCGCCCCTCTAACAAGCTGACAAAGCCTGTTCTTATTGGCCAGATTTAGGTCCCCAAACCACGCCATGTGGTCTATATGTGACGTAAATGGTGGCTTGGTTACATTTAGGAACCGAAAGTACTTGTTTAGGTTTAGGGACAAGATCTACACATGGTTAAATTGGGAAAGCATAGCAGTTTATTCAGATGTAGACACCAAAACACTTGGTTAGGTCGAGAAAAACACTGCTGGTTTGACGCTTATGGTTTCACTTTTAGCTTTGCAAGTCTTAAACCACAATCCCCTGGACAACAGATCTGAGTGTAAACTAGGGCTGGGTATTGGCAGGAACTATACTATACATGGTTCACAAAACGATTACATCACGATACATTGCGATACGATGCATATTGTCATATAATGCAATATTCCACATAGTTCACTGAAAATGTAAAAATAGAGCTAAATACAAGTTGCTGTGTATGATCTGGGTAGTCTTAATACATCACACCTCATTATATTGATAATTTAACAGACAAATTTAGTCAAAACAATTTAATTCAAAATTTCCTTTCCAATTTACTTAAATTGTATTGGAAAACTACCAAACACACCGATGAAGCTCCCATAACGTTAAAATAAAAAATGAAATTTAAGTGCACTCTTATACTTTAACTAGACACACTAAACCAGTGGACACACAAAATTGGAAGAATGACAATAAAATGCATGCGTTTTTTTTTGTTTCACTCAACTTTAAGGGCGGGTTTTGGCAAGGACCTCACAATACAATATGTATTACAATTAATGGGTCACAATACGATATAGATATCACGAAAACAAATATTGCAATATATTGCTGTGTCAATTTTTTAGCACAGCCATAGTGTAAACCACCGCTTTACCTTGACCTCCATCCTGCTTGGGACCCTCTTTCTGTTGCTATAAGCCTCTAATATTTCTAATGGAGTTTGTTTCAAGCCTAGTGCACCTCACACAGACTCTAAAGAATGAGGACGATCAAACTGTTACTGGAAACTTTGCACACATATAGAAGAGACATCCACATGAGCATCTCCCTGTGCATGTTTACCTACAATCACTCTACGTTACTGCACATGTTCTGGACTTAACACAGCAACAGGCCTCAAACCACAGCAGAAAGACGAGCCTGTTTGCATTCTTTTTGAACTTGGCTCACTTCTCTTTATTATGACATTTGGATCATAAGCTCTGAAGAAAGATCTTACTCAGTCTACAAACAACAGGCTGATGTTAACAACACCATGTTGTTCTCTGCTGACTGACAGCTTACTTCTGCAAATAGCATAAACATAAGAATGCCACAGACCCATTTGAAAGACATATAGCACCCTGATAATGTTCACTTTTCTGCAGCTATACCGAGTCCAATGAGCATTTTCCTATTTATGCCCTCGTGTTTTCAGATCTGAGTGGATACGTGAAGTATTTTCGAGCACAGATAATGGGCTCTGTCAGTGCATACAGCTACTTATTACCCTCCACGCACCAGCCCATCAATATCAAAGGCATCGCTGGTGAACAAAAATACACCAGTAAACTTTCTCAGATGTCCCCCGAACAGCTTCAATCAAAACAAGTCAATATACATTATGTCTCTGCTCCCAGGGAAAGGTTGAGGCCTGCAATTTTATGTACAGATTGCATAGAGGGGGTGTGGGGAGGGTCATAGCCATCCACAGACACACTTATCCAGTCAGCACATGTCTGCGAAACGCGGTGCGTGTGATGGAGATCTGTTGATTGCACAGTAGAAGAGGTTGGAGAGGGGAACATGAGAAGTTTGTAAAGCAGGCAACTTCACACTCAATCCATCACATCTCTGTCACAGAGGCTGATTTGAAAATAGCTCCAACAGAGATAATCAGCGCGTTAGGAAATAGGAAAAAAAAAAGTGTTGGAGATTTGTTCCCCTGCAGCATCAGGAAGCCTGTAGTGATTTCTTTTGATGCCCTGTGTTTAAGGTAGAGGCATTACTCATTAGGTCTTATTTCGTGTGTGAGCACACAGAGAATTGATTCATTGATGTGACGATCTGGAAGCCCACCAGTGGTGTTCGGGTCACTTCTAGACCTGTGATTAATCAGCTGCTTCGCATAACTGGACAGACATCACAGGACAGATAGAAGAGGTAGAGATTTGCTTTAAAAAAAAAATTATTGCTAGAATAAAAGAATGTCACTGCAGGTTTGTATCTGTGTTCAAAAGTTTAGAGTTATGCTTCAATGACATAATGTCACAGGTAATTCACAAGACATCATTAATTCTGCATAACTGCCTGCTTTGAATTGTCATGTTCTCTTTGAACGTTCTGATAAGCCCATATACTTGCTCAAAGAATAAATGTTAACGTTAATGTCATCTTCAATAGAGCAGTTAAAGCGAGGGAGAAAAGAGACTTATTGGAGGAAGCCCATCATATCAGCAGAGATTCTGTCAAGATGAACGGCACCGTCTCAATAAATTGTATTTTTGTGTCAGCAAAGCACGTGGGACCGTTGCCTAATGTAGCGTAAAAGTCTCTTTTGTGGAGCCTCCAATTCATTGTATCTGGCTGTCAGAGCTAAACTAGGGAAATCGTGGTGAACAATAGAAACGGATTGGAAAGAAAGGTCAGGGCGCCAAGCTTGTTCGAGGAAACAACAAATGCACTTTCCTGAGACAGGGCTATTTTCTTGAGATAATTTTTGAGAGCTCCAATCAGGAATTTATCCAGCAGTGTCAGTTTTCTATCTCTGTCTTTATGGACTTTAAAGTGAAGGTGAAATAAACTTTGTAGAGCTTTCTTGAACATTTTACTTTTGTGTAAGTTTGAAACCTTTTATCTTTTATAGCCTTAAAAACCCCTAGCCTTAAAAAATAACTCCACACTAAAATGAGGATAAACACAGCTCATAGGCCTCTATGGGTCTATGAGAGGCATAAAGTTGTCAGAATGCTTAAAACAACAGCATTTGGACAATTTGTCATTAGACCATGTGGGGAGGCAAAAGTGCTTTAACCTGTTCTGAACAGCCACAGAGGAAGGTGAGACTGGAAGCCTGCTACTGCAGAGAGGGGCTAACACAATGTTCTTTAAGTGGGAATAACAGCGGCACTTTCACACAATGTTTCCTTGAAGGCATTCACGGTGTTGTACTCGGTTGTACACACAAAAAGGTGCAGTAACTGTGAAATATAAAATGAAAGGGAAAGCTTGAGAGAAAAGTTCAAACCCTGCAAATGTTCTCACCTGCTAATCATGAGTGTATGATGCACTTGTGACCACATCAAGCAGAGATGTGGCACGGTACTGCAGTGGTGCAACACTGCTGCAGTTGATGAGAAAAAAAAAAATCACATTATCAGCTTTAAACATTAAAATGTTTTTGCATCTGTAACCATCTTTTAGTCCTTGAATTCAGGCTTACCACGACACAATGCATCAGCATTTACTGAGTGATTCTGATACAAAGTTCATTTTAATCTGTAGTTATTTTGCCTCTTGTCTTGCTCTTCAATCAACAGTTTTACATGCGAATTCTTTAAATCTTAAATGATGTATTTGTCACGGTTGTTTCTTATTGTCTTTTAAATGCAATTTCTCTCAAACTTTCAACTGTTGATTTTTGTTATTATCTTTTAAATACAATCCAGTGTTTATGCACCATTTTTAAAGGAGCAAACCAGTCTATTTTTGACTTTTCACCATTAGCAGAGATGCCCCTATCTTCTACAAATGTTAAAATTTGACTGTGAGTATACTTTAGTAGATCTCAGAATGCATTTTTAAACCCCATTCGTGTAGAAACAGGGTATAGAAATACTATAGGACATGTGAAAGTTGCTAGGTACAGGTAATTCACCCTTCTAAAATAAACATTTGCATTTATTTGGTCAAACATCCCTGGGTGAGAGAAAGAGAGGGAAGCCAGAAGCCGATGAGACAAAAGTTATTACGCCTGAAAAATAGTTCCTTACATGTGCTGCCTTTCTAGCTTGAATATTAGGGTGAAGTATTTTGACACAGATGTTGTTTTTAACTAACGTCACACATTTTCAGGTACTTTCTGTAACATTTATTGAATATGGACAAAATGTCAACAAACCGATACCTCGTAG
>JAQLOL010000004.1:19638669-19656674 GCA_029783665.1 Naso thynnoides
AACGTCACACATTTTCAGGTACTTTCTGTAACATTTATTGAATATGGACAAAATGTCAACAAACCGATACCTCGTAGATAAAGCTAGCTCTGAAGAAAATTCTGGGGTTTATGTGGCCTATGTGGCCGATGTTGACAAAGGACAATGACATGTAGGAATTGTTGTGCTCTTAAAATGTGTGTCTGTGCCTCTGTAAAGCACTTTGAATTGCCTTTTGTCTTAATGGTGCTATATACATAAACCTGCCATACCTTGCTGGACCCGTGCACACACCGCAAATTCATTTAATCAACAAATGTTTTCTCCATATCGTCAGTATTAAAGATGAGTGAGCAACACTCCATTCAGTTCCATTTCGGAGCCATCAAATGCAGTAGTGTGCTTTCTTTTTCTGAAATGTAATTAAAGAACTTTAACTCTGATTCTAGTGTCAGAATTCACTCAATTGCACGTCGCATTAGCTTGTTGAAAGTGATAAGCACCGAAACAAACTAAATGTTGTCCAACATTACCCCCATTAGAATTCCAATTTATTTTCCCACCCACAGTCTGAATCAAATTGAACCTATTGACCAGTCAGATACAAAAGGACTGGTAAACAAAACAAGATGTTGCACACTTTCTCCCTCATTATATACTGAGAGTCCATTGAAAATCAACAACTTATTGATGGGGACGTGCTACATGGTGCCAAACAGTCGGCTTAAAGGATTTAAACTTGAATTGCTAGCTGCTGATGAATGCATCTTTAAGTCGGTGGCTTTATGAGAGCAGTCTTCCTTTTCACTGAAGGATCATGGAGAAATTACGAATCCTGCAGCATATAGTAAAACTATAACCAAGTGCATAGTAGCTTCAGATCCCATGCTGCTGGTATTCCTCCCTGTTCTTATTATTTGAATATAAAACCCATCAGCTTAACTCGGCATGCAAGACACTGCCCTTTGTTGTGGCCGATTGTCGCCATGCTTGGGACTGATACGGTTGTATGCTTTTATTTTACCAGCACTCCAGTGGATCCGTTGTGATTCAGCAGTCATTATCAATGCCCAACACATGTCAGCCTGCCTCTAACTGTCCTGGTAGCACACTGACCACAACAGGGAACCAAACACACTAATCCATTGTGGTCTCAAAATAGATCCTGAACAATTGCCTGGCATTTGCAGCACTCACATGAGATGGCTAAGAGAACGTCTTATTCTGTGCGAGGAAATAACAGCGAGGACAATGTTTTTATCCTGCTCTGAATGCAAGATGGATCAATTGGGTGATCCTTTTGCAGCATCTCAACAGGAACCACACGCCAGTGCACGGGAAAATTAAGCATGTAATATTAATTTGGGCGCACACTTCAAATCACTCCTTACGCAAAACCAGAGGGGCTTTAATTATATAAGACTACATATTAATGCATCTGACACGAAAGACAATGGATAGAGCTGCCCTTCACAATCCATTTGCCCTGTTTCTCTCTTCCCATTTACACATTAGGGAGGGTGTCAAAACTGAGCCGATTATTACACAAGGAAATCAAGCCATCTGACACGCCGATCAATGGCTGCCTTGACTGATGGGTCTCCTATCTAGATGAACGGCCCCCGAGAGGGATGTTCGCTCTGCCTCACCACTGCTACAGAGATGGGGGGGGTGGGGGGCACAACAGTGCCGATCGTCAAGGTCACCTCGTGGCCACAGCGATGACTAAATGCATCAGACCGAACTGAGAGGAGATCATACAGCAAGATCTGACAACAGATTGAAAGGTATGCAAAAAATAAGAAAGGCAAACGCCCTCCTTCCCTTTAACAAATGTTTATATTTCATGTGTATTGAACAATTTGAGGCTATGCCGCAACACGTGATGACTGTGGTTCATTAAAAGAACCCATGAGAGATCGGCCAAATGCCCTCGTGGTTTCCTGAAGACTCACTTGAAGTCTTCAGGGACAGATTGCTCATTGTGATCCCCTCCAGCAGCAGCAGCAAGCTGTCTCTCATTCTGGGGAGGAAGTAGATATGTGGAGACTTTGACATTGAATACAGCCTGAAGATGTTTGGATGGCATACTGATAATGCTGGTCATCTGTTGAACCGCAGCTGAAAGGTCATATGGAACTACTCACAGACAAATGAAGTCATTACATGATATATCATGTACTGATAAGTGTAGGGGCATTCATATTAAAAACAGACAGCAGAGAATCTCTAAGCAGACAGCATAAATACTCTAAACTTATGTGTTTTTTAGAGATCATATTTAGGAAAAAAGCTGCTGGTCTATTTTATGGTTAATCTGCTGAAATATCCGTTAAATCTCTCATCTTCTACGAGGTAGATTGCGAGGAAATTTAGTGAATTCAAGGTGCCCATAGGATGAATCCTAATGACATTCCTGATTCCCTTACCTTCCCTGCAGTGCAACCAAGAGGCTGACATTTGGAGATTTCTTGACAACTTTCCGTTAAGGCTGCCTTAAGATTTGGTTAACAGATTTATGTCACCCTCAGGATGAATTGTAAAAATCTTGGTGTCAACCAGTGCCATCATCTGGTCAAAAACACTTGGTTTACGTGGTCCAATGTTCTGGTTTATGACCAAATGAAAAGCTAATGACATCAGCCTTAGATGCACTTTTACTTCATGTTCAGTGCCAATGAGCAAAAGCATGTCAGCAAGCTAAACTAGGATGTTGGACATGTTAGAAGAATGTTAGCAGTGTCACTGTTAGTGAGATACACGCAATAACTCAAAGCATCATCACAGTGAATGACTACAGCCTGATAAAGCCATCAGTGTGGCTGTTGGCTCTCAGTCCTGTTCACACAAGCAGTGAGTAAGAAAAAAAGTGTACATCTGAGGTTTGTAGTCGCCAACCCCTCATGGAATCCACACACAAATTTTCCAAACCAGGACAGAAACCTTCATAAATGCTGAGTGTTGTTGCCTTGATCTCACTGCATGACTGACAAGAGGAGTGTTAACAGGGTGGAGAAGTAAGCTCACACCGTTTGAAGAGTTCTGGTTTGGGACTCCCTCTGTTGGGCTGGGTACAGATGCTGCTTAGTAATTGACACGACATGAATTATACCTTACAGGATTCCTACAAGTTCAAAGCAGCCATCTTGGTACAGAAACAGGCCCGGGTACAAATGCACGCTGACACTACAAACATCTCTGCTCTTCTGCTCCTCAGCACTGAATGCGAGTGGCTCTTCGCTCCCTCACAGGTGTAAGTCCTGGTCTTCAGCGCTTCTGACCATGTTCGTTGTTTCTCTTCTCCCTTTCATTCTCCGTCAAGAATAAATACATTTATCTTATAATGGGATCCACTTTGATAAAAAGCGGTCCTCTGTCATTCTGTTGGAGGTGCCAGAGTGTTGGATGGTGAGAAACTCCAGGTTAAGTACTTTCTTTTATCACTGCTCCTTTTTATATGCAAATCATCCTGCCCGCCCATCTATTTACTGTTGCAGGTATTCAGACAGGGCCTCAAACCGTGCCAGCCACAGACCGCAGCCTGCTATCCGGCGCCAGCATGGGACTTGAAATAGATTTGATTAGGATTCAAAAATACGCCTTTGATCTCACGTTTGTTAGGCAAATGCAGCCACATGACAATATGCTTGAGAGGATGGAATGATTCTGCTGGCGTTTACAAAATAATGGACAATCTAATTGTACTGTAATGCAGGGTGTGCGCAGTTATTAATTTGTGAGGTGCAGTGAGCCAGAAACTGGGTTCATTTGCATCCGGTTCTGACAGGTTGAGAGAGAAGCAGTGGTTTGGCTTCAAACAAATATGCTGTTGCGTGGAGATAATCAGCACTCTGTTGCTGTGTGGCACAAACTCTCTACCTGCTGTCAGTATGAATACACTGTCATTTTGTCAATAAATGTATAATACAGGCGGGTTTTTTTCAATAATTAGATTTACCATTCCATAGTATGATGTGCGTTGCTGACTAGACTCCTGTAATTTCACAGCTGAAGAACTGATTTGGTTGGTCTGACTTACAAAAAAGGCTTTCGGCTGAAGCCTTTTTAAATTGAGGTGATGATGCTGTCAGGACTGAACATAGAAAGACCAATGTACAGAAGTGAACTCATTCCCGCAATCTCACTGCTTCTATTACACCATCTTGAAATCTGAAGCTCATGCCTTTTTCTCCAGTCACTTCAAAAGTGTGCACCAGACATGAGCCGTTGTTACTTAAAATGTTGAGTCATACACCCGAAAGACCTCGATGACCCACATCAGGATCGAACTCGACATGCATTATTGAAATTGTGTTGGATGTGTGTGATGTGAGAGCTAACGCACCTCTTTAAAAACAACTTGAATTCAACAACACATATAGCATTCATATCAGACTTCAAGACAATGATAATATGTTTGCACTGTACTGAGCTCCTCTATCTTTCATTAAACCGAGGCCAGCCACAGTAATATTGGACCAAATAACCCCCTCCGTATTCATTATTAACCACATAACACTCTATTCTCTGATGAGCTGTACACAGCTGGAGGGCCTGCACAAAGGTCTTAACATAGCTAACTCCATGCTAGTTGGAATTTGCAGTGAGAGTCTATTAAAAGAAGTCTTCTACATAGGTAAACACTGTGAGATTAGTAGCAGCTGGCCAGCTCGCGTAATTGAATTGTTGTTGTAGCACAATACAGTCAATGTTCTTTTTCCATTCTCAGTCATGGATAAACAAGAGCCTATTTTCGCTCTTTTGGGCGTGGGCTCAGACTGACTTGAAAAGCTCCCCCCCTGCTTTAAGCTTTTTCAGGCTGTAATTGACAACACTTGATGCTGAGGCTTTGGAAAAGACCATGGATTTCCCTGGATTAGAGTGTGAGGGCCAAGGCTATTCCATCCTCTGCAACTGGATTAAATCACTTGATTGGTCGGGAAGCTAAAGCGACGGCTGTGGCAGACTGCCAAGATATAAGGTGCTTGCTCTGCATTCGAGGTGGAAGGTTAACGGTCTCGTCCAGAAGGGCTTCAAACCGCTTGGCCTTGACCACACGGGTCAGAGGATGGCAAATATAAGTCACGCCAATAAACTACAATCACAGTGCAGCATCAGACACATTTTCACTGACATGTGAAAAAGCATTTTTTATTTGTATTTTCCAAAAGGTAATATTTCTAAAAGGGGTGAGTGAAAAAATCAATTCAAATAAGAATCTCCTGTCTTATCTTCCATGAATCGTGACCCGAAGAATCAAAATCAAATCAAGTATTGAGATTCCAAAGCCTTGTTTCTAACACAGGTATAATTGGCATGCCTTTATTCATTCTGCACCTACAGAAATAAGATATGCTCAAACACACACAAGCTTCTCATTTCTCACCCATTCTCACTCAGCTGTCACACAACCTTGACTTGTTTCTTCCACATCAGTTCATGGTGTCATTTGCTCTCTCTCTCTCTCTCTCTCTCTCTCTCTCTCTCTTTCTCTCTCTCTTTCTATCTCCTCTGCACCACAGATTCCCTAAGGCTTGAGGCTTTGAATGGCTTGGGTGCAAAAGAGGAGTCTGCTTCAAACCTCATTTCATGATTTATAATGCAGCGGGTCCTTTAAAGTTCTAATCCATGATTGGTTTACAGTGGCGTTTCCACCATTGGTCCAGTATATAATTGTTGGCTTATGCAAAAGAGTCTACACAGTGCACATAGAGTCCACAGTGTATACTCTACAAAACTTGGTCAGCCAAAAACATGAATCCAAAAACATGAATCCACATGTGGATTCAAGACACTAATGTGGGACTGGCACTCTAAAGAACCTTGAGCTGTTATTTTCATTTTGTTGTTAGCAGAGTATCTGATGTCTTGCACTATCCTTTTATATGGATTTTCTAAAGCAGAAGCGTCATATCAAGGCCTTCTTCAGCATATGAAGTTTGCTCAGACGTCATGGAGATGGTTTAGTTGTTATCATGCAACCCATCTGTACAATTTAGGTCACATAATAGCTATGTCCCAGTTCAAGCACTTGTCCTCTAAGAGCTGTTCTTGACCGATTGCGTCACAGTGGCGTGACCATTGCAATCATTTCGGCGGCTCCTTCAAATGCGGCCGACAAATCCCACGTCATGTAGAATCCAACAAGTGGATCCCAGGATTCATTACTGAGAATATTTTTTTTAATTTAAATGAACATAATGGACAAAGCACCACATTTACTGAGGAGCATGAAGTATTGAAAACAGCAAACCAAAAATTTCTGGCTCCGTCTTACATCCACATAAGTTAACTGCCGTGTGTCATGGTTGCTCGGTGACAGGAGCAGTGTGTCATGATGCAGCTGGTGAAAAAAGCAGGAAATGCTCCACAGACCCGACTGTCTTATTTTACAGAAGTTTTGGTTTGGCCTTCACAGTGTCGGCCTTTGTGGGCCTTTGTGTGCTGTGGTCCTCGAAAGATGCTGCCTCTGAATATTTTCACACCTCATGACAGGTTGTGGTATGTTAAATCTTTACAAGTTCTTACAGTGTGAATATAATTTTAATTTTCTGTATAATGAAGCAATATCATGAGAGGGAGTGGGAGTCGTATTCTGATTCTCTCGTAGGCAATCACAACTGTGACGATATTACAGTACGACATTACGACCTCTAGTGTGATATTGCTTTTATACAACAGTTCAACAACAGTTTAAATAGTGATGCTGAGTAAGAAAATGTTGAAGAAAGGTGAGAAAATAGACTATTTAAGTATTTTTATTTGGCTCCACCAGCAAAAAACAGTTCCCTCAGGATTAAACTCTCCCTGTTGCCTTGGCAACACAGCGCACACAGGATGCCGCTTCGCCAGCTCGTCACTGCATACACGAGCGCTGTCTGACTCAGCTCCTCCAGACTTTAGATGAAGATTTTAAATCCATGTCTGCCGCCATTTCTCTGTGAACTTTTAAAATTTCTCGCCTTTATGAGTTACTACTTTCAGAACACGAAAGTAGCTTGTGTTTTTCTCCCAATGCGATTGGTTGGTACAGCCGTAAACAGCACGAAACCATTTTGATAGCGCCTCTCCATTCAGAAATCACTTCTTGACCCCCATCTGCGGCCTGTCGCAGTGACGTGACATCATCTGTAACGCTCCTGTGTTGCCATGGCAATGCATAAGCACTGATGCGGAGAAATACACACAGAGCGAAGAAACGGTGATGTTGCGGCAAAATATTGTCACATTTTTAATGTCTCTTAGCCAGAACTAACTGCTGTATAAATAATGGATCAAATGAATATATTTACAAGCTGTGAAATGAGTGGAATTTGGTGTTTAAACCGACATTGAATCATCACCTGACTCAGCACATCCTCTTAGGTTTACAGAGCTTAATATGTTTTTTTTGTTTGGTTTTCCAACCAAAGTGACTGTTTTGGATCATTCTTTCAACCCTCAGCATTGCTTCCTGAAGCTGTTTCCAGCAAAAGACCTTCTAAAAACCCACTGTGACTCTACCTGCCCAGCACCAAATGGCAGACAGACAAGCTTAGCCTCTAGCGGGTAAACATAGTGGAGCATAATAGCAGCCAAAGAGTCAGGTATGCGCCTCTGAGGAGTTGGCGGAGAGCGAAGCAAAGCTAAATGGAGAGTCAGTATTAGATTTATATTCATCAGGTGGACACAAACATGACTCCAAATGAATGTTAATGCTGCTTTGTCTCAGCTCAAATTTGCCATATCAACTTTATAGAGTGAAAATATGTCAGTCTTGTGTTTACAGCTTGTTTCCGCTGCCCCCAAGTAAGCTTAAACTGATAAAAACAAATCAGAACGGCGTATCCAGATTTGCAATTTCAAGATAAAATCTGCCAAGGCCAACAGATATGAGTGTTTTGTAGATGAGGTGAATTGTTTGAAGGCTTTTTTTCTGTTGAACCATCAACTCTTGCTGTTGAAGAAATTCAGAATAAAGCAGCTGTCTGCCCCATCCACACACTACATGAACAATTGTCCTTTTCTGCTTCAAGTGAAACATTCGCTTCCACTGCCACTGACCCTCTGTCTTTACTATAATATTGTTCATCTGTCATGAGTTAAGGAGACACAGCAGCAGAAACGCCAGTGAAAACCTGACAGTAAACTCCCACGACGCCTCCGAGACCCATTTAAACATCCAAAGCTACAGCGAGAGGAAGCGATCACACGGCCTTGATTTGGCAGTTCTTATGCAGTCATTGTCTCAGGGGTGATGAACGGCCTCCATCACAGCCACAGCCAACCACAGCCCAAACTAATTACTAGACTGGCAGGTCCTGAATTCATTGTGGGCCTCGGAAGCGCACATGCCCAGTTTTCTATCTGCTCCTCATTCATGAAAAGGCCATTACCACCCAGCCCTCAGAGTCAGGTGGAAGAGGGATGATGTAGTATGATGCTTTCTCTGTAAAAGTGAAAACGTGCCACAGATTCCTGCCATGTTGAATGTAGTTGTCTTCTTCTCTTTTGTCAGTCTTGTTAGCACGGCAGAGAAAGTTACTTATCGTACAGGTCCAACCTGCAAGGCATCATTGCCTGTTTACGCCTCACAGAACCAATGCTGCTATTATATTGGTGAAAATCTTCAAAGAGACTCACTGTGCCACCACTTAGACAGATAATATGCTTCACTATAAAAGGGTCTTTCATTGACATTTAAATGCCATTCCATCCCCATCACTCAGCACAATGCAGAGAAAATGTGTTGCTTTAATACCATCTTTTCTGTTGCCTCTAGTTTTCAGCCGCACCAAAATATTAGCATTAAATCCCATACTCATGGAGTATATAACTGCTCTTTTTCCTCCTCATTTCTTGTCAAGTCAGAGACACCGAAAAAAGTCCCATTTAACTTTATCTTCCATGGTCAATCTATTTAACACTGTAAGCAGACTGAAATGGTTGGAATGAAAGTGTCTGGGGAAATATCAGTGGCTGGGAAGACATCCAATGATGCTGTGATTTATGGTTTCATTACTGCATCTACAAGGAAAGATCCCTGTGTGAATCTCTGCCCTGAACATTTCGGCGCATCATATCGCCAATAACATCATTCACACGAGAAAACACTTGTAGGCCAAAACGGAATATATGCCACCCTTGTTCTTGGATTGCTTTAATCTTACTATTTCACACAACTTTGTAGGCGGAGTAAACAAATTAAACCATAATATTAGATATAATAAGGAGGCAAATGGTGATGTAAAGATGATATTAAAATAGCAAACAATATCCGGTGAGCCCAGTTAGTTCGTCGAGGTTCCACTTTATCATACAGTACCTTGAAATGAGAGGAGAGTAAAGAAGAATATGCTAACTCAACTGGAGTAAGCCATATCTGACAAATTGCATTTTTCTATCCATAAAACATTCATGCAATGAATCACTTAGGGTACCGAATATAGGAGAGGTGGTTGGCTGCAAAGAAAAGAATTCTATTTCATTCCTCCCAAAACAGACTGTCATATAACTTACTTTTGGAAATGAAAGGAGTGAAGAAGAATGCATAATGCATCTGTAATGGGCTGAACAAAGGGGATACATATCACAGGTATTCACGCAGAGCTATTAGTTTCTTATTGAACTATGTATCAAAGTGCTTTCTTCAAAAAGGCCGACAGATAGGCCTATCACTATGATACACTGACCTATAATTCTGACATCCTGTCTAGACTGTGTCCTGGAGTAATCAAAAGCTTCCAAATACCGCGGAAAATATTTCATATTTATTTTCATCATCATATAATATTTTCATAGTTGATTTGTTGAGTTTGCAGTTTCAGATTATGAAGGAAAATTAAAGCTGCATTAACAATATTTAAATGTTAACGACGAATAATATTAAATAACTCTATAATGTAACAGGGGTCACCTGTAGTTACAAAGACAATTATTACCAGAAACGTCTTGTAGGAGAGACAGATCACTTAGTTCTTTTTGAACAGGAAAGGCCCCAACAGCCAATAGCGTGCTTTGTTTAAAGCTGAACTGGGAAATCTACTAGCCAATTACGTTGTTGTAAAATTTTTCTTGCTGCACACGTCTGCCCTACATTTTCACGGCGGGGAAGCTCATTGCGTATTCCTGTCTCCATATGGTCTTCTATAAACTGTATTGCTTGCCTGATGGCTTGGACACCCTGAGTAACAGCGGGGACTTCCTGCTTCTGGTTGCTGAGGAGGATCCAGTTATCCAGTTATGTTAGTTTGTTCAATTACTTTTGAGATTCTTATATAAAAATGCCTGTAATTCCTAAATGCTTTAAGGAACTCCATCAATCTGAGCATTAACAGCTTGTGGAAAAGTAGCCACCACTTGTATGTCTGTAACAACACTTTGTGCCAGCTCCCACTGCGGCGACAGCGTCCTTCCTCAGCAGAGTGAGGGAGGAAGCTCCCACTGTCCCATGTCCACTCATAGTGATAATGCTTAAGTCTAAGTCAAGCACATCATACACTTCCCAAGAGAGCATAAGGAGACTAGAAATACGCCATACGCCAGCTTTTTTCTTCTTCTGCTATTTCTGGAAAGTAAGACAACTATGCGCATGTTGAAATGGTTTATTCTGATTAAACACTTGATGCGTGTGTACCGATGTCAAGATCAGATCTCTCTATTTAGCATCCACGTAAACAGTGAAGTTGGAATCTCTAATCACTTAAGATTTTGATCGGATTGAAGAAAGTTTGCACATGTAGACGTAGCTCGTGATTCATTGGCCCAAAAATTCCCATATCTGTTGATCTCTGTCAGCAAGTACAGTATTTAATAACTCTATGAGGTCAAACATGTCAATGTTGTTGCAGCTAAGGGACATTAAACAGCTTGTTGTGCTGTTGTAAGTGGCGAAAAGGTTAATTAATGTGCAGTGAGAAAAGGTTAAGGATCAATAAATATGGTGGGCTACTCTGGTTCAAGTTCAACTATTTATTATATAAGGCAAGAAAAAAACAGCCTGGGAAAATATCTTGGGAAATGCTCTTTTTTGTCTCAGCTGGCTGGAGGGGCATGACAGTGTTTGTGTTTGATTGACAGCAGCTTGCACGCTGACAGAATGTCAGCGCTACATTTAAAGAACAAGAGACAAAGTAAACAAACGCTTATCGGATCAAAGTAAATGGTAAATGGACTGCATTTATGTAACGCTTTTCTGGTCACTCAAAGTGCTTTACAACACAATTCAGCTTTCACACTTTCACGCACTAATGGCAGGCAGCTCCCAAACAAAGTGCCAACTGACCCCCCCACACACACACACACTCACACAGGGAGTGTGGAGGAGCCATCAGGAGCAATTTTGGGTTTAAAATCTTGCTCAAGGACACTTCGACCAGTGGACTGAAGGAGTCAGGAAAAAGTAGCCCTTTTGATAAGTAGTGGATTTGTTCCACCTTTAGACCCTAAACTAGTCGCTCATTAAAAAAATCAAAGGTGTAGATTGACATGTATTCATGTCTGTAAGGTAAATAAGCAAGAAACGTAAGCAAAAACAGTTATAATAGGTTGTTCTTCAAAGTAAATAAAACTTGTTCTCTGCATTTACCTGACTGGTTAAAGCTGTAAGCCAGTTTAAGATCAGTAACAGGATATGTTCTTTGGTGATGGGGAAAACAGGAGCGTCCATGAAAGTACAGAGAGAGATCATGCAAACTGTACACAGAAAGGCCACAGTGGGGAATCGAACCCAGCTTCTTGCTGTGAGGCAGCAGCACTAACCACTGAGCCAACGTGCAGCCCTACAGCAGCATCTATGATTTTGTTTCTTAACAGTAATATGGAGTGACACATACTTTTAAATGTCTTTTGTGTTTAAATATCAGGTGTTGCAGTTTTTTATTAAAGTTGACGTGGTGCTATGAGCATAATGGTGCTTTCTGTAACCACAACAGACAGTGTGTGTTTACAGTTTGCTCATTGTCAGCTTCAGGTAAACTGAGGCTGTATTGATATCCAGCGGATATTCTGTGAAGATCTGATGGAGGCAGGACATGAACATCACACTGATTGTCACCGCAGGCACTTTGCTGATCCTGACAACGGAGTCCAGCTTCAAAAAGACAGAGATCATGACAGACATCCAAAGTGGAAACGTAGCTGTGCAGCGGAAGCAGAACCACAGCCCTGCTGGAAGGACATTCAATATTAACTGACTGGAAATACAACACTCGCTCTGCAGGAAGACATCCTTAAAACAGGAATAAGTATCTCTGAACCTGGCCTTGTGTCTATCTGCCTACTTCACTGATTGCATAGTACATATTCATGATGATATTATATGTTAATAAGTTACAATGACTGTAGGTCACCCCTGATTTGGCAGTGCTCAGAACCCAGCACACAATCACTGCAGTTACATGTGTGAAACAGACGAAAATAGACTTGAAACGTATGAATTCATTCTGGGTTGTGGCTACGCGCACACAGCACCAGTGAAATGTGTCTGTGCAGACAGCTGTATTAATTAAAATAAAGTGTGTCTGTTCTGTCAGATACATGTGAGGCCAGCCACTGAAAACCTTTAAGCTTAAATGCCTACTGTGTTCTCTAGCTTTTAACCATTAGGCTACTGAGGAGCCCGCCTCTGCACAGACAATTAATCAATAACAAGAGAGAAAAAAAGGGTTGAGAAAAAATAAGTGATGCTTTAAGTTATTTATCAAGCAAAAATGCTGAATTTTTGGTTGGTTCCAGCTTCTAGAATGTGATATCTGCTACATTTTATTTTAGTTTTATATGGATTTTACATTATAGATTTTGTTTCCAAACGTTTTATTAATAAGACTCATCCTTTACTGTCCTTTCAGTGGACAAGGAGCTGTCATTAACATTATAGCAGACCATGCCCACACTCCTGCCATTACAAGTGGAGAAAAGAGTTACAGGGCTCTATTTTCGTACCAGCGTAAAGTGAAGGATGAAGCAAGATCTTGCATATTTTCTGGCCCCAAACCATCTCGAATAATAATCTCCTTAGTATCACCCAACAAGATGACATGCACTCCATAATCAATAGATGCAGATGGACCTGGATTGGTCATGTGCTCAGAATGGGCATCAAAGCAATCCCAAGAGTGGTTGAGGGGCGTGGAGGGACTTTGTTGCTGCCCTGATGGGGACAAGTGAGTGAGTGGGTGAGTGAGTGAGTAAAGTGCAGGATCAGGAGTAATTTGGTACATTGCAAGTGGCTTTTTTTGTGAACCGACAAGAACCCTGCTGCATCAAGCTGGGTGAAGCAGCATAACAAAGGGTGTGTCTGTAAAAGGTGCACTAGTGCATTGCAATTTTTGTCTTGCACCTCAGACAGCTCAAACCAGGTCTAAGTTTATCTGGTGGTACCTGTCAGCTCCTTTTTTAAGCATTACCAAATTAACAATATGGGCAGCACAGTGGTGTAGTGGTTAGCACTGCTTCCTCACAGCTAGAAGGTCCTGGGTTTGAATCCAGGTCTGCCTGACTGACATCATGAGGGTCCTGGGTTTGCCCTGGCTGAGGACCTTAAGATCTTTCTGTGTGTTTGCATGTTCTTCAGGGGTTTCCTCTCACCATCAAAACATACCTGTTGGGCACAGTCGGTTAGGCTGGCCCAATGTGGCAGCGCTCAGTTGCAGCAGCTCAGAACTGACCCTCCACTCTAACCTTACAATTTCATTGTATAATGACAATAAAGCTGCTTTTCCTTTAAGCCGCTGCATTACAGCGATCTCGAAGGGAATGAGAAGAGCTGATCTGATTATGATTGAAAACAGCTGTAACACTCGTTCTAAACTTTACCACTGCGCCAGGCTGTGCTGCAGATACACCTGTGTTTATGTTCACAAAGTTTCCAAAAAAGATTGCATCACCTACTTGCACCCCGAGCTTAGACCTGCTCTGCACTGTGTCCAGACTTACAAAAATAGTGCCTAGAATGTTAAGAACAGGGGTCTTCATTAATCCAATATTATAATAACTGCCCCTCAGTGACAAATTATTGCCTTGAACATAAAGCTACAAAGTCTTTTGATACAAAGTTAACGGAGCTGCCTTATGAGTTATTGTAATCTGACTACATACTGATGAAATAATGTGTAATCCTTACAACTGTTCGGATTAGTAATCATAATGCATTATGAAGTCCTATGGCAACCTCTACATGCATGTACATGTGTCATGTGTTATCGAGGTATTTGATTACAGATAAGAGCTTCTGAATAATTTGATACAGCAGCTACTTTCCTGACCATAGCGTGCGAGCCAGACAAGCCTCACACTGTGATCAACTTGTCTGGCTCGGGGCAGCCATCAGTCTACAGCCAATTTTAACTAGCTACAGAGATGTTCCATTGATAAGAACTGGCACTTGACTAGGGCTGAGCGCATAAGCATCTCTGCATTTGTATAAGACTCCTCAAGGACAGTGTTTCTCACACTAAGTCATCCATCTTTCAATATGAGCAAATCCTTTGACACAAGGTTATGTTGGTTTTCCTTTTTCCCCGATTTAGCCCAGAGCAATGGATCCCACAGACACTGAGGACATGTGTAGGCATGCTTCACTATGACAGCTCCATCTGGACTCACCACATGGATCTTTTAATGATCACGAAGGAGGACTCCCTCTCCAGGACCCAGGACTCCTTTTTCAACACTGACCAGTGTCTACTTTGCAATGCCTTTAATCATGATTTTCCGCTTTAACCGGCAGGGCAAGGATGTTAAACCTAAATGTGTGGGGAGTTTCAGTGTTTGATCTTCATTTCTGTGAGATGTACATGACAGGATATTTTTTTTCCTCAGTCTGTCTGTGTGTGTGGGTGGTGGCTGTGCACTTTGATTGAGATATGCGACAGTAGCTCTGGTTACGGTGGACCATTAGATGAGTGTCCTTGGGCTCCTGGGCTCCTCTCATCATTCTTTGGTGCCTGGCTGTCCCTGGGCCTTGTGAGCAATGCGGGTCCCTGCTTGGTACATTATTTATGGCTGTCAATCTGACGTCAGGTTCCTCCACCTGTGCTATTCAGCCCACTACAATGAATGTCAGGAGAATGTGAAGCGAAAGATAACAGTTTAAAAAAAAACAAACAAAAAAAAAACACCGGGTTACCTCACTTTGCTTTGACTTTTTGATAGCAAAGGCTGCGCAGTCTTTCCTGCAGAAGGCGCACATTGCTTTTTCCCACAAATGCAAGGATTCTCTGACAATGTGTAGCATTCATTTGACTCAAGGAAGCCTTATGCGGGCCTAAACAATGACCCAAACAGACTGGGACCAAGAGGATGATGTGACTAATGGATAGTGATCTGGCAGGTCTGAGACCTTTGGCAGGTACAGGTCTCATTTTGAGCGATTGTTCTGACCTGGCCATCCGTCAGTCAGACTGTGACAAGGCAGGAGCTCTTTCCACAGAGGGACAGCCCTGACCTGGATGGAGGCAGTCACTGTATCCCCCATTATCAGCTTCATAACACATTCACATGTCCATACCGCTGCAGAGAGAAGACGGTCCTGCTGAGCTGAGAGAATAGGCTTCCCTGCTGGATTCTAATTTGAGATTTTTCGAGTGGCTGAGATGACGGATGGCCTCACAATTGAGAGCACATCTTGCATAAAGGATGACGCACACACAGGTAATTTGAAACTGATTTGGAAGCAGTGCAAACAAAAGTGACAATGTAAGTTCAATGAATATATTCATGTTACGAATGTATTCTATGAAAGCAGCTTTGTAATGTTGATGCATGTATTTACATGATGAATCATGGCACCATCAACTGAGAGACTTCAGTAAAATTACATTGATACAAGTCAAGACTCAGTGGGGCCGCATGCAAATGAAACAAGGGGTATTAATCAATACTGTATTTCTTCCCTACTAAGTGAAGCGTTAACTATCGCACTATTTCAGGAACACGACATTTGAATAAATATTTGATTAAGCTGGAACGGAATACATGCATGCTTGACAAGAAAAATCTATCACAATTTTTGGTTAATGCAAATGGCATTTACTCTGTTAATGAGGGAGGCTTTTTTCTGTGTGCCATCAGAATCACATTAATATACTGTTTTTGGTTTGTCTTGTCGACATAAACATGCGAGATGAAGAAGAATATGGAACTTAAAAGTGTTCAGAGTGACTGTGTGATAGGGAACACAGAGCACAAGGACTACAATGACATCCAAGAAACACTTCAAGCTGTGGATGAACTCCAAGCTTCATCTCTGTTGGCCTGCCATGTTGCCATGGTGACCTGAGCTGCCATGCTGTCAATACGCTGTGAATTAATAATTTGGTCATTATTTGTAAAGAATGATTGAAGGAGAATGCTTGAATGATAAATGAGTTGGCTGCGGTTTGTGAGTACCCAGACAGCCCGCTTGTGTTTTAAGAGGATCAACTGACAAAGTGCATCAGGAGCCATATTTTAAAAACGGTGATGCTGATGCAAACAGTAGTCAAGGTCTGAAATTAAAGGATTAAATTTGTTTCTTATCTCGCACCAACATTTTTCACACCATCTTCTGCTGGCCTATTTTATGCTAGTAAAACATATGTTTCCATCTATTCTAAAAGCTCCATTTCATGTTTTAAGATTTCATTCATTTTTATGTGTTATACGCACAGTACTGTAAGTAATTTCTGTTGCAACAACAACAAAAGATGTAGTTTGATGATGTCATAATGTAGCATGGGATCACTGAAGTTATGATCTTTATTGTTAAAAAAAACCCAAAAACTGTTGTAGATGAAATTCTCTAACGTGACTCATGCAGAAATGTTCAATGTATTAAAGTTTAATATAAGTTACGTTTGACGTTTGCCAACTTCCTTCCTCACTCTCTGAAGTGTAATCTGGTATTTCCTGTGTTTCCCTGAAAGTTTTGGCAACTAGAGGAGGCAAAGAGGATATGAAGCCATTGATAGGTGACTATTAAAATGTAGCATTAACTCAAAATATATGCTAATTTTGGGTTTGGATACTATTGGAATAATCGAGGATAACGTAAATTTTAAAAATATATAGCTTAAGCCTAAGTGGTGTAGTGATGCCGGGACAAGCACTCTTAATTTATGCCCCCATTTTTTCATAAAGCTGCTCGTCCAGCAAAGAATAAGCACCCTTTCTAAACAGTGATGTGTTACAAACAGTGGCATGTAGGACTACTCTTGTATATTTGGTTCATCCAAAAAAGGGACAGTAGTCAGCCTATTTGACCTCAGGGAGTAAGGAGGATCATTATGAAGTTAACATTAGCCATCACAGAGGTGCAGATTTTGCAATTAATTCTGGCCCAGAGTCAGACTATGTGGTGAGACAACCAGATATTTAGGCATTTTGAATGAACTATTACTTACTCATTAGTCCATCCACACATGGAAAAAACCCAAGTAGTCCAGCAGTTTCTTTTGTAAGCAGTCTCTTGGAATAGCTGATTTGCCATAGATAGGATCAGAGGGGATTTAGAAATAGGTATACTCAATGCAGACCGAAAAATAAGAGGATATACTCTGTATACATGTGAATACCCTACACTACACCACTGATTATGCTGCACAAACTGCGAGGCAGATTAAATCGGGATGTAAAGAAAAGTAAAAATGGGATCTCTGGGATAAAACATTAAAAATCACATAATTCTTTCACAAGCACTTTGAGTTAATGTTTAAGTTAACTTCATGATAAACTTAAAAGTCACATTTGAATGCCTGTCAGACATTTGTTATTAATGATTCATTTATAATGTATAAGGTGATGAAACTGTAAATGTCAGACTGAGACACAAGCCTGTTAAAAGTTAATTCAGCTCTAAAGTGAAACATGCAGTCATTAGTATCCATATGATGCATGTAGCATTGATATAGATCTTTTATCTAGAGGAACACTTAACAGTAAACAACAGTTATGTCAATAAAATGAGTCCAAATTAGTGTAGCCATGTAGCACCAGTGTTGTGCAAGTTCATTGTTCTCATGAACTAGTTCAAAGTTCAGTTCACACAGTATAAAAATGAATAGTTCACG
>JAQLOL010000004.1:19676279-19686882 GCA_029783665.1 Naso thynnoides
CCGCGACCAACGTAATTTTATCTTTGCCCTAATGTTTGACTAATGTCCATGAAGAGAAAAAGCCTACAATGTAAATCCGCGCGTATATCACTTCAAGAAATAGTATAAAACATAAAATAAATACAATAAAAATAGATAAAATAAATACAATAAAAATAGATAAAATAAAATAATATAAAATCTAGGGAAAAAGACACCTGTTTCATTAATGTAACCCTTCCTGATTGTTAACTTAAAATTTTCTGAATGAATTTTCAGTCACACCACAACTCTTTTTAATTTGCCATATGTTTCAACTTACCAATAAAATTTTAAGTTTTTTTTCTTTTTTTCCCTTTGAATTTTAACTTTCACTCACAGCTAACAGTGCAGCGGACCTCCACATCAGCACCAGCTGTTCCTGGAAGATTAACTTCAAAGGTTCTACACATCTTTAAGGATCCCTTTTGTTTGTATAGGGAAAACAAAAACAAACTGCTTATCCCGCTGTGTTAGCAGCAAGTGTGTGTCCGCAGCATGAAGCCCATGCATTGAATTCTTATCTGCAGCCGCGCAGTCTGGTTTCTACGCAGCACCATCACTATGTCTAGATGAAAGATGTGTTTTGATGAGGGCTCTATGAGAATTTAATGAAGCAAGAACTAGTGAGCCTGAAGCTATGGACGCCTATTGATGTGATATGTTTTAAGGGGATTCCTCCTCCTGTGCCTTTATAAGTTGGCTGTCTTTGTATGAGATTCAGCAACAGATTCCTTGTACATGTGTTGCAAATGATGTGTCATGATTTTTTTTCTAAAGAACAGTGCTACTATATGCATGTGACCTTGACTTGAACTGCTTTGTGCTGTAGCCATAATTTGACCTGAAATGCCTCGCCACAGATACAATAATCTAAAAATACCTGTCAGATAACACCGTAACACCGTCACACCTTGCTGAAATCCCCTGATTCATCTTTAGTTGAAAAGCGAGGAGGATTCAAAGGTATGCCTCAGGCAACGCACATCTGAAGTAAAGGAAAATTTGCTTCTCCAGCTACCCTTTGATATCAGGACACCCCACTGTAAGTCTTGGTTCCTTACTGTATTTCTTTTAGCTTCTTCATCAAAACCTTGATGATCTCAGTTCAAAATGGAAAGAGTGAGAATCTTCCTCGAGGTGCATATGTGTGTAGAATGGAGTAATTTCTTCCTTAATGTGCTTTCCATTCACATCCTTGCAGTCTTCTCTACATAACCTCTTATGTTTCTGTCTGTATACAGGCATCCTCTCCAGTGTTCCAGTAACAGGTCTCCAAGAGGTCAATTAACGTTAATGAGGCAATAATTTGGTTTACTCCAAACCTAATTAGATTTTCGTTTAGCCAGTGGGCTCTCAAATGTCCCATGTAAGAAGTTAAAGTATGCATACCACCTACTGTGTGTTTCGTTTCATTTCAGCTCACTTGGACTTAAAGTTGTTCTCACAGAGGCAGTGGTAGCACCCACCCGTTTTCAGTCTCCATCATCTTATTTCAGTAAGAGAGAAAGTTCACCAATACATTTAGTCCAGGTTCTCTTGTGTTTCTTACATCTAATTACAGTACATGCCGCCTGCTGATTTTTCTTTTGCAATCAGACACAACGAAGATGTTAAAATCTTTATACATTTTATGGAAAAAGTGTTTTATGCTGCACTGTGACCTTAATTTGGCTGCTGCAGTGTTATTATTCAAGATTTTTTTGTCTAGCTGGAGCAAAAGACAAAATGAAGAGAGTCGTTCTGGTGCTTTGATTCAGATAAGTGAAGAGGTGGGCAGAAAAGTGGTGCTTTAATGCAAATTCGATGAGACAAAATATTACACACTTACATCTTGAGTGGCCTTTGAGGTCAATTGACTGGCTGCTGAGTCGAAACGTGGCGAGGCTGGTGTCCGTATTTTCCACACTGTTCCACTGTACAGAGCTCATAAGTTATCACATGCAGCGAGAACAGCTTAGCGCTGACCCTGTGACACTCAGAAGCAGTGTAACAAAGACTGTATCAGTCACGTAACAGCAGGAATGAGATCTGGGCAATTTGCACCATAAAAGACTTTTTTTAAAGTTATAGAGAATTATGAGGGACTTGCAATTTTACAGTAAAAGAGCTGATGGATGCAGATATTTAACCAAATTCAGTCTGAGCCTAATATCTCACTTAGAGCTAATATCACATGTGGGAAATGACATGGTTTGGGTTCACAGAGTGCAGACAGAATTTTTTTGCCCGAAGTCACGGCTGCAGCTGAACTATCTCCTTTATTGTTGATTGGTTCCCTTTTAACTTCCTCCCAGTGATTCCCTCCTAAAAGATGAAAGAACAATTTCCATGTTAAGTGCTTTGCTCCCCTCATTTGTGTCTACGGATGCAGAATATCTACACATGCACATGTGTGAGCGAGGGCCTATTCGACAACTCAGATTTCATAAGGTTTAAACGACGGGTCCCATCTACTGGATTCCCCAACTCTTAATGTAATTCCTTCAGCTGTATTGTGTTTAATACAGGCCTGACATTTACATTGTTCTAACTGCATTAAAAGATAAAAATAGAGCCCTTTAATCCATGTGCATTGTTTATTAAAATACATATGTATGCTTTGGTTTGTTTAGAATATCTTTGCAAGGCAAACAGATTGCTTGGTACATCTGTGCATAATTTGATTCATGTCATATCAAAACTTTGCAGACGAATGCCGCGTCCTCTCCAGTGCTCACCACGGTGATAGAAAAATGGAGATTATCAATTCGTTTTTCTTCTTTTCCTCATAAGGTTTTCCATCTGCTCCGGCAAAGTCATAAAAGTATTAACATTCCTGGATGTGATGGGTAAAATATGGCTCTTAGTTTTGGCTGAGGTACAAAGAAGATGAGAGGCGAGGAACTAAAAATGAGGCATCTGTAGCATTAAAAAAATCCACTGTGAAATGCATGGTCCATGTTTTGTCTTTTTTTTTTCTATCCAAGAAGTGCACTGAGAGCTATTTTCTCTTTGACTTATTACAAAAACACTGCTCCAGCAGATGCTGCTTTTTCAAAACTGGACTGTGGAGAACACGTTTGGCCTTAATCTTAAACTTGGACTTCACGGCATTTCATCAGGATGAACTGATGCAAGTTTCTATCCTCCTCTGCAGCATCTCCCAAGGGAAACTGTGTTTTATTTATCTCCCACTTTCGATCTGGTGAGGATAGCTGTAATCTCGACTGTGTCACCCATTGTCTATAGAACTATTCTCGAGGCTATAACGCACGGTGCCAGCGTCCCAAATCCCACAGCAGATGTCAGGGGAAACAAATTATTCACTCATACTGACAGGTTTATCTTCTCTCATTGCAGGCTGTCAAAAAAGCCAATACTTCAGGGTTCCGGCATGAGTTGTTGTCTTACTTGTCTCTACGTTAGAACTGTAATGATAATGAATAGACTGCAGCTACAGGAGAAAATTGAAAGGCAATTGACTCATGGAAGTGAATAAGCGTCCATATGGTCATGCTATGAACATATAGGCTACTCTTATTTTGCTTTAAGAATAGAATAGAAAATAAAAGAGAATATCTTCATTGTCATTGCACCAGGTACAACCAAATTAAGCATGTAACTAACCAACGATGCAACTTTAAAAAGGAAATAAATAGCAACAATACCACAAAAATTATTGTTCAACCAGTTTATCAGTTTACTAATATTGGTCTGTGTTGGAATATCGCAAATATATTGGTGTCTGGCATGTGTTCTTCGATATGCACCGATAGTAAAGCTAATTTTTAAGGCCAGAAAAAATGTTTGGACTTTATGATTTAAAATGGTGCAATAACATAATTTGTCCAGCAGAGGATCTGTTTTTAAATAACTAGAAAGTGAAAAGTTTACTGTTTGGGGCACTGATGTTTGGAATAAAGTTTGTTCAAATGTAAGATATCCTGCCTCCATTACATATATTTGTCACCAGTATTTGATAACCACACTCTGCCAATATTATACAACATCAGCCAATATATCGTTATCAGAATTTTCTTATTCTCTAATATCAGCATTGGCATCAACCCCAAAAATCCAACATTGGTCGGGCCTTAGTGAAATCAACAGAGATAGTCGGCTCTAATATGTGCAGTAGTACATAAAGCATATAGCATAAGAAGCATCAATGTAAAGAGCAAAAAGCTGCTGCGTTAGAATGCACCACCACCTTCTTTCTACCGAACAAATGCTCAGTGTTGCGCAAGTTACTCTGAAACAATGATGAGATACTTATTACTGATTATTCCTTATAAAAGTAATATATTCACTTTCCTTACTACTTTGAATCAAAAGTAATTAGTTACATCGCTATTTACTTTATTATAGTACTTTTGCAACCCAACGTAATTACTGAAAAAGTGACACATAGCCCTTTTTTGTCAGCTCCCAAAACTTAATCCACTCTATAATACTTTCACAAGACATCTGAGGGCCGATGTTTTTGTCAAAGATCAGGAGTGCCACCAGTGCCAGCATGTAGATGGCTCTTTCTAGTAACACAGTAACCACCAAGTTACTTTGATAAGTAACTGTAATATAATGACTTTTTTGGCAACTGTAATTCCTTACTTTACTAGTTACTGGGAAAAGTAATAAAATTACAGTTTACTAAGTAATGTGTTACTGCCCAACCCTGCAAATGACAGGTTAATTTCTCTGTAATATCAGTATTTTCTCTTGATGATATTCTTTAAGGTATCCATCACAACACAGAAAGTTTCAAAGCAAACACAGTTGTTACTTTTGACCTTTGAACTTTGACCCGAGCTTGCCCTCACTGACAAAGCTATTAATCTCCAGAAAGAGCTCCTGACACAAAGAGCATAATTCATACAGCATGAGCCTGGAGCCAGCTAATCAGTGTTCAGAGCGGGTGTAACTCTGCCTCAAACACATCACGCATTTTGCCACAGAAACATTTCCCAGAAGAGAGCGGCAGCACTCTGACTGTCAGTCACAGCCTTACTGTACTATTACAGGAACATAGTCATACAGCAGTAAGAGATAAATCTGAGAGGCTGATATATCACATTCATTTGTTTGTCTATGTTAAAACCCCCCCTCTGGGAATGCATTAGTTACGACACCATCAACACATCTTGATACGACTTTATATTTCTTATACATGGATATCAGGAAGTTGGTAATATATTCCATAGCTTTCCTGGTGCTGCTCATTTGCATTTTGCATCTAATTAGAAACAAGTCATCACTCAATATAGGCGCTCTACTGATCATCACAAGCAACGTGTTGAGCATAAAACATGATTATTGTGGCTCCTCATGAATGTGCTACTCTATTTTATTCTATGCACCCAATTAACTTCAGCACTTCAGGCATTAACATTCTGCAAATAGCAGTTTTTTATTTTCGGCCTGACATGAATGTGCACGCATTGCGTCTCTTCCTGGTGATGAGATCGACAAGAGGCATCGGGTCTTTTTTGTTTTGGAGGAAGGGGGGATTAAAACAGTGTAATCACATTCAAATAAACTGAGAGATGTAGCAAATATGGGCATGCAGTGGCATTAATATGCATCAACGTTTATGTAGCTGTGATGTGGATTGACAAATCCACAGATTAATTTATGCTCACCCCAAAGGATGAGAAAAAAAAACATCTGAAGAACAAAACAGTCTTTCACATTTAGAGTCTGCCTATCATTATGTCATTACGAAGAACAAAGCTCCATATTTTCCTTATTGACTTGATCGAATCCCTCTACATACTTGAGACAAAGTCGTGTGTATGGGGGCGGACGTCATGCTCACCATAACTCAAACATCATTCAATTCCTTGAAGCCCTGTGCGTGTTTATGAAATACTGCATTTCCATCATAGGATGTATTATGCTTCTTACAGCAAATAGATGAGAAAGAGAAAGAGAAGCTGGTCGACATCAGTCTGTGACTGTCTCGAATGGAAATATCTCACTGTAGAGCAAACGCCAGCCCGTTATGTTGCTTGTTTGAAATTCATCACATAAACTCTCACAAAGAAAAGTGATGGTGGAGCTGCTTGAAAGAAATATTTCTTTCACATTAAATTAGGTTTAGTTTTTCAGACTTTATTATAAATGGTTGTTTTCTTGTAAATTACTTTATAGTTCTGACTAATGATTCTAATTAAATGAAGATTTATTTGAACTGCACAACTGGAAATCAATGCAACCTGTGACAAAGGATCACAAGTCGACATTTTCCTCTTTAAAGTCCCAATGAGGAACTTTTAACTGGTTATGAAACAGTCTAAATTTAATACTGATGCTTGTCATTTTACCTACATCAGCAAATGACACCATCTACAAGGAAATGGGAGATTACTATCCTGTCTTTTACAGTTTACTGTCTGTGTTATGTATGTATATTTCTGTATTGTCATGTTTGAAATTATGAAGACCCCAGGAAGAATAGCTGCTGCTATGCAAAAGCTTATGGGGATCTAAATAAACAAACAAACAAATAATGCCTTTGCCCGGTCCGCTCAGTCAGCAGAAACGCTCCGAAACACTTTACGGCACGCAGACTGGAAGAGATGATTTGTTGTTTATGTGCATGACTCATCTGCTATTCTCTTTTTTACTATTCATGGTTAAAAGCAACAGACAGTTTTTCTTCAGATAATTCCATTATTTTGTGTTTATGGCCTAACTGATTTTGTGCAAATAAGTGGTGTGTTTCTTTCACTATCTTCCAAAACAAATGCTCGCGTTAGACAAAATCTTTACTATTTAATATTTCTTTTTAATATTTCTCAGGGGGGCTGTCAGGGGTTGTGCAGCTCAATTATACATTTGTGTTTGTCTTTTGTTTCGTTTTTTTGTTTTTCATTTGAACAGTAGAAGAAGACAGCATTTGTTCTGAGCGAAAATAAAGTAGAGTGCATTAATCTTGTTTAGAGATGTTTGTTGTCAAACGCTGGAAGATTTCTTGGAAAATAAGATAATTGCAGAGTACCATAAAACGAAATCTGAGATCAAGTCAGGACAAATGTGGAACTGATACAAAAGTTACGTATTAGTGCCAGAGCATCATAAAACTAGAGCAAAAAACTTTCAAACTTTGTTCGGATATATCAGTTCTAAAGTCAGAACAATAGTTGAATTTTGCCATCCACAAACAGCCAGAGGTACAGTACAAGAAATAGCCTGCTTAAGAATTACTCACACAATGCTGAATTTGTTACAGCTTGTGGTTTATAAACGTGGTGGATAAATAAAAAAATATAAAGCATGTTTTTACACTGATCTTTCCTCTGCAGTGTAATAAGTCATTGTGTAATAAGCACTCCTTTGAAATCTTTAGCTCAGTCACCTAAAGAGGCGTCTGAGTCTGGCAGAACATAATGTAGCCTGGGCTCAGAAAAACAAAGATAAAGTGGCCATTAGAAATATGGCATATAATTGGAAGGTGAAGTACTGTGCTGTGGGAGACTGCAGTCAGATGAAACATGAGTCTTTCCTCCAACAACCTGTCAACAACTTCGCTACCATGATGGTTATTGACTCTAATGCACTGCTGACATTCCAACATGTTTTATGGACTCTGTTAAAGACTTGTGCCACTTTGTGATCAAATCACATATTAATGATTGAAGGGATGATCCACGGTTTGTTTTTCCTGTGCTGATATTAACTAACGCTCTTTATTTGAAGTAAGATGCTACAAAAAACAAAAAACAACATCTCAAGAGTCTGCGTCCTGCTGTGCATTTAGAAATGTGTCTGGTGAAGAGGCATGTCTGCCGGCTGAGCCCTGTCATCAGCACGAGTGAGGAGTGAATTTTAAATCCTTAATTACAACCAGTTTGCCGTCTCTTTTATGTGGATTTGACACTCCACATCTCCGTTCTATTTACACCAGCTCACCAATTTTTGCTCCAAGCTCCACAAGTGTAGAAAACATTATGGACAAATTCAGATTTTGATGTTCAAGGTAAGATAACGGTAAAAGGATGATGTTGTGATACTGTTGCACCAAGTAGAAAAGCAAGACTTTCGACGAGAGTGTCCTCAAATAAAAGCCCCCCCCCCCCTTTTTTTTTTTTTTTACAGTAATTCATTCTGGCTTTAACTATGTTTCTATGTCATTCTAGCACCCCAGCCCGCTCCACTGCATCATGAGAGAAAGTAGAAGCCATCACCCCAGTCTACTCTGAATACAAAACGCTGAAATTTGTGAACATTCACTCTGTGGTTTTGGAATTGTTGACAACTGTATGGGGGTGAAACTGTACATTTCTCACTGAATTATTGAGGGTTAGTTATGCATAATTAATGACATGGCCTTTATAAGTGACGGCAGCTGCTGTCTGCTTGCCGTCGCACATTCACTGGTAGCAGTGCGTCCTCTTTCCAGCTCCAACCTCTGGTCCAAATATGGACCGAGACACCCAAAATGCCAAAACTAATGGATGACATGATGTTTTACTTCAGATAAATGGGTACAAGTGATGTACAGCTGCTTGACAATACTTTTAGCAGTTACAGGTTTTCATTTGATGCAGAATTTAAGAGCATAACAGGTATTTTCACATTTAGTGCAACATATGTGATTTAAACTAAAAGCTGGTTGCTGAGCTGTCGCTCGACTACTACAGTCAGAATAACTTAAATCTTACTGAAGCCAGAGCATTACCGCCAGTGACAGTCACATCCAATTTCCCAACTGACAAGAAACAACCCCATCTCTTGTCCCTGCTTTTGCCTTGTTTGTGTTACAGGGAACATATTTGCTCCGTGAATTACATTTACTGGAAAACTTTTTACTCGTTTAAGTATTGATCCATTTGGAGAAAGTATCGTGAGAAACTCTCTAGCTGTTGCTTTCTTATCACTGTTGTACCCTTCCTCCACTTACACATAAAGCTGGGTACTGTATCTGAAAGCACAACTAGTTCTCAGTACTCTCTGCTGCTAAATAAAATTCTGGAAAAAGTAGGAACTCACAAACTGCAGCAAACCTGGGAAGAGCAGAATGAGGACTTTGGTGCCCCAAAAACTTAAAATCCAACCTACCCAAAACATATAAATGTCAGAGTGCATTTATGGATACTATCCTAGAACGGGCTACAGGATGAGTCATTTTTCCATTAGGTTTGCATTTGTATGTTAACCTAACCTGTTTGCAGCAGGACACTAAAAATGTCTTTTGATATTATGGGAAGCAGTAGAGAAAATTGCATCCACAGCGCCACATAAATCAGATCTTATTTAACAGTCATTTAGTCATTGTGCAGTTGTTATTTATTTACTGTGTGTATTTGTTTATAAATGTTCTGCCCCACACTTCGATTGAGGAGCCCTTTCACAGCAACAATATTTTTTTTCTACTGCTGCACAAAACCTTGTCGGGCATTTCCTCATTACTTCCAATTAAGTTAGCTCGTACATTGGTGCATTTGTTCAGGCCATATGCAAACCCTTAGAAGTGCGTTAAATCAAACAATCTGCTCGGTTATTCATTATCATACGAATGACCTCCCTTTCTGTGAAGAGAGCAGTCTAAATTGGAAAGCGCCTCATTTTGGCCTCAAACTTCAATCCGACTGCAAAGGAAAGAGACGGGAATTAATTTGCAGTGAGCGAATGGGTTTTGACAGGGGCCTATTTCACCAGTCAGTGTCAGTGTTATCCTGGCTGTGCAATAATGCAATAAGGAAAACAATCAAACAGTGAGCTGCAAAACATCTGACCTCAGAATCTGTTTTCATATATCATATAATTGCATCATGGAGAGGACTTGCGCTGGCCTCTGTGTTCTGTTGATTTCTTAAAATAAGTTAGAGTGAAGCGCAGTGCCAGAAGCACGGATATTTCCATACTGCCTTTGTTCTGCCGGATCAGTCAGGATGTCTCCAACATGGAAAGCGGGTCTCTTTGAAACACACGGATAAACCTTTATCTTCAGATTGTTTCTCACTTTCTCTCTCTCTGGCTCCACTCTTCCACGGCACCCAAGAACTTTATGAAAGCTGAGAAAAAAGGGTGCATGTCATCTAGTTTCTGCGGGGAGTTTCATGTTGTTTTCTCTCCTTTCAGGCACGATTGTAACCACATGAGTTTAACATAAAACTAATTGCTGTCATGCCGCTGCACCAGCACATCCATTGATCAACTGATCACACACATAAATACAGAAACATCTGCGGTGGGGTTGGCATTTATAGTTTACAGTATGAATCTAATATCAAATCCACTCATTAAATCTGAGTTATTTGAATCTCATCTCTAGGCCCATTAAGTATAGCTTTCATCATTAGACAGAAACTAAATAACTGCAGTTCAAAGATTCAGTTTGATCAGCTGTGATTCTTTCGTTTTTGATGAGAAGCCAGAAAATCTTGTTTTAGTGGTCTCTAATGAATTAATCAATACAAACAATAATTAAGACACTCTGTTTAATTTTCACACCTGTAGCTGCAAACTTGTTCATGTCATGAGCAGCAAGAATTATGAAATGTTGACTGTTCACTGACTCACTGAAAAAACAAGATAGGTGCCAACATTCATACCTGATTTTTCACAAACTATTTGATCAAAATAATTATGTATAATTATA
>JAQLOL010000004.1:19717592-19727618 GCA_029783665.1 Naso thynnoides
GACTCCTCAGTCCATGAGTTTCATGTCTCAGACCGGATCATGTAAATCCAACTGCAGAAATATCCAGGGGACGGGAGTGTTGTGGTAACCGTAGTAACTCACACACACACATACACCTGTCTGTGTGGTCACGTCTGGAGAGAAGCAGCTTCTATGTTTTCCCAAACTATGGAGTGGCCTGAGGTTCAAATGTCACAGCGTTAATCGCACGTTAAAAAAAATAGCGCGTTAAAAGCATTTTGCGTTAACGCGTTAATAACGTGTTAACTTTGACAGCCTTACTTTTGATTATTGCCATAATATCGTAACTCCTGAATTCTTCAGGCCACGACAGTTGTGTGGTGAAACTGTGATGGTAATACTGTAACAGCCTTTTATTTATGTGAGTACAATAGGCTGACAAAATTCAATATACTGTCTTTAATTTCATTGTACATGTTATAATGACAATAAAGATCTATTCTATTCTTGTCTATGGTAGTTCATATATAATAAAAGGAGGGAAGTTACATTAGCCTGAGTCTGACCTTAGAGTCTATTAAATGGGAAAAAAAAAGATTTGATGGAGCTCAGCCCGAATCGACATGTGTGTTGGGTCCCTGTGGGCTTGTACACCTGTATTGTAAAATAAATTATTACATTTTTTCTAGCATGCAACCTTACCTCACAGAGGAAGCACAAAGATAAGCAATTCAAACTGTGAAGCAAACCTTTTGTATCATGTAGCTAATGCTAATAATATAACACAGCGTGTTAGTGATAAAAAACAGTTTTAGTGATGTATAAGCAACACACACCATGGGCGACATTCAGGCTGAATAAATAAGTATGCCTGCATGAACAGTATAAGACATTTGCTTGCTTTACTGACTTTTCTAATACTCTGTCAAGGGTTGTTTACTCATCTAACATTCGAGAGGGAAAACATTTTGATTGACAGCTCAAAACAAGCACATGCTGCAGTGTGTGAATTCTTCTAAGGAACAGGAAAAAGGATCTTCACCACCAATTACCACTGCTGATTTTTTTAAAAGAAAATAGAAAGATACAAAAATTATATTATGGTGACTGGTTCCATTTTACTTTACTTTAGAAAAAGTCTGTGCATTTAAATGTCAGTTTGAAATGTCAGGAAAAAAATGCTTGGAAATACTTTTGAATTTTGACAACAAAAAAGGAGCTATCACAGAGTTTTCACTGCGGTAGCACCTTTGTTGTTGTTGTTGTTAACGTGCCTAAACAGTGCACGAGTCACACATAATTGCATCTTCTTACAATGCTAATTCCTTCTTCAATTTCAAACCTATACCCTATTGTCAAAGGTACAGACAAAAGAAAAATTTGGTGGGAAAAAATTTAATAATTAAACCAGATGGTCACAACATAAACTTCTACTAAAAAGTCCATTGTCTCTACATTATCGTTAGTAACACTGAGGGAATCTTTTAAAGAAAAGATTAAATCAAGATTGATAAACTATCATGCCCTGTTCATCAGGTTTTTAAGATTACAACCACATTTTGTCAACATAAAATTTCCAAAAATCTTAGTTATTTTTTCTTTTTTTGTAGATTAGGACAAATCAGTGAGATGGGTGTTTTATATTCAGTTAAATTTATGTGTCATGGACAATGCACATTAATCAACATTAAAATATAAATATCACCTGTAAAAATACAGATAGAGTCTCACATTAAATTGCAATAAAAACTGAGCTCATAGAGGCAAGTCAAGCACTAAGCAATATAAGAAATTTTCATTTTTATTTTTTCAATTAAACTTGTAGTTTAACTTACTTAAGTTCTACTTACACACTCCTGTGGATTTTTTTCCCTGTTTGTTCCGTACTCCGAGGCAGACTCTACTTTGGTAATTGATACAGAATCTGTGTGTGGGCGGTCACTTAAAAATGTTCGCATCACTTCCAGTTCCAACAGCCACACAGACAGTTGAACAGCAGGGGGGCTTACTTTGTTAGCTGTCGCCTAGCCCCATCTGTGATTCGAGCAATCTGTACATTACTCTGTGTTGTGATTAAAATGACAGGGTGAGGTGCTTGTTGCTGTGAGCATTCACAGACGGGTAATTTCTCATCACTACAACTGAACTCTGGACTCACGAAAAAAAGACAGCAAAATAGTAGCTCGCTCCAACCTCCCCACCACATTGTATCTGTTTAACAATCAAGTTCAGGATTGAAGACTTTTAGCTGTCACTGCACACATGGCAATGCAGGAGCAACAGCGGCAGGCTGTAAACTAAACAAACCACAAACTTACAGGATTCATGGTGGATGCAGAGAACAGTGATCAAAACAGAGGACAGCGTAACACCGGACAGCATGAGGCAGGGCAGGACGACTCCAGTCTGTTGATTGCTCCGAAGTTCTCTGCTCTGGTGAGGCAAAGACGGCTAAACCACTTCTGAACCAGACGAAGTCCAACTTTTTCTACTGCCGTCCACTGTGAACAGTGCTGTTAGCAGTCCAGCAAAAGACGTTCCATTGATTTTTGTGATTTTGTAACTTTTCCTCATCACAGATGATAAAGAAAAGTATTTCAATCAGGAGAGACTAAGAAGAAAAGAAAGGAACGAGAGCAGAGAATTTGAGTACTTTTATGGCAATTTGATAGAGTAGATTTTGGCAATCTAATCCCAGCATGGAGTAGGTTACCATGCGAAGCATTCTTATAAATTAAGTGATTCCGAGATGAAGGAAACTTCCCCACGGAGCCTACACACTGGTGGTGGTGCTGAGAGGGAGCTTGATGTGGGACCACGTCATGATGGAGAAACTCTGCCTCTGTATTTGAGTGAAAATGACCTGGTATCCATGGTTGAGGCGGTGAAGGGGTGGAGGTGCAATTCTTGCAACACTGGAATGACAGCTGAGTGACAGCAGAGACAGAACATTTTTAAAGTTTGACAGCTAGCAGGTGATTGGCTAGAGGAGAGCGTGTCAGTGATTGAATGGAAATGAGATTGAGACAGCGAGGAAAAAGTGCTTGTGATTAAGTAGGCATGGGCAAAGAGATAGTCTTCCTGACTGAACTTTCGCTAAGCTTCATTTATACATAAATTTTTGGTTAGAAAATGAGATCGTCACCACACCAAGATACCTACATGATGCTTAAAGGGTTGGGTGTTTAGCAGAAGAAATCTGCCTCCACTGCACATTAGAGGTTCCAAATTTACCAAATATAACATCATGGCCTAGTCAACAGTATATTGTATGGTATACTGTATGTATATATATATATGTATAGTATTTCCCCCTATTTAGCGTGGTACAGGCCTCTCTAGTTTTTCAATATGTAAATTTCTCATAAACTATTAACTAAGTAAAACCATATGCTGGATGCAGGAATATAATAAGGAGCATTCAGCCCAGCGTAAGACTGGGTTATTTCCCATGTTGAATGTAACAAGACAGATTGCTTAATTTGTTCAAGACTTAAGTGTACAAGGGAAAAAATGTCTTGTATTAGTGGGCTGTACAAGGCTATGGCTTTCTCCAGTCAGTACCACATTACAGAAGGTAAAGGTACAGACATGCTAGATCTACTGACAGATGTAAAGTCGCCAGATCCAATCCATTTTCTATGGACAGCAGTAAATCCGGCCACTAGGTGTGTGAAAGATACAGCAAGGCCAGATGACAGACAAATTGCCTTATCTGAATTTGCATAATCAACATTTGTCCTCACAATTTGTCAGTTTTAGGCAAATAAGTTTGTCCAGCGCAGTGCACCAGGCTTAAGAAAATCAGATCAAACTGTCCAACTGACAACATGAATCTTGTTTCTGTAACTGCATTGCCAATTTCTTGCTTCAGATATATGGTCCAGTGCATCCAGATGCTTTTGGGTCTGATTCTGTGAGTCTGCACCATTACAGAGCCTCTACTAGCAATGCTGGCTCCAAGAAGTCTGTCATCTGTTGCCATTAGTAACACCCTCCCACAGACTTAATGCTTAGATGCTGTTTTCACTAATATGTCCAAAAAGTTGTATCCTCTTTTGATAGATGGGAAAATATGCACAATAGCTGCAGCAATATTTTAGTTTACTTTCCCTCACAAAAAAAGAGAGAATTCAGATTTAAGTTCAACTTTAGAATAAATAGTTTTATGAAATAACTATTTTTTGATGTGTGCAGCTTTTATGACTGCAAATCTCTCTACTTTCAGTTTCCCTTTTACTGTGCGTTCTAAATTAATCTAAAAGCAGCCACCCTCCAGATACCAGCTGGCATCTGCCACATTCCCTTCTGTTGGTGCTGGCAACCAATCCAGCAGACTTTTGCTGTTAATTAGCCTCTCCACCACTAGGCCAATGAGCAGCATCCATGGCACAGCATTTACGTACTCAACTATGCAACAGATCACACTGGTCCTTTTGCTTTTTATATTTCAGACCTTCACTTGCCCTCAACACACACGTCAAAACCTCCAGATGCCAATATCTTCAGCCACCGTGTGGGAGAAGAGGAAGGGGAGCAGCATATTAGCATAAATTGGGATTACTATGCATGACTGTCAATTCAAAGATAATCAAACAAATTAGAAAATTCTTCAAGTGTTCACGAATGTTGGAATGAGTCAGAGATAATCCACTTTGCTTTGATTTTTTTATTTTTTTATTTTTCGCCAGTCAAGAGCATTTCTTACGTGCTTATGTAACTATGAGCCTTAGCTGTAAGACACACAAGGAAAAAATATATAATGAGGAAGGGAGCAACAGGGGACAAAGGGGACAGAGTCCAGACAAATGTCTAGACAAGGTAATGGATACAGTCAGCGGTCAATAATCAATACACTTACACTGCCAAGTGATCGTTTTTAGCACCTCCAGATAGACCTCAAACACTGGGTTTCTTTAGACCGCCTGAAGATAAAGAAGGAGGCAGTTTTCGACATTTTGTCCTAATTGCTATTAGATAAGAAGGCAAATTGGTCAAATTAAAAACACCTGCAAGTGTTTAAACATTACAGAAATAAAAAAAATAAAAACACGTGCTCACTCTGTCCGTGCAGTGTGATTAATAATTTGGTGCCTTATTCAGTTTTAGACCGTAAGTTAAATTAATTTGGGTTTTTTAGGTGTTAGAGAAAATATATAATAAGAAAAGCTCACCATGTTTGGGCAGTTATGATGAATATTCATTTGTTGATCTTATTTTATTTTTACTTTTTCAGACATTTTATAGACCAGACAATCAACAGGTCAATCTGGAAAATGATCGACAAAGAAAAAAATCATTAGCTGAACCAAATAGAACTAATCCATTACAGGCAGAGATAGACCAAAGATCAGAAAGATTATGAGAGGTTATCATTTCTAGCCAGGAATAACTGGGCAGGAGAAGTTCCTGCTGATCCCTTAATCAATAACAGTTAACTGTGGCCTGACCACCCCAGTAAAGCTGCTGCTCACTCTGCTGTACAGCAGAGAACTGATGGGATGCTCGGAAGTGCACATGTGACAGCTAAAGTCTCTGTAAAAAAACTTCCAACGGGCTGTTGCTGCAGTCAGCTTGCGTGGTTAAATGTTTACTGTACGTTATAATGAAGAACTAAAACTTCCACCCCTCCCACACTGTAAACTATTGGCATCATATCTAACTGCCCTGGGCGTCATCAAGCAGCCATAAAGTTTAATAAAGCACAATGAAATGTGATTTTCACATGGTGCCATTCATTTCCATAAGCCCTGCCTTTACTACCCTCCCGTGCTGCCTCAGTGTCTCGGTGGGGTTGTAGAAAGTGGGGCTCATGCAGAAGCGGAACACTTTCACAGCTCCATTTTCATTTAGTATCATTAGAAATTCAATTCCCAGCAAATGAGTTTTTAGAATTTCACAGCAGTCCCTTAAGATGTTCTTGCATGACCCACTTTTGTCTTGAGCAGCAGAGGCTTCTCTCCATCGCTGCAGTTTTCAGTGTACATGCATATTCCAGGACTGCTCCGCCTGAGTGTCACTGTTCTTGTTTAACTGTTGTGTTTTTGTTCAGGCCCCTTGCTTACACTGTGTATGTAGGTAGATGTCAGACTGCATTTTTAAACCCCATTCACTGCCATTCATGTTGAAACAGAGAATAGAAACACGATAGAATACGTGAAAGTTAATCGGTAGAGGTAATTCACCCTTCTAAAGAAATGTCTGCGGTTATTTGGTCAAAAATCACTGAGCGAGAGAGAGAAGGGAGCCAGGAGCCGTGGAGACAGAAGTTAATACGCCTGGAAAAACAGTTCCTTAAAAGTGCAGCCTTCCTAGTTCAAATATTAGCCTGAAGAAGGATTTTGACACAGACGTTCTTTTTAACTAACACTGTCTCACATTTTCAGGTACTTTCTGTAACATCTATTGAATATGAACCAAAATGCAAACAAACACAATATCGCATAGATAAAGCTATTTTGGAAAAAAGCGTGGGGTTTATGTAACCTTTGTGGCCAATGCCGACAAAGGACGATGACATGCAGTAACACTGGTATGGTCCTTTAACAACTCTGCTGCTCTGGGAAACAAAAAAGGCAAAATCCAGTTCACAGGGCGACTTTCGGTGGTGTACCAACATCAATTCCTCCGATGGTTCTTTTGATTGCTGACTTCAGGTGCAAACCCATATTACATCGACAGCTAAGCATGCCGAGATTATTTTCTGTTATCTACCCCATCTGTTTAAAGGCTGATGACCAAAAGCAGCAGATCTGTCTTGGCTCCCCTTCACAGCTAAGTAGGAAGTGGGTACAGCTGACACTTGTAACTTTAAGCGTGAAATGAATACACTCACTTTTCTGTCTGTGCAAACAAGGCTTAATAAAATGTGATGGGCTATAAATCTGGTGTTCCACCTTTTTCAATTTCCTGCTTCACTGAGCATCCTATGGAAGCAGGGGACCACCTATCCCCTGGAATTACCCCAACAAAGTGACATCACATGTGCAGTAATGTGTCACATATGAAATGTGTAGAAATGGTGATTTCACACATGGGGATTTAGGACACTGACCCAATGCAAAATATATCAAGTTGAAAAGCAGATATGCGCTATGAGTTAAAAGGAAAGTTGACTAGTGGTACCCTAGAGGAAAGACTGGACTCCAGGACATAAAGAGAATGATGATTCCAACAGAAATCGCTCTACACAGGTCAATGACACTGTTACCCTTTGAAGTTTGGACCTAATGGAGCTAATGAATGCTCCACCATCGAGTTTATGAAGCGTACATCCTTGAAGTGAAGTCCACTGCCCCCAAGTTGATCTTAAACATCATCAGTTGTGAGCCTGCTGCTCTGACAGGTGGTCCTGTGTTGGGGTGCAGTCACCCTCCCACTCTCCCCCCTCCACGCTGTCAGTCACAGTGACAAAAGGTGACATTAGGAGCAGATCCTGCCATGATGGAAAGGGCATCTGCACAGCATGTGCACCTTTTAATAGCCTCAGCTGAGATGGGCAGATAGAGACACGCAAATTTACCCACTTTTGAGTGAGTCACACATGGCGAGATACAGGGAACGTCTCTGGCCTGAATACACATAATATACAAGTGCAAGGTGCCCTCCTGAGAAAAGAGGAAAAATAATTTGTACCCAATGAGAAGAAGTGATAAAGGTACCTCAGGTGGTAGACAAATAGCTTTTTGTAACTGGAAGAAAATTGCAGTTTATTATTACAATATATTTTTCTAGTTTCAGCTCACACTTCTGTATTGTTGTAAAAAGACATTTCTAAAATCTGGGAACACTGCACAATCCCTTGGGCTGCAATTAATGATTTTTGATTAATCTGTCAAGTATTCTCTCAATTACTCACTTTCTCTAAAAAAATGTTGATTTTTTTTTTGGAATTTGTGTTTTTTATTTTATATTTGCCTTGATATTCCACAACCAGGGAAAAACTTAATGTAATCATCAGACTGTCAGTGTTTCACGCTTTTTCAGGTTTTCTTTAAACAAAGTGAACATTTTCCAAGATCCTTAAAATAATGGCAAAATAATGAAAATAGGTTATAATAAACAAAAATAGTCCTTTCCACTTTTGCTATTGCTACTTGGGGCTTTTACTTTATATTTGTGTGGATGCACAACAAAGCAGCAATAGTGCATTCCAGTTAAGATGTGCTGAATCTTTCACATTGCTCTGAAAATAGCGTCGTGCTTTAAAAAAAAGGGGAAATGGCTGATGTGTTTGGAAATCTCAAGAAGAGATACTGTTAAAGTCTGCACCACAGAACAAAATGATCTCCCTGGAGTAACGCTACAGACAACAGCAATCGCTTCCTCTTGTTCTTCCTGTCGTCATACCTCAGATCTGCCGCTGCTGAAAACACGCTGAGGGCTTTGACGGACGTCTTTTCATCCCTGTTGATGTGCTAATTGATACAAAATCTGTGGTTAAACAGGTCCATTTGGCTCACCTTTTATTTCCAGTTAATGCAAAGACCCATTTATGTGAGCATTTGAAATAGAGTCAAAATATAGTCACAGACTCGAGGGAGAAGTGAGGTTGCTTCTGTCATGTACAGTGAAGATTCTCCTGCAAAACAATACTGATAGCTCCTTCGCTTTAGGGATATTTTAATGTTTTGTTCTGAGTACATTGCCATAGGTGATAAAATTCCACAACATCTTATGCCTTGGAAAAATTCATTTCAGCTGTCATTTCACTAGAACTGTAGTGAGCGGCAGAAAAAAACAAACATTTTTTTGCTGTTTAACCTCAAAATGGCAAACAGGTTTCACAGAATAAATTTTTTAGCTCATAGTAAAATAAAGTAAGTGATTAATAAAGTGAGACCAGTTGTGTTACTCAGACTATTAAACTGTGAAAATGGGAATCAATGAGTGTAGCCCAGTTTTTTATCATATAGAAAAAAAAATAGCAATTAATAAATAATAGATGGTGTCATGTATAAAAGATTATTTGTGCATTATTCACAACTAATAATCGCTCATTCCAGAGGTCTGATGTTTGTCGAGCGCAAAATAACAAATCCAACCGATAAATTTCAATTAATATTTTATGGGCTGCGCCAAGTATCCATGTTTACTGTAATGACATCTTTACACGAAAGCCTGAGCAGAGTGTGCGGAGAACTTTCCGATTCCACAAAGTTAAATCACAGATTCTGTAAAAATATCTTAAGGAATACTTGTGCAAGCAGAAATAAAAGGACAATAAACTGATCTGTCTTGACCCTAAAAGGGGACAGTAAATTTACTGAAAATATTTAGGCCTTGAATTTATACCTGTAGGACTACAACTTTATAATTTAAGGATAAAGCTAATAATATTGTATGTTTTTATCTTTATCAACAAATCCTATGAAAAGACTAGAGCCCAGTCGATATGGAATTTGGGGGATTTTTGATGCCGGCCTGATACTGATATTAGGAGGAAAGAAAACTCCAAGATTATGAATTTATAATATTGTTTTAACGTGGTTAACATATGCTTGTGACAAAAATATGTAATGGAGACAGGATTTGTTACATTCTAACAAACTTTCTTCCAAACATCAGTGCACTGAATAGTACACACTTTACTTTTTAGTTATTAAATGACGTAGCGCCCTCTGCAAGGCAAACTTTGTGACTACTGCATAAAAATTACCAGGTTTTTTCCTGCCTTTTAAAGCAGTTTTAACATTGGTGTGTATGTGAGAACATACATAGGCTATCTATATCTATCTTTATCCACCTAGATATTGATACATCTGCGATGGGCCGATATCAGTCAGTAATATCAGCAAACTAATATATCAGCCGGGCCCTAGAAAAAAATGTAAGTATTGTTCATTTATATAAGTTAAGTTAAGCCCCCGTGACCCATAAACCTCTATTATTACTATTAACCTAAAAAAGCTTCTACACAGCCGTGCTGCATCCATATAGGTGTTTTTTTGTTTGTTTGTTTTTTAATATTTTTTCGGGCTTTTGTGCCTTTATATACAGGACAGCTGAAGAGTGGACAGGAAACAGGGCAGAGAGAGGGGAAACGACATGCAGCAACGGACCACA
>JAQLOL010000004.1:19735229-19752330 GCA_029783665.1 Naso thynnoides
GCTAAGGGCCATAATTGTACTCTGTTTATGTGCCAGGGTGCTCTTTTCTCCCCCCTTCGAGTTCCTGTTATCTGGAGTATTTACACTGCAGCATTGCTATGTGAGTGATTAATTAAAATGCTGTCGCTTTTTGCCCAAAACAACACAGTCGTCGAGACGGCTCAGTTGGAATTGATTTATAGAGCTCTGCTTTTGATGCTATATGCATATGTGTGCGTCTTACGAAAAGCAGTGACATACTGTATGCTATTATTATACAAAAACACTTCATTTGTCATTGATGAAAGTGCATCTCAAACTGTGCCTTTTGAAATAATTTGACCAATTAGCAAAGCTGCACTGATTTATTTTGAATGTACTGAAGTAAACAAACATGAATTGCAAAATAAATAGTGGATGGAGCTGCCGTGACATCACCAACGGGCCTGTAGACTACGGCTCTGTAGCCTCAAGTTTGGCATTATGGCCGTCAACGTCATGGTTTTTGGAGCTAAAGTGACCATATCTGGATGAGTGTGGAGATGGGGATGATACGCATTGCTACTAGTGACTGTGCAATGCCTAGCAGATAGCAAGAGGCCAGCTGTCACTCAAAGTGTCACGCCCGTAACTATTTAGCATTAGAATGAGGCTACCAGCCTAAAACGTATTTGCACCAGTCTCTAAACATGTTCATTTCCACTGTAAAGTTAGTCATTTTACCATGAGTACTGTAGGGATAACCTGCTTTAGGGCCAGCCTCAAGTGGCTGTTCAAGTAATTGCAGTTTTTATCACTTCTATGGCAGCTTCATTTTCAAAGCCCTGGACATTAGTGCTTGTAAACAAACAGCATCTGCAATTAATATAACCTTGTCTTGATTCTGTGTATTAAAAAAGGCATTTTAAACAATTTCTGCACGATATCAAGTTTAAACCCTCTGCTTTGGTTTTGGTAGAAAGGGTATCACTCTGCTGAACAGGTTGCGTCTATAATTAAAACCACAGATGGATAACAAACAGACTATTTGCAGAGTTAAATTCCCCATAAACATACAACACACTCAAGCAGCAGAAATTGGAGGGGTGATGTTAGTAAGCATAAGCAAAAATGCCTTAGATAGTGAACTGAAACTATTGCTTTTGAGTGTAATTACATTATTTCTCTTAAGGCTCACTTGAGCAAATGTTACTGACTCTACTTCATATGACAAAAGCCATGTTGAGCCTCCCATTAAGTCAATATTACAGGGAAATAACCATGTGAAAGTGCTGTGTGCAACACTCATGTTTAAAGCCATTATACAATTTTAACCACAAGAGATCTGGTGTGAAGTAAGCAAAAGGAAACAAGCCAAAGGAACGGCAGCACCCTTACTGCCCATCAATCCATTTCATATGCAGCAGTAGCCTGTCATGTTGGCACTGTGAGAAAAATACAGCCCCATTATTTCTTTCAATGAGACCACTGTTCTCAGTCTGTACACCCACCACTGAGGAACTATTAACCTCAGCATATCAAAATCACACAAATTCACATCCTCTATGAAACATGATGAGTCATAAGATAATGATAAGCAACATTACCATTGGCACATGAAGTTTGTGATTGGAAAGGAGCAGGAGACATAAATGGAAAACATAAACTAAAGAACAGGAGCTCAGACGTTTACATGCAATTATGATGTGAAAATAATAAAGCCACGATTCCAACCGGCCACTTTGAGCTTCCCATGAAGCCAATAATTCAGGGAAATAATTATGTGAAGACACTGTATGCAAGAAAACAATCATGTCACAACTGTACAGCAACACAATCTAAGTAGGCCATACAAAACCCTTTAAGTAGAACAACAACCTCCACAACCTGTCCAAGTCACGTTATCCACATACAAAAACAGCAGGAAACCACATAATATACATGATAAAAACTAAATAAAATTAAATTAAATTAAATTAGAAGATAGGTAAAAAATTACACGCAGCCACCAGAACAAAATAGTTCACAAACGAACAGCACAGGATGTGTAAATAAGAAATATTGTGGGATAGCAAGAAAACAGGTAAGATAAGCAGTATGATTGACTGAGCACAAACAAAACTTTGGCTCAAGATTTACAAATATAAACATGAATGTGAGTCACTTACCTTAGCTTGGTGTTTATCTGGGTAGTCCAGGTCCTACAGATAAGTCAGAAAAACCTGCTGACCACCACATCTTCCAGCCAGTCCTCCTCCAGGTCCTCCTGAGGTGACATTACAGACCGACGGCAAGCTAACGTTAGCTTTTTAATAAAATGCAACATTAGGAGAAGAGTTTAAAAAAACAAGCAAAGAGCAATGTTATAAACAAGAGCAGGAAATTCTTTTGGGAAATAAAAAATACAATAAGATTTTGTTTTTGCTTGTTTGTTTTTCTACTTAGCAGCAGTGGTAACATGTCAAAAGAATAAACTTTGACATATCACCACCTTTGTAGTTTATATCACAAGAGCACAGAGTTAGCTAACTTAGCTAACATTAGCTATACAGCAACATAAAATTCATTTGGAGTTGTGGTTGTATTTATGTGAGGAATGTCATCCAAATATTTAATGTGACTTACCTCTCAGCTTTATTTTGGGCTCAACCAACTTCTGAGGGGCAATATCTGACTTTTCTGCCGCTAAGTGTGCCACTTTTTAACTGCCCAGTAAATGTGTCTTCCTGCTGTTTGGTGCTGAGAAGATGGTGTATTCAGATTCTTTTAAGGGTTAATCAAAAAAAAAAAAAAAAAAAAAGCGGCTTGTTGCAACCAAAAACAATATTATGGAAGTGGCAGCAAACAAACAGTAAAGCTGCATCTGACAGCTAAAAAAAATTAGCTGAAAATTAGCTTTAAAGAAAAAGAAATTAGTGATAACTGCTCACTGATGTTGTTAATGATATCAGTTACACCTGTGCTTTTCTTGGGTTTTTTTTTAAATTGTCCCCTTGAAATTGGTTTTAGCCTATATGCTACTAATTTGTTTTGACAGTACTTTTAAATACAGTCTGCTGCCTGGATTATTTGTTTGTTCATGTGTTTCAAGTGGCAGCATTAGTGTAATTATGTTTAGGTAAGCTAACTTAATCACTTTGTTAAGGAATTAGTTCTAAGATTAACGTTTAAGTGCAAAAGGTGATGTATAGCCTAAACGTCATCAGCTGTACATAAAGTAGTTGTGCATTAATTTTAATTTCATATTGTGCATTTGTTGTATATATTGTGTTTATTCCAATTCATCACTCTGAATTGCGTGTTTGTTTCCTATTTGTAATAGTTGTACAGTGCTGATTAAAAATAGAAATTCTTAGAACAAATCTTTGAAAGCATTTTATCTTTGCTGCAGCTATGAAAACCAATTAGTGTTAAGTACAGTATGTTTTCAAGCATGATAATTTTACACTTTGCAAAGTTTTCAGACAAACAAGTGCTATTTACAGCTAAATCTATATAAGCCTCAAAGCCCTGAAGTTACAGTTTAGGATATCATTATTGCATTTTTGTTTCTGTGCCTTTTTTGTAATGCTTGTGGTTTCACTCTATGTGCAATTAAATTTGGGTAAATAACACAAAACAATCAGGAAGGTGACAAATGTCATCTCATCCAATGTGGCAGAGAAGTCGTTTCCAAGGGAAGTTGATTCTTTCTCCGTCTTGTTCCTTAACCTGAGCAACGGATTTCATTGCCCTTATAACTACGGAGGGAGGCTCAGCTCATTATGGTCTATAATCCAATCTGTGGGTTCCTGCATTGGAGATGCAGTGACATATCAATATTGTCCTTGGTGAAGAGTGAAGGTGGAAATGTAACAAGGCGGCAGAGAAAATGTTAACAAAAACCACAGCGAGGGAGAAAGCATCGCATTCTGGCTGTAAGTGAGCACCAGCTGGGAATACAAGGTACAAGGTTGTAGCAATGTTTCCTCTGTACTCATTCTGGCTGGTCCACTCCTGCATAAAAAGTGCTACTGCTGCTACAGGAATTTGATTAATGTCGAATACTCTGACTGACATCAAGTAAAACTCTGTAGAGAAGCTTTTAGCGCAGCCTGAACTCAGAAGGGCTGAAACGGGAGTCAAAAATCCATCAAGCTGCAATGCAAAAAACAAGTCTGACAGAATGTGTTGTGGTGCACAGCTGAACAACATGCAGCATAAGTTGATTCGGGGTTATTTGAGTTATTTCTGAAGAATGCATAAAAACACGAAAAGATAAATTATGCTTACTAGACACCATATACTACTTGATACACTTGAAACTGGCATGGAGATGTTCTGCTAAGCTGCAGGCTGTGTCAGAAACATTAACTTTTTATTGTCCAGTGACATATATGCTTATATATTCATCTCATTTCCTCCTGACTGTCAGGAGCAATAGAGAACATTCATCTGAGTGAGACGCTACCAACAGTCCCCACAGCAGGATCTGTCTTGATATAAATAATCTAATGTAATCTGTTTTGCACACAAATTACATTTTATTAAAATTTTATCAACGTTGCATCATTTCTGTTGTTGCTATTTGGATCAAAAGATGCCAGATGCCACAGCTGTCAAGTGCCCACACCTATTACAACACAGCTAGACCCCATCCACTTATGATTCACAGTGCTTTCTTTAGCTGAATTTAACAAATTGTGGCAAAATGCTCATTTTATGTATTTTTGGAATAAAATAATTCAATTAGGCTCCCAAAGCTAGGTCAAAAGTTGCTCTATGTTTGATTGAAGTTTGTCTTTATTTAACTGGAATTTTCCTATACTTTAAATCTTGTTTGTTTTTGGAGTATTTACTTGCTAATAGGTGATTTAATTGCTCTAAACAAACGATATCTTTCTGAAACACATTTCAGCACTGCCCAGTACCCACATCCTTGAACAATGACAAGCTTTCAGGGAGGACAGAATTAAAATTCAAAGGCAAGGCGGTTCATTTTAGTTCCAGGAACCGCTGTGTGAAAAACACTTGACTGATTTTAATCACATTCTTATTTATTTCAGCTTAGTGCTCTGCATGAGTTTTTTAAAAGCCAGTGGTGATTTTCAGTGTATTTCCCTGATGCAACAGCACCATCTAGCAGGTCTCTTTAGGAACTAGCATTGCTAAATGAAGCCATTATACATTCAGTCTGAAGGCCCTGCCTTTACAGCACTGCCAGAACAGCAGACATTTATTTGCAGAATAGGTTTTTTCGGAGCACTTTATCTCCCTGCCTGTTATATTCACCTCTAAGTCAGGGTTGTTATTGTTGTTATCATCTTGGGTCTAAGGGAAGCATCAACATAACATGGTGTAACTCGCCTTTCTTCCCACTCCCAAACAAGCTCAAGTGCACAGCATGAGTCAAAGTTTAAAGCAGCAGCTTTGTTATTACACTTCAGAGTTGAGGCATATCTCTACATACCTTAAACTTACCTAGCAAAGAAAATAAAATTGCAAATAAATGACAAACCCCTAATGTAAAACTCCTTAACCATAAACAGGAGAAAAAAAACATTAAAACAAATAGTAGCAAAAAACCCCCAAAACTATTCAGTCTAACAGAAAAACAAATTTGAACGTCTGCTCCAACAAGCTGGACTACAGTTACTTAACTTCAGATTTTTAACACACAAAACTAGTGCTGACTCATTGTTGGCAGTGGGGAAATGTGAGGAGAGGCTGAGTGCTGTCATCTGGAGTATATGCTGCATTTTTGTGATGTTGGACTAATCGGTGTTTCCAAGTTGGGACGTCTCTTAATACTACCACAAACATTGACTTTTGCATGAAATTTTGTCAAGTTATTTTTCCAGCAGGAGAGGCTGTTCAGTGTACATTTTTTTCCAGTGAGAAACTTTACAACATTACATGCAAGTAGCATTAAAAAGGCTGCTGTCATGCATTGGTCCAATCCCATGACAGCAGTCACTCTGAATGGACCAATCACGGCAGCGGCACCTGGTTTAATTAGCACTACACATGAGCACACTGAGGGAAGGATAAAGGGGGACACCTTTCACATCAACACAGCAAAAAGGCGAGCGACCCAGGGTCATAACATCATCTACACATGTCTGAACAGTAATAAGTGGTTATCACCAAACCATGGAGTGTGTAATGGAATATGATTAGCATTTGGAAAATGCTGCAGAATCTATATTAAGGGTCATTGCAGCATTCTTCTTAGAAACAGAAATGCTGTGTTTAAAAAAAATTGCATCAAAATAGCTTGCGTCTTTGATTGGGTTGACCTTGCTTAGGAATCAAAATGCAGTGACTTCTACTGTTCAATTAGTTCATAACGAAACACTCATATGTATTCCTACATGAATATAAATAGAATAGCAGATGGATTCAAATATGCACTTACTGAAAAACATTTGGAAGTATTGGAGTACTATTCTCAGTTTTCATAATTTAACTTTACTTCAAAGAACTCAACTTTTGCTGAACTCTATTTATTGACAGCTCTAATTAGGTGCTTTACATAGAAGGGTTTTGTGTGCTAAACATACAATGAGTTAATGAAAGATTTGAATTTTTGGTGGCTCATGTCTGGCATTACAATTCATAAGGGTTTTTAAGTGAGTGATCTTAGTCTTCTCCAGCTCCAACCCAAGCCGCCCATGTGAAACTCACTGAAAGCACAAACATTCAAGTATATTAAAATGCAAATGCTTAAAGACTTTTACTTCAGTAAAATTCAATGCAATACCACTTCTCATGCTACTTGACAAGTGGAATATATTTGAATGGTTTTGATACTTTTACTTAAAGGGACAGTGAGGGATACTTTATTCAGTAGTTAGCCTACATAAGAAGGTCACATCAATCTTGGTTCTGTCCATTGATATGAAGCAAATGTCAGGAGGCAGTTAGCTGAGCTTAGCATCGCAAGTAAAAATGGGGAAACAGCTAGCTAAACTGTGACTTGGCCATGAGCAGTGAGCTCAAGACAATTTCCATTTGCCTCCTGTTTCCAGCTAAGCTAAGCTAAGCTAAGCTAAACTATCCTGACCATCTGCTGGCTGCAGCTTCCTATATCACAACTGTAAAGACAGATAACTTTCAGGAAGAAAGAAGAAAACCTGATTTCCTAAATGTCAAACTATTTCCGTGAGTAAAGGATTCAAGGATATATACCAGAACAGCAATAATATATTACATTTGACAAAAATAAAATCTTAAGTCAAGGTCCACTGACCGGTTTTTCTTTAGCAATTTTGCCACATCTCATTGATTTCTTTTTGTCAAACTTGAATTTTCAGATCAAGTGATCTTCTATGCTTAGTAATACTGTATTAGTAGTACTGTATTTCGATGATTTAGTGACTGACAAATTCTTGTAGTAGCAACTTCGGCAATAACAACAAAGAATTTGTTTCCACCATCCAATGAAGTGAGTTACTACATGCACAATGACACACTTGTGCACTTTATTGTTTGTTTGTTAATGTTTATTTCAGTAACAAAAATAACACAAAACACTATGTAATTCATACAAAGGGTCAAGCAAAGCAATACATAATTCAAACATAGTTCAGACATTCAAGTTAACAGAAAGGTTTACCAAGAAGGTGAAGGCTAAAGGAAATGCTTATTGTGCCTACCTTTTTTACATTCTATTTTTTGGCGTAGCTCACTTCTAGCTTTTTATTATTATTATTCCATTCTTATTATCATCATCATTTTTATTATTACTATTTGACATGTATTCCCATTTAAAGTTAGGATGTTGATATCTTTGTGTTGTGCTTACACAATTAAAGCAAAGTCTGCACGGTGCTCCATGACATCAATAATTCTGAGATGCTTTGTCCCTTACATCGGTCTAATTAAGCCATTTATATTAGTAACAAATGTGATCATCCTCCTCTCTTTCTCCTGTCTCTTTAATCAACTCCACTTGCAGCTTGTCTTTAGTGTGGGTGTGTATGTGTGTGTGACTGGTATTAAAAATGTATAGCATCTCTCTAAACAGTGTCCTGACAAGCACTCATGCTCATTGGATATCAGTCATTAAAATTTAGCGCAGAGGGCAACTCGTGGCCTAGGTGGGTGTCAGGTTCCTCGTTCAGGCTGGGGATGAATTTTTCAAAGTCCTATTACCTCTACAGGCACCGCCGCTGATGTCTCAAGGCTGCACGCTCTGACAGTGCCGTTGTCTGTCTCTGCTGGTACTGTAGCTGAGGCGTGACAAAAGCCGAATCAACAATAACAACATGAGTCTCAGGGTGGCTATACTGATTCATTTACTACTGCTTGTTGACAAGGCTGATTCTAAAAAAGGTGAGTTGCTATTTGTTATCTTGATGGAGCAGAGCTTAAATTTGATCGAAGTGCTTTATCTTGCTGGTTCTGTGTATAGAGAAAGTTGGACCTCAATTTTTCAATGTCAGCTTGTAATGCACTTTAAGAGTTTGTATCAGGCTGCTAGAAAATTGTCACATAAGTCCAAGAGCAAAGAGACACAACCTTTACTCTGCCTCCTCTTCTTTGAAAATAAAATGAAACTTTTGTAATTATAAGGTGTCAAATGTGGAGGAATCCTTTCTGCTCCATCTGGCAATATCTCCAGTCCAAACTTTCCAGGACTGTATCCCTACAACATTGACTGTTCCTGGCTGATTGTGGTGGCAGAGGGTTCCTCTGTCCTCCTCACTTTTCACCACTTTGAGCTGGAGTACCATGCCAGCTGTGCCTACGACTACATCAAGATCTACAATGGCATATCTGAGGACGAGGGGAACCTCCTTGGGATATTTTGTGGGGACATCTCCCCACCGCAGTTCACCTCTTCCTGGAATGTCATGTCCATTATCTTCCATTCAGACCGCCATGTGGCCCACAGGGGCTTTAGCGTTGGCTACAGAAAAGGTAACTTGTTATTTTTGATGCAATATGACAGAGATCACTTGGCTGCAACTGCCTAAAACTTGAGATGATTTTTTCTGACAACACCATAACTCGTGGCTTTTAGCTAAAAACTTTTTGACCTTAACCTCACTTGTGTACTTAGATCTCACCAAAACATTATACAGACACAGGAGAGTATAGAGTCATCTTAGTGGTTCTGTTAAAGGACTATACTAGTATATTTTTGACTTCTCACCTTTGGCAGAGATTGCCCCTATCTTCTGCAAATGTTGCTGTTAAAATTCCATCATGTGTATAATTTAGTAGATCTCAGACTGCATTTTTAATCTCCATTCACTGCCTTTCTTGTTGAGACAGAGAACAGAAACACTATGGGACGTGAAAATTGCTAGGTATAGGTAATTCACCCTTCTAAAAAGAACATCTGGGTTTATTTGATCAAAAATCGCTAAGCGAAAGAGAGAGGGAAGCCATTGAGACGAAAGTTAATATGCCTTGAAAAATAGTTCCTTGCCTGTGCTGCCTTCCTACCTCGAACATTAGCATGATGGATTTTGATACAGAAATTCTTTTTAACTGATGTTGTCACACATTATGATGTACTTTCTGCTGCATTTATTGAATGTGGACAAAATGTAAACAAACACAACATCTCATAGATAAAAGCTATTTTGGTAAAAAATTAGTGGGGTTTATGTAACCTATGTGTCCGATACTGACAAAGGACAGTCACATGTAGAAGCACTGGTATGGTCCTTTAAGCTTAAGTGCTCATATGAGCTTTTAATCATGCTTTTAAGGATAATGCTAGCATGTTTAAATTTAGTTGGTATAATGTTTACCAAGTTCATCATCTCAGTTTAGCATGCTAGAACGCTAACACGAGTTTGTGTTTTCTAGATTGCCACATAGAACAAATTTAATTTACCTATTTGCAAGCCTCGCTACAGGTTAACTGTGGTGTTACTTCTTTTCAAAAAGTAAAAAAGGCATCTAATTTTGCTCTCTACACCCTCTAGATATGTGTGGTGGGGTCTTAACCGGCCTATCAGGTGTAATCTCCAGTCCAGGCTACCCTCAGGAGTACAGCAACAACGCAGACTGCTCTTGGACCATCCATGTGTCCAACACCACTGTGGTCACCTTGGTTTTCTTGGACTTCCAGCTGGAAAACAACGAGGGATGTAATTTTGACTTTGTCGCTTTGTTTGATGGCCCAACTGTCACCCACCGCCATCTGGGCAAATACTGTGGGACAGATAAGCCCCCAAACACTGTCACCACTTCCAACCAGCTTCTCGTCGTCTTCAAGTCTGACTTTAACATTGGTGGACGTGGCTTCAAGGCCTATTATTACTCAGGTAGGAGAGTTTAATGTGATTACTTGTATTCCAAAATTAAACTCTTCAAATATACACTGTAAAATGCTGCTTGCTTGACTTTCTAGCTTTCTGAGGTGTAACAGCACAATTTGGAAATATTGAAAGGCTATGTTCAGTTATCAAAAATGTCACACACAATTACTCTGTCAGACATTTTTATAAAGCAACCTTTATTTTCAGAAGTTCTACTCACTCTGCTTTTCAGAACAGAAAAGGTGAAATCCGAGGAGCACTCAACAGTGGATACCTACAGATCTGTACAGGTCGATAAAAATTGTGCACAGTTCAACTCTAACAATAGTCAAACAAAGAGATCCATGATTAGACTGATGTTAGTGGTGGGGAGGAAGAAAAACACATTACATCATGCTGAAAGTTTGAAACAAGGCTCATGAAAGAGCTTGAACATGGCACAAAAGATCCTGTCATCTGATAAAATGAAAATTGAACACTTCTATTAAAACGCAAAGCACCATCTGCGGCTCGAACAGAGCTCATCACCCGTCTCGCACCATCCCTGCCACGAAAAAGAAAAAAAAACAAGTCTGCAAAGTAAATGTTCTTGACTGGTCTAGCCTGGACTTGAATCCAATAGAAACACTGCAAAATAACTTTAGGCAGCAAATCAGACTGTCCCCATTCAACCTTGTCGAGCATGAACCGATTGGCAAGAGGATGAAAATCCTAAAATACAGCTGCACAAGGACACTGAACCAGATAGTTCACTGCCTACCTTCATAATGAATCCGTACTTAAGAGTTGAATATTTTTACATTTATTTTTAGGTCGATGAGCAAGAAAAGGCCACTTTTATTTCATTTTGTATTCAGAATGCCACATCATGAAACTGAAGGAAATGAAATCTTTAAAATGTCATGCTTTTACAAGGATAGCTAAACATTTTAGAAAATATGCACGATTATTAGTTTTTTGCAAAGACTTTGATAGGAGCAGCGTGTGAAATCCCCTTGACATTTGGAGGGGTCTCCCACTAACTAGTGCTGTGTTATGCTGAAGTCTTACAAATAGTAGGCTAGTCAGATGATGGACTGGCATGAGCGTTAGCTGCGGCAGCCGAACCAACTTCCTCCTCTACATTTTGGTTGTCCTGGTAAAGCTTTTTAGAAATAAATCCAAAGCTGGTTATTAAGGAGCTTTATTTTTTCTTTGCAACATTTAGTCCATGAGTGAGCCAAGCAGAAAAAAATCCACCACCTTGCAGACAGGTGGAAAGTGGAGAGTATGTCTTTTTTTTTAACAGCGCCAACTAATGGAAGGCTGCATTACCAGAAACAGGGTTTCCAAGGAAACACTACAACAATGAATTCATATTTCTGAATAAAGGTTTTGCTATTTAAATTAAATGATGAATTCTAGACAACATACACCTCTAAGACATTATTATTGACAATTATTATTGACAATATCTTAGCTTGACATAAAGACAAAAAGCAGGGCGAAATAGCTAGCTTTGCTATGCAAAGGTAATGAAACATGCCTACTGCATATTAATATTAATTTCTAATTTTAGTATTTGCCTGGTGCAGCGACGAGACTGGCTGTTTCTCTCCATTTAATGTCTATCCATGCAGCCATTACGGGTGGCGGAGGATATCAGTTTGGTCTGAGAAGCCAAGTTAGGGGCAACACTGCTGGTTATAGTTTGATGCTTTTGACATACAAGAAAGTGAAATCAGCCTTCCCATTCAATTCTTAGTGAACAAGCATTTTCCAAAAATTTTGCGCTATTCCTTTATACTGTGAAGGTTTTTTTTTACATAATAAACTTTTACTTTTGTAAGACCGATTTGAATCCCAAAATTTGATTACTGAACTGAGTACGCTGTAGATAAAAATCTAAAGTATTTTAGATTAGTAAAAATCTAAAGTATTAATATGGCACACAGGAAAACAGCGTCAGCTTGATGGTCACAGAAAAACAGAGAGCGTAGTTTAAGTCCCATGCATTTCTGTAGGTCAAATGAAAAAAAGAAAACTTATATTTTTACATTATCTGTACTCCAACAGGTGAATGTCAGCAGGTTCTGTCAGCTGTAAGTGGCAACTTCAGCAGTCCTCATTTCCCAAACATCTACCCAAACAACATCAACTGCCACTGGAGCATCACTCTCGCAGCCGGATACCGCATCAAACTCATGTTCCCCATCATGGACTTGGAAGGTCGCAACAGTCTGTCAGATGAGTGTGACTATGACTCTGTGGCAGTGTACGACGGGGACAGTCAGACGGACACCCTGCTGGGACGCTGGTGCGGCAGGGAGCAGCCTTCCTCTCTCCTCTCAAAGGGCAACAAGTTGCTGGTGGTACTCAGCACGGACAGAAACGAAGCTCACAGAGGGTTCACTGCTTCTTATCTTGGAGGTAAATGTTCTTTGATTTTTATCTTCAAAATAAAAACCTCACAGTCATAATCAAAGGATCGTTAATTCTACTTAATCTGTGGCACTAAGTCTTAAACTCCCAACGGCTTACAGACTAAATCTCATCAAAATATAACCTTGGTAAGACTCTTAATGCCTAAGATACTAAGTATTTATCTCTACCAACAACTCTGACTTAACTGTGACTTTTTTTCTTCCCACCATCCAAGTGGTACCTGTAAACATTAGCTGCACACGATCAGAATTCACCATTTTGATACCCCAGCAGTCCTTGCCTCAGCTGGACCGTGAAAGCATCTACCTGGGAAACCCATCCTGTGCAGCACAGCTGACAACCACCTCATACAAGATACTCGCTCAGTTTGTTAACTGTGGCACTGCCGGCCAGGTGACCACCACACAGTCTCATTTCCGGTGCACTATATGACGCAGTGATTTACCGCACTTATGGATTGTAAAAGACATCGATTTGAATGCATCTATAAATACTGTAACTCCTGATCCTTTACAGAAACATCGGAACATCACCGTGCTGGTGAACAAACTCTACATTGATTTCTCTAATGGGAAGCAGCAAAATGTACAAGAATACAGGGTGCAGTGCGATGCTCTGCGGAAGATAGCATCAGTGTCCATCATTTCAGCAGAGGAGCGGCGTCTCGAAGAGCAGACCCAGCAAACTGACAACGACAGTGGTGGCAATGCAGTGGAACCAGAGGCGGAGCCTCATGACCTGAGCGATATCGTCTTCATTAGCATCTGCGTTCTGGCTGTTATTCTCATGGTGATAGCGATTGTTTGGCTGGTGCTGCTTTAGCGACATACTGTATATATAATATACATATGTTCCTATCCTACAAATAAGGACTCCAACACTGAAGTTGTCTTGTTTTAGATTATATTTTGTATAAAAATGTTCACCAACAGTATAAAAACAGAGCTCCTATCCTCATCATCATCATCATCATCATCATCAACAACAATTCATTATTCTAGTATGATGAAATGGCATTATCATCACACCAACAATAAACTGCATATTCTTGACTGTGATTTGCATGTATTTTAAAAACAATGTAAGGTTGCTGATGTGCCACAATGTGTAAAAATTTTTATATCTTTGCAGATAATTAAGAAAATAACAAAAAATAAAGTTAAAATGAAAATGTCTCTGAATTGAAAAACCTTAACAGATTTCAAGTTTAACAACCAGGGGTCTCCACTCTGCAGTCAGAGCTGCAGACTGATTGATTATCAGTTATTTCTTGTATTTAGAAACCAGCTGGTTGACAGATATTGTGTTGTCCTTAACTTGAATTCTGACGTCAGAGTTGTGTTTAAAGGCAAACACCAGCGCTCTAACAGTCCGTCTGTATGAGCTGCTGACTAAGCGGGAGCTCTGGTGAAACACTTCTCTCTCAATGTTGTCTATAAGCCCAGAATCCTCCTGTAGGTCAGATGAGAAAATAAATAATAAATAAATACATAAGCAAACAGATGTGTAAAAAGATAATAATGTACTTGAAGCCAACATCCTGTGTTTTTCTTTAAGAGTACCACAATTAGAAAAGCCACTTGTCAAAAATTATTTTAAAGTGTGGAATTTATAAAAATGAAATTAAACCTTTTTAAAAAGTGCTGCATACTTTTTGGATTATTTATTTCAATCAGAAAGTCACGATTTGGTAAAAGTTTTCCAGAATTTACAACGTCGCATTTTCAGATAATGGAAGAAACACTACACTGTAAGAAAAAAAACTAATTTAAAATATTCTTACTGGCCTTCTTTGCCAGCAGTTGTTACGCCCAAAGCATCTTAACCAGTGTGATATAAATGGGAAATGTAAATAAGAGTAGAAATAAACAGAAGGAGTCAAACTCAAAGTCGTTTGCTGAGACATTCCTCTTCAAAGAGATGCTCTGTCTCACCTTGACCTCCAGGGCCTCAGACAGGAGTCGTCTAGCGTTGTTCCTGAGTCCTTCAGATTGCTTGTCGGCGCGCACCTCAATAGACGGCTTATTGGAATTCTCCTCGATGAATGTCCTCCAGTCTGTGTAAACCTTTGCTGCCATTGAACTCACCTCAGGGTCCAGATGCTTTCGCATTTTGTTGACAGTGTGACCTTGGAGGAGAAAGGATTTCATTAAGTGCTGAACCAATTAGTGTAATGTGAAGCAGATAAAGGGAATGGCACATGTGAGGTTAACTGAATTTTAGTAGCTGTTTGGTATTTCAGGTATCACGCTGCTCTGACACTGCAGTGAAAACAAACTCAGGACCTGTAGCCATGCAGCATGTTCAGCCTATAGACTGTCCATTTCTATGTGTTTTAATTTAATGGTTGCTCTACAGTCTGTAGACTTACACATCCTGATTGAAGCTTTCCACATCAAGAGTGCCCTATTATATTTCCGTGGTTGACAGACTGATGTGTCAGCATAGCAGCATCTTAACCTGATGTTTTCCTACCTATTTTTGTGGACTTGAGCACCTCCTTGGACGGGATTTTCTTGCTCAGGTCAGTCAAGGCACTAAGCAGGTTGTCCTTGCTTTGCTCTGGCAGCTCCAAGATGGATTTGTAACGCTTGATATCCTCAATCACAACCACCCTCTGAAAGAAACAAAACGGCAGAGAATGACTAATTCTGTCACACAGCAGTATTGAATTTGCCAAGATATTCACGTTAGAAAGATAGTTCACCCGTAAAGATTCAATTGTAGCTTGCTTATAAATCTTTTCGTTGTTTGAAGATTTTTTAGGTGTTTCCTTTTTGGGAAGCCGCACTACAAACTTGTCCATCTTTAAATGACCAAAAACAACCTGCCTAGCAGGTTAGCTTAGATCAGAAGGAGAGCCCAAAGACAACGAGTGCTAACTGTTACTAGCAGTTAGCATACATTTCCTTGCTATTTTTAATCTCCCTTTTTAAATTAAACAACAATATTAAACTTTATATTGAATTTCTGGTTTGTTTTGGCCATTCGTCTACACTCCACAAATTAACAGTTGCTTTTAAAACCGCAACTGTGAGAAAAATGGGTGAGCTACGGGCTAGCTACGGCTGAGATGCTACCATGTAAACAGTAGCAGTAGGTACTAGTGATGCCTTCAGGTGCTGTCGGAAAAAAATAGAGTATCGCGGGCCTACTAACAATAATAATAATAATAATAATAATAATAATAATAATAATAATAATAATAAACTGATGTTTTCTCTATAACTGACAGTTATGCTGATACAAAGTACCTGATTCAAAACTAAGCTTATGCTTTTATCATTTATACTCAGTGTGTGTGTGTGTGTGTGTGTGTCTATGTCTGTGTGCGTGCTTGCGTGTGCTGCCTGTGTGAGAATGATAAACCACTGCTCTGACGAAATCACAAAGACACTTCTGTGCACATGACACTGGTCTCAGCTAAATTCTTGGAAAGGTGAGGTCTCTTTTCCAGAAAGACAAATGGCTGTTTATGGTCGTCACGTCTCGCTGTCATGATGTTCGTCTGACTCTGGCTCATAATCCTTGGTTGCTGACCAGCCCCTGAGACACATGTAGAGTTTGACAAAGCATTAAATACATCAAGGTTCAACAGTGGTGGAAGAATTAGTCAGATTGTTAAGTAAAAGTAACAATTTTAAAATGTAACAATATTCAGGTACTATTAAAAGTTTAAAAACCTCTCAAAGGGTAAAAGTGGGCTATACAGATGATTAACTCATTTTACTATTGTAATGTCATGTAGTATGTCATTGGATTATTGTACTGACACATTAACATATAAGCGGTATTTAATGTAGCAGATGTTTATGGTGGAGCTGGTTTAAACTACTTAATATCTGTTGTGTATTTCAATCTATAAACATATGATATCTTATTGAAATTATGTTTGTTATGTAAAATATTTATCTGCAAAGAAAATAGTGACAAAAGCTGTCAGATAAATGCAGTGAAGTAAAAACACCTCATAAAAGACATAAAAGTACCTTAAATTTTTACTTACTGTGTTTGAGTTAAAATAGAGGACATGAAAGTAAATGTTTTCTGAACTTCTCAAATAATTGTTTTGCATGCACTTCCATTTTTTTATTTTTTATTAACATCATTTTTTCATCTTTTACATTAAAAAACAAACAAAAATTATCTGTGACCTTATATGATCTCTCTGTGACCTTATTTAGGCATGAATTTTAGAATTACTCTAAAATAGAGGGTAGTTTGGTTGTAGTCGCAGAATAAAAGATGAACAGTCTCTCCTGTGTATGCACTTGTTTTTTAACAAAATTTTTCCCTTTGTGGTGTTGGATATCATGACCCAGCTATGGATTAATCACTGCCCTTATGTGTAGCATTTTTCTACATAATAATATCTTACACATTATAATTTTTTTTTCATGTTTGTTTTTCTGCAGGGATAAACTTGCAAACACATTCACCTCAAATTACCCTTTGTAGGA
>JAQLOL010000004.1:19753995-19774949 GCA_029783665.1 Naso thynnoides
GATTCACCTGCTGTACCCCCTGGCTCTGGTAAGAGGGCTGTGGGAGGATGTGATGAATAAGGCCCACAGCTTCATCACTTCCACGTGGACATTCTACCTCCAGGCGGACGATGGCAAAGTTGTCATTTTCCAGGTACAGAATTAAACAATCTGCATGCAAACAATGTAGTATATCCTGTTATGAAACACTGAAATTTTTTGGTCTTGTGTTTAACAGACTGAACCACAAGTGAAGTTTTTCTCCCAGTTTGAAGTGGAAAAAGAAGTCACAGAGGAGCCACAGAAGAGCTGTAAGTCCTCCACTCCATTCTCTCAGAATCCTTCAAATGTGGTGATATTCGGTCACATTTTTTGGTTTGATTTGGGGGATTTCTGTGTGCCTTAGACTTTCATTGTCCAAGACAATAGAAAATGAGCCTCAGCTGTGCTAAGTAACATTTAGATGTATGTGCAGATTATGTAACTTTTATTTCTCCTTTAAGTCCCCGGGTTAAGCCGCCCTGTTTACAAAGAATACCAACGCACTTTAATCCAGGAGAGGGACAGAGATTTGACTGGGGACCGCAGCTATGACGATGAATACAACCTCTTCAGCTGTCTTTCGAGGTTTGTGAGCTTTCTTTTTTTGACATTGTCAAGGAAACTAAATAGTTTAACTTGCTCAGCAGAGCGTGACATTAACAGCACAGAGGATCTAGTCCACACACCTGTTTAATTTTGTATTTTTCCTCTCAGGAACCCTTGGTTACCGGGGTGGATCCTTACCACAACTCTGATCCTGTCTGTGCTGGTCCTGATCTGGATCTGCTGCGCCACTGTGGCAACTGCTGTGGACCAATACGTGCCTGCTGAGGTAAATTCTGTGCAATTCTCTCTCTCTCTGTTTAACACTCTTTTTTTTTTTCCGAGATAATTGGTCTCTTGTGATGTCATTTTATGGTGCTGTAGAATTGTTATTCCTCTCTTGCTTTTTTTATTGGTAACTGTGTTGTAGTTGCGAGTCAAGGAAGTTGAGATAATAGTTACACACTTATGTAAATATGCTTATCTACTTTCTTGCTGATAGATGAGAAGATCACCTAGGTGACATTAAATGTGTAGCTGGAAGAAAGCAATTGGTTAGCATAGCTCTAGCATAAAGACTGCTAACAGTGGGAAACAGCTAGCATGCCTCTGTTAGAAGTTAACAAAACCTGCTACCAGCACATGTAGAACTTACATAGAAACACCTTAAATCTTCTTCTTTTTAAGTGCAATAAAACTCAAGTGTGTAAATAGGGCAATTCACCTTAAACAGGGAGTGATACTTGGCCGGTATCAGTAACTCCTGGAGTGTCCACTGGCTGCTGAACAGCTGTTCTTTTACGTAATGTCAAACATGTTAATTATTGAGCTGAAGAGTTGGCGGTTGGCACGTTTTGTTACCTTTGGACAAAGCGAACTTCATATGTAGCATTAATCATCTCATTCAACTTCTCTTTTTTTTTTTTTTTTTTTTTAAAAAGGGTATTTCCAAAATTTGTTTTCTGCATCCCTCACTGCAAACTGCTCAAGCTGAAAGCGTTAAACGCCCGTAATATAAAACAGACTGTTGGAAATGCAGAGCATACCGCGTTTTCTCTCTTCCAGATGTAACAGCTTGCTTTTGCATTAGAGTGGAGGGTTGTAGTCATATTTAAGGGTCTGACTGTCTTTACATTTTCTGCCAGCAATGTAAAAGACGTTAAAAGTCCAAACAATATTTCACGAGTGTCCTCGTCTTACGCAGAAATTGAGCATCTATGGCGACAAAGAGTACATGAAGGAACAGAAGCTGATCCCGTACCCAGCGTCTTCCCTGCTGATCATCACCTCCAAAGGGCCAGAGGAAGAGGCCGGGCCCCTCCCCTCCAAAGTGAACCTGGGCCAGTCCGACATCTAGAAGCCAAAGCTGTAGCAGAAGGGAAATCCTCCTTTATGAATCTTTAGTTGATTTTTATCCTCCGGCACAAGACGTGTGCTTCCTTTGGTCTATACGGGAGTAACTACTTGCTGAACATTTTGTATTATTGATATAACATCTTGTTTCCCCTTTGAAGCTTTTAAAGTTAAAGTGGTTTATTTTCTGTATATTTGTATGATTGAGGCATTATAGTATTGCGACATTAGTAAAATAGGTTTTTTTTGTTTTTTTTTTTCCCCTTAAATTTGGATGTGTGCATTAGCTCTCTGTCAGTGTGCTTATTTTACTGAATAATGTTTAACTGAATTATTTGTGACTTGAAGCGGTACAGGTTTCACCCCAAACCCTCAACTTCTGGCAAAGCAGATTGTGCTTACGTTGCAGACTGCCCCTGCTGGTTTTCATCTTTTTACTGCAGTGATTACTAGTTATTGAATTTTACCATAAAACCCTACGCTTTTCATCTTAATTAATGGCGGCGCAATGGTCAGTCTTTCATGCTTCACTGTTGTCTGTTCTCGTAATTATGGGTCAGAATTAAATACAAAGGATTGAAGTTGCTGAGTGTGACTTTTTTCTGTCATCATTAAGTATTGTCTGCTGCTGATTAACAAGAATTTTACACAAGAGTGTAGCAGTAGAAAAAAATATTAAAGTAACATGTTCAGAGAAGGAACCCTTGCATTCATATAATCAGTCTTAGAAATGCTATCCCTTACTTTCTGCTCAGATCTCACTGCAGCAAAGATCTTCGCAGCCCCAGAATTATGTTGCAGTGGGCGCAGTTCCTCCTTTTACTAGAAATGTAAAACTCTGGTGCCCATTCATTGTTCAAATCCTTAAAACATGGTCAAACAACGTTTTTCTAACCCTGTTTTATTCTTGCAGAACTGCTGAGATTTTTTTTTTTTTTTGGTGACACTTTGTTTTTTCACTATAATCTCTGTAATACGGGTGTTGCCAACTGAGGGCTTGCAAATGCAGTAATGCACACAATCTCTTCACCACTGAGTATTTGAAAGGATTATACTTGGAATCTAAAAACTCATGGCTACCTTATATTTAAGCACAATGTGCAAGGATCCTACCCGGCCATTTTCCTGCTTCTTTTTCTTTTAGTGTGTACGTCCTCAGAACCGGCTCCTTTTTTAGCTGTTTTAACCTGATACAGGACCAAAGGGGAAAAAGTGACCTGCTATCTCTATTATCCTAACAGTTTTTGTTCTGTTTGTGCAGCTTTTCTGTGTTGAAATCTTAGTTTGCTGAACTGTAATTTGATATTAAGGGGAACTGCCCCGACTTTACACATCAAAGTCTGTTTACAGGTCTTAGAGAGCTACTGCATGTGTGGAAACCAGAATGAATGAATCACCGTTTTAAGTCTCTGCCAACCATTCAAGTTGCAGTTTACGTCCATGGCTGACCTTTTGGATATAAAATGACATCTCTCCATGCTGTAAGACTTTCGTGTGAAATATCATCATAATTAGAATATGACTTCATGGATTATGGCCAAAAATAAGTTTTGCGAGGTCACAGTGACTTTGACCTTTGACGAACAAATTCTCATCAGTTCATCCTTGAGAACTAATAGACCTTCCCTCTTTATTTGAAGGAATTTCTTCAACGTGCTGTTGATATCGTGTTCACAAAAATGAGATGGACAGACAATCCGAAAATATTGTTCCTTCCGGCCACAGTTATCACTACTGTTAAGTTGTAAAAAGGTGTAGAAAGCCCTTTGTTGCTTTATAGGTAGCTGCACAAAGTCCGATAAATTTCCTTAAGTGATGTCTCTTGCATTAGTTGGGCTTGAAGACTACAAGTGTGAAAATAAAACAGAAAATCTGGAGGTGTGGAGGAAGAGCGAAGTAATCTTACTGTAGCCCAAATCTCAGAACAAATTTAAGGGGGGCGAGTTGCATCATGGGTCATTTCCACGCAAGGTTTCAACAAGGAAGAATGTGTGAAATCAAAACTAAACGGTTCAGCAGCATCAATGGATACTTTTAAAACCTTCCAACATTACAGGAAAGTGATACTAAGTCGATGCAGTATATGCTGAACACAGTATGTTAGAATTATACAACACGCAAACACAGAGTAATGCAATAAGGCTACCACCATTGGCTCCTTATATATTCCCAGTACAGATTCTCAATTAGTACACACAGTTTAAGCACGGAGCCTCTGGGGCCTCGGGGCAGTTGTTAGCTTTCTTAATCCAGCATTGAAGTAATTGGTCTAAAACACTTTATATTTGTTCTGATGAGCACTTCTCCAAAAATCAGTGAGTTGTGTCTCAGCAAACAGCAAGATTACAATCAAGGAAGCGGACACATGCAAAGTACTATTATACTATTAGTACTATTATAATATTTTATTTATAAAATACATAAATAAAAACAATGTTATGCTATAAACAGCATGAATGTTACCTGATAAAAGCACTCATGCTGCTCTACACGCCGCTCTATGGAACGCTACATGGACACGCCTCAGTAGCTGTTCAACAAGTCAATGTCCTCTGCGGAAAATGCTGATGAGGACAAACGCTTTGTGGGGGGGCTTTTCTGTGCACTGTCACACCTTTCTGGCTGACGTTGCCTCTTTTTGATATTGTGCGCGGGAGGCTTCGCTTGATGACTTGTTGTGCACGGCATCTGCTTCTCTGGCGTGTGATTGTCTGCTGCAGGTCTGCGGAAATGCAGCCTCTCTCTCTTGGCCTCTTCCTCGCTCTCACATACCAAGGGCGCTGCATTCAGTACCTCTCTGACAAACTTCTGCCTGCCAACTGGAGGACAACAACACTTTCAAGACTCTCTCAGATAATGTGTGATAATGACAAGCCCGAGTTTCAAAAGAGCCTATTACGACGTGAATGTAAAGTAAGGTCGACTTACAGAAGCGAAGCGCTGATGTTCTGGATTCGTCAAGTTTCTTCTGCTTTGGCATTTGTGAGCTACTTGTTTCCCACTGGTCTACAACCTGAACATGGCACAATGTATTTGTTTATGACATGCCAACATTTAGCCTCTAATTAAAAGCAGTGCTCACATTAACAAAACATATGTTTACCATCGTCAGCGTCTGAAAACACTACACTTACCTGCTCTGCCCAACCTTCTGTTTTACATCTCGAGTGATCAAAGACGTCCAGTGGTTTCTCCGAATAAATGAGCCCCAGCAGGTCCCACATGGTTGTCTTTAATCTTGTGCCAAGCTGGAGGTAGAAATTAAATTTTGATGTCAGCATCACAATAAGCGACAGCCAAGTGTTGCACACAGTCATTACTGTCTTACCTTTAAATTGGTTCCTGATACATCAAGTTTTTCAAGTTTAGGGAGACAAGTGAGATATCTTATGGCCCTTTCTGAGACAGGGTTATCTGTAAAAGACAAAGAATAACACATGCACATCTTAAAGATGGATGTCACCTTCAAAACTCTGGTGGTTTCTGCACTGCTACTACAGGGAAAAAGGAGACACTTTTTGGTTACTAACGGGAAATATCAAGGAACTGAAGACAGTCCAGTCCCTTCCTCATCATCCGGATAGGCGCGGTTAATCTTTGTAGACCAGCGTCTGACAGACTGTTACCACCAATGAAAAGCTGAATCAGTCTGCTGAGGAAGCAAGGAGGAAGTGTTGGTAGCATATTTCATAAAACTCCACACATCATGTCACGAGGACTGACAAATCAGGCACTACCTTGCCAATGAGCTGGATGTCAGATGCAGGAAAATCTCATGATCGTCGCCCAGTCTGCAGCCAAACAGATCCAGAGTCCTTAAACTGTGGAATGTTTTTATCTCTTCCATCCTCTCGTGCAACAGTGGAAATCTGCAAGGACAACAGATGTTACTGGTACTGCTCCTATTCAGGAAATCTGGGATGCTGGAGATATGTCCCCACTGTAACTCACCTATTTCTCAGACAGAGGGATCCAAGCACCATCTCCCCATATGCATCAGTAAACAGCTGCAGGGCTTTTTGAGAAATGTCTTTGTTTAAGAACACACGATTCTCCTCGACTGATGCAAAGAGTCTGTCTCCTATTTGCTCAGGGAAGCCCACCAGAGAGTCCACATGGTGAATGTTGCCAGCAACGAATAACAGAGTGATGTCAAAGAGAGATTTTGTGGTGTATCTCAGACTTCCCTCTGCATTGTAGGTGAATATGAAGTGCTCTTTTCTGAGCACTAAAGGATTTGTCCTTCTGCATGATGATACTGGTTTTGGCTGTGCAAGGACTATGTCACTGACACGACGAAGGCTGCCTCTTTCTCGGACGTAAATAGTGCTATTATCCATACTGAGGTCACACTCTTCCTTTACCTGTGAGAGGAACAAAACTCGTAATTCCGGCACGTTCAGTCAGCTAACCCGGCGACAGACTTGAAGCATTACAAAAACTCAAGGTAGTTAGCTTGCTAAGTAGCTAATCAGTGGTCGTTGATAACTTCGCTAAACCCAAGACAGAAGGTAACCTTAAATCTTTAGTATAAACGCTTTACTATCTGTAATTGTTTCTCTGGTTATTCTGTCATTTTATTTATTACTTGCGCGTATTCAGAGTTCTCTTGTGGCCTTACGTTACAGCGTAAAACATCACAGTTACGGGCTATGCTTGCTAACTTAAACTCAACTTCAAAATAAAAGTTCACTCCGACTAGACACTCATTTAAAGATCCTAAAATACAAAAAAAATAGTAACATTGTCATATTTTTCCTGGAAAACTCTTGAAATCATGATGATGTGCAATCCATCACGGCATCATCAATTATATGTTAATTTAAAAACAAGTTCATGCCGTTACTTTGAAAGTGCTACAGTAACAGGAAGAAGACTTGTTTACATGCTATTATTTCCTGTTCAACGCAACGCGAACCCAGCTGAGAGAAATGATATGATTTCTATGAGTTTTGGGTCATAAATTGGTAACTTACCAATTTAAAACTATGCTCTTTGTTTTTAGATACTAGCGAAGGTTCTTGTTATTACTTTGCCAGTCTCAGTCTTACGTTGGGTAGTTAATTTAAATTACTTGGCTGTTGATGAGCTGTCAAATAAGGATGTACGTTAATGTCAATTTAGCTAATTTAAGCTAACTTAGATGTTGTTACTTTTTTGCGGTGTTGACCATAGATTACAACGTTAGACAACAACCAGCACACCCTCCAGGACTGTTATGTTAAGATGGTGAGGTTCTGTTTCTTTCCTGTACAGCTTTCGTAGATAAAGTGCTCGCTAGAAGAACCTCGACACCGAGAGTGAATCCGTGTAAATGGCGTCGACAGATGATCCATTTGAATTCAAAGGTGAGTGTCCTCCATAATATTTTTGTGATTTAGAAGTGAAGTTAACCTATTGATTCTTCAATTTAGTGTTCTCTTTCTCAGTCCTGTACTGTGATGTAGCTCACTTAAAACAACCGCCCAAACTACTTCTATTCGTTGTTCATCTGTGCCATTACATAGAATTTGAGGAGGCTGGCAATCTGTTAGAGGCCAACAGAGATGCTATCACCATTAGCATTGAAGATGAAGATGTCAAATCTGAGAGGCAGAAAAAAGCTGATGGTTTAACTGCTGATGGTGATTATGAGGACCCACTTGCCAGTGACGACAAGACAGAGGTCTGGAAAAACACAAACTGAGAATCTGTAATTTTCTGTGAACTATAACGTCCTGTTTCATCAAATGATGTTTAATTGAATTTTTGTTTTCTGTTTTGTTTTTTCACTAAAGCTTCTCTCCGGGCAAAAGAAAAGTGCCCCTTTCTGGACGTTTGAGTACTACCAAAGATTTTTTGACGTGGAGACCCATCATGTAATATATTTATTACCTATCTGAATGACTTTTAGTCACTGTGACAGTTTGTCTCTTAATGTGGAGTGCTTCAGAGCAAATGTGGCTTTACATACTGTAAATAATTGTTAACTACTTTCATATTAACTTAACTTTCAGGTGAAAGAGAGGATCATTGGATCGGTGATGCCATGGCCTGGAAAGAACTTTATCCGTGTCCACCTTCAAAGAAATCCTGATCTTTATGGTCTGCGCTCAAACAGTTTAACATTCATGTCTTATCAGAGGTTGCACATATTTTCTGGTTTGGGAAATAATAATAAAAAAAAAACTTTCTTCTCGTTCTGCCCTATTTTCAAGTTGGTAAAATTTTTAATGGTCAAAATTTTGAAACCTCAGTTCTAATCCTTGATATTTGTTCTGTCAGGACCATTCTGGATTTGTACCACTCTTGTGTTTGCCATTGCCATCAGTGGGAACCTGTCCAAATTTCTAGTGAGCCACGGCAACCGAACATATACCCCAGAGTTTGGAAAAGGTAAGAGTTGTTATTCTTTGGTACATTTGTACAGTTTTGTCTTTTTGTTAGTTTTTAATTTTTGACACAACTGTGATTTTTCAGTGACCATAGCGGCAACAGCGATCTTCAGCTATGCCTGGTTTGTACCCCTTGCTCTTTGGGGTTTCCTGCTATGGAGAAACAACAAGATCATGAACTTGGTGTCATATTCCTTTTTGGAGATCGTCTGTGTGTATGGATATTCCCTTGTGATTTACATTCCAGCCGCGGTAAGATGTGATTTTTTTTTTAATCTCAGAATAACAGGTGTAACCTTAATGCCATTAATCATGAATACTTTTAATGGATGGTGTCTTTTTAAAGAGCTCATATAATGAGACATATTTAATACAATGCATTCTCGTTTCCTACATCAGGTCCTTTGCACTGTCCCATCAGCATGGCTGGGGTGGTTATCCATCATGGTGGCTCTCTGCCTCTCATGCTCTCTTCTGGTGATGACTTTCTGGCCTGCAGTCAGAGATGACCACCCCAAAGTTATGATATCCATCTTGGCAGCCATTGTCCTACTCAACGCTCTTCTTGCTGTCGGTTTTAAGGTAACTGCACTCTTTGTAGTCATGATGCTGCTTTTACATAACTTAACTGTTCAGATTAATTACAAATTTAAGTGAGGTGGAAAATAAATCTGTTTGAAGAAACAAGATCCAACATTAATTGTTCTGTTTTGGCAAACTAGATCTTCACTAATCCCGTTAATTCATGCTGCCTGTCCATCTCGGTGTAGATAACAACAATGATTGACTCAATTCCACTTGTCCTCAATGAGCTCAGCAGCATGGCAAGCCTTGACCCTACTTGTCTGCGTCAATCACAGACAGTATGTTACACTACACAGACACTTTTTGCGTGTCTATCCTTGTGACTTTCCGGGAAGCGACTGTCCCTGATAGTGTCAAGTTAACTCCCCGTGGGTAGACTCTTTTCATTGGAAACTTTGACCGCATTTGCTAACTGGTGTGAGAACGTGCCGTTACTGCACTTCTTCATGTGAACACGGGCGGCTCCACAGAGGTATCGTGTGTCTGGTCACATTCATGTAATTAGTCAGCAAAGTAAGCCTGTGTCTGAAGGCTGACCAAGATGAATGGACTGCAGGAGTGCTGAACATTTGCTGTGCATTTATGCGCAGACACACCGGCTTAAGTCCTTGATTGATTGGTAGTTCCTCTTAATACTGCATGTGCTTCTTTGTCTGATTGCTTCACACTGTTTTCTTTCTGTGTTTGGTTTTTCAGACCTACTTCTTTTACAAACCAGAACCAACACCACAACCACCAGCTGAAAATATCCTTCCAACAAAGGCAACATGAAAACCTTTCATCGTCTGAAGGTAAACAATAACAACACAAGAGCTTTCATGCCATAAGATCCCACTGGACAATGATTCCTAATACATTTAAGTCATATTCCTCCACTTTGTTCTTTCTTATTTCCATTTTTTAATTTCCATTTAATTGTAAGGAGTCATGACTTCCTACTTCAGTAGCAGCTTTAGTGCTGGCCTGTTTAGAATAGAACAGAATAGAATAGAACAGAATGTACTTTCTTAATCCTCGAAGGGAAATTCAGAAAGTAAATTTGGTCTTCTAATAAAGTACATTCTGTTCTATTCTGTGTTTGACTGGCTTTGGGTAAAGTGTGTGTGAGTGTGTGAGTGTGTGTGTGTGTGTGGTTTTTTTGACCTACTGGAGGAGAACACTCGACACCGGACTTCCTGAACACGATTTCTCCTTCCCAAACAAGCATTATTCTTTTTAAATTGCAGCTTCTCCTGTTGCCTTATTAGAGAGAATCGGGTTGCTGTGGTGATGAAGTCATGGGTCGTCTGGATTTCACCTGCACTTGGACATTCTGCCTTAAAGCCTGACCTTGAAACCTAGTGTGTATGCTTGTTTCAACTATGTGACCTCTGAAAATGAACATGAGTACCAAGTATGTTGTTTCTAATGGCCAGAATTCTAAACTTCCTTCAAGATAAATGGGGTATTGTGTTACACACCATGTAAGATCTCCGACAGTATAATAGTTTTCTACTTTAGAATTCTTATCTGCTTTATAGTTCTTTTATTTAAGTGTTTACATAACCGGTCTGTGCAGTAATTTTGGTGTTATCAAAGTCATTTTTTAAATATATTTTATATAATCCGTCTGTGAACAGGCTAAGACACTTTTTGTAAATGGTTTTCTGTATAAAGCACAACAACTATAGGGGTTAGTAAGACACTCAAGAGTAGGACTTATGTACAAATGAAGTTATTGTATTTTCCTCAAACCCATATAACCGCAAGTGCCCTAAACTAAAGCCAAAGACCCGTCCTAAATGCCCAAGGGATTTAAAACATCTGTAACTTTTTAAAAAAAAGTTAATTTGTATTGTAACAAACTGCATTGATAAAATGTATAAAAATTTAAAATGTAAGTCATCAATTGCTTTTTATGGGGGAAAAAAAAATAAAACATCTTTGTGGAACCAACCTTTTGTTGATGAAGTCATTATTTTTATGACAATGACCAAGAACCAGTTTTTAAGCACTAATTTAATTCTATGAACAGTTCATATGCAACCTGTCGCTACCCACATTAAAGAAATAGTAAATGATTTTGGAAAATGTGTGTTTTTGCCTTTTCTGCAATAAATTTTATCAGGAGATTAATGTAGCCAGCAGTTAGATAGCTTAGCGTAGTATCTTAGAAGTTTCAAACTGGTGACTTCGCTGTTCAAAGGCAACAAAATCCACCAAACAGCATCATAAACTATCTAATCTGTTCAGTCTTTTCCTAGATAACTAGTTAAGATCATACAGATAAACAAAATGAGATACAAGTGAGCTTTAGAGCTGGTGGTAAGTGGATTTTTTTCACCTTTTCACGGAGCCAGGCAGGCTATTTTCCCTTCTCTTGTCTTGTCACTGTTAAACTAAGCTGCTAGTTACAGCCTTTGTTTCCTGTACACGTCTCCATAAAAAACAAACACAGAAAACCTGACAAAAAACCGACTGAAGCTTAAATCATCAATAATAATTTTAAATGTTCAAACACTGCAATGTTAGGTTTGTTTTTTGTAGAATAATAAGCATAGAGATTCAGTGTTTACATTGTCAGTGAAAATTTCGTTTACATTTTTGTGTCAGTAAATCTAACATTTTTAGGTAGTACAACCTTAAATCACCCTCGCCTCCACACGTGTCGGCAACATGACTCTTTTCTACCAGCTCCTGACTGCACTAAAGGCTGCCAGTGCATTTCAACAGTTGGACATGTTAAATATTTAAGGGATCGTAACTAATAGGTATAACTTCAACATTTCAGAGAGAGCGTCTAACTTTAAAAGTGGACATTTGGCTGCCGCTACCGTTTTCCAACTCATCCATCTGAACTGTCGTGTGGTCGAGCAAACTGATAGAATCTACTGTGTCACTGTTTGGATGCACAGATCACCTGCAATGGAAAATGTAACTTTGTATGTAAAGCCTGATTCTGCAGGCGCACAGCGTGTGGTCGGCACCTTACACACTGGGGACCTCTTTAAAGCTTTTGGTCAATATTTTTCTATTGATTAACATGAGCAAAGTTTTTAGATTAATTAACAAATTAGGGGGAAAAAATTGTCACTTGAAACGGTGTCAAAGGGATGGTGGCGCCCTAATTAATGGTCATTCTAGCCCCAGCTTTGAGTTACACAGGAGCTGCCTGACAAACAGATAACCCTGTCAGAAATGTCTCCTGCCTCAGTCTCACACTGGCATGTCGCTGCTCGTGCTTGTAAAGTGGATTTACTTCCACAATGCTGAGGGACTACTGGATTAGCTTGTAAGTAATAGTTTTGAAAGAAATGTCTTTTTAGTATTTATTGCCATTTACAGTGATTTGGGAGCCTCACCATAGGATGGCCGCCTCAATTGGGAAAGTTGAAAAAGTGTCCAAATTTGAGACACTGAAACTTTTGGAGAAATGCAGAAAGGAAAGAGATGAAGCCATGCACAGAGAAAGTGTCCTCAGAGAGAAACTCAGACAGTATGAGTCAAGGATGCGTTCAACTGAGGCTCTGAAACAGAAACTCAAGAGCTTGACGATGGACAACAAGGAGCTGAGGAAACAAGTGAAAGCTCTTCGTACAGAGATTGGACTTGAGTGCAGCCCCAAGTTCAACGGGAAGACAACAAAGGACATAATCAATGACTTGCATGAGAAGGAGCGTGAGTGCAGTTCCTTGGTGGAAAAGACTGGAAAATTGAGTCTGACCATAGATGATTTGACATCAGAGTTGGCAAATACAGTAACCTCTAAAACTCTTTTAGAGGATCAAGTGCAGTCATTGCAGCAAAATCTCAAGGATATGACAAATAATCAGCGCCGTCTGCTAAAGCTGTGGGAGGACAAGAAGATCCAGAGGGAGCAGCTTGCCCTCCCTGCAATTGCCCAAAAACATGGACAGAAACCATTCGTCCATAAAGCAATTCAGACCGAGATGTCCATCGGTTCAGCCCAAAAGCTCCCAGCCAATGCCTTTGAGATAAAGCAATTCCCTCGGGAACATGAGAACAAGACTGTTTTGGATAAACACAGTTTTCCAACTTATGGAAACGGCTTTAATCATGATAAGAAGGCTTTTTTGCATGATGAAACCAAAGGAATTCAGAACTGATCTGATTTTTTGATTTACAGCAACTTACATTCTGCATTGAGAAAGAAAAGCAGATCTATAATTGGACGAATGTTTGCTATATCTGTAAATAAACAAAAAAATAACATCAAATTTAAAAATAGAAAGGCTATTTATGACTTTTCTTGGTGCTTTTGGTTAATTCTCTGCCGTTGCAGTTATTTTAGTATTTTATTATTTCATTAGTTTAATTTTATAGATCTGTTTAATGTCATATTTATCAGGAGCAACTTTTAAAGATTTGCTTGTAAGCGTTTTCTATTTAACGAGTTTGCACTGGCCAGACACTACGTATTTATACATATTTTATTACTGTACAAGCGCATTCATTTAAATTCGTGTGGCTGTGCTACTGGCAGCAGGCAGGAATACGGACACCTTTTATTTGGGTCCTTTAGAGGTCCTTTGAATGCATGTGGCGCGATATGGGAAACTGAACGGAAAAATAGTTTGGCAGCAGAAAAGCCGAAGAGATTATTATCGCTGTGTTCTTCTCCATTCATCAAAACAACATGTTTTCTGTGGAGCAAAGCTGTTGGTTTGTCCGCAAGGTGAGTCTTCAAAGTTACATTTTCATTTATTAAAGAGAAAACGAATCGCTTGTGCTAACGTGCTAACTTCAAGTAACGTAAACGTTAGCCCTTCTGTTTATGCTAGGTTGTGAGAGCTCAGCCAGGATTAGTCCATATAAAACAGAAAAGTGACATAGAAAGAAATAAAGATACAAGTAATCTGATAAAAAAAAAGGCCCAACATATGAATACATAAGGTGTAATAGAAAAAAACCGGGGCAACTAATAATGACATAAATTTTATAAGCAAAATAGGTTTTAACGTTACAAATTAACTAACGTTAGCTAGCGTTAGATACAAAAATTAAATTTCAAATAATAACAAAAATTAACGTTAATCATGACGTGCCACTATAGTTGTAGAGTGCTTCTGTCGAACTTTGCTATAAGTTGGTTGAAAAAATAAACTAAAGCGAAGAGAGTCATTTACAAAAACGATTGCCTGTAAATCCGCCTAACGTTTCACTCGTTACGGCTCTGCACAATTATCAGGAATAAGAATTTTCTTTGAAAATGACTGACAAGATGAAGTGCATTTGGACTTTAAAAGTATCTTACACAGAGGTCTGAATGTCTGCCCGCACGTCTAAGAAAGAATGGAAGTGTACGTTATGTGTTCAGTCTTCACTTACGAATGATATGTTCATTAGTGAAATCCAGGCAATGAATGTTGTTAATGAAAATAATGGAGACCCCAAGAAGAACAACCACTGTTTATTACAGAAGCTGATGGTGATCTTAATAAACAAACAGATAAACAAAAGAATGATTGCTCCGAGTCCTAAATATAAACAAAAAAAGAGTGCAAGGACAGAGGAATACAAGGTTACAGGTCAGTGATTATTTTTATTCTGAATTATGTCCTAACTATTTTCTTCATTAGAAAAAAGATTGTTAGCTTGCAAAATGTTCTTACATACTTAAAAAAAATGTTCCTTAAATTTTCAGAGTTAATTCTGGATGAAACAAAAACACTCACTGGTTAAATATCACATAGTACCTGTGGTATTTTAACTGAGGCTGTATTTCTTGTTGTACAGCAGAGAGCAGGGTGGTAATAAGGTATCAGCTATGGCAACAAAAAACTTCAAGTTTTAAAGATCGTAGTTGTATATCTACTAAAACTTGTGTTAGGGTCAGTTAATGAGTGTTTAGTAAATGCATATGAGGTATATGATATGTGTTTATGTACATGTGTATTTTTTTCCGGTATGTGTTGATAGTCGTCTCTCAAACGCCCAGGACCGGTCTCTCCTAAGGGCCGCAGTAAAGGTAAATCTAATCTAATCTATTCATCCTGTATGTAATAATGTCTGCTTTGCTCAGGTAATTTGCTGGAGAGCTGCGGCCAGTATCGCTTGGGCTGTCCTGTTGTTGCCACCCATCACTGCAGTCTTTGTTTTCCTTGGCAAGTTTAGTCTCCTCCACCCCATCCAGACGATTTCAGGTCAGTCCCCTCTTTCAACAGGACTCGTCACAAGCTGAAGTTGTGCGATGCTTACTGTACACTGCTGTTTTCCATGCAGAATACCTGTCCCTCTTAACAAGTGCAAGTGCCATCTTCTCATTAATTCTGCTGTGTGGAGTGATCCTCATGGTTGGATTCCTAAACCTGGAGTATTACACAGGTAAGGGAGAGGATGCTGGTTCTTAATGTTTACTCACTTTTATTTATTTATTTAGTTAGTTATTTATTGGTTTGCACAAAAAAATTAAGTGGCCACATGCATAAATATGTCTTTCACCAGGAAAGACAAAAGTCATAGTTGTGCTGGTGAGTTAAGAAACCTGAGGAGGGCTTTTAGTTTTACCATACCATATTAGCACATCATGGCACCAAAAAGCAAAGCAGGATAGAAATAAATAAAATAAAATAAAAATAGAAAATAAACACATCAAAAATAAATGGCTTTGTCTTGAATGATGTCTTGTGATTGACAGCATTTTCCAAGTACTGGTTCAGTGGGCTTTTAGTTTAGCAGAGCAAAGATACATTGCATCAGCAAATTAGTTCATAGTTTATGAACACATGCAGTGTCATTGTAGAGTCTAATTAACATGCTCATTCATGTAATGCAAGGTTGGGAGGATCAGTCTCTGGGTAGCAAAATGCAGAAATATAACAGCCTACACATTTGTTAGTCTGTGGTTTTAACTCTGATGCTGCTCTTTTTCTCTTGAGTCATCCCAACCATTGCATGCTCGAAAATTGCCCTGTTGGGTCAGCTGCTCCACCCACGTCAGCTGGTCAGCTCCCTGACCCACTGTGTCATGGGAATGATCGTGGCTTGGTGTTGTGCCATCACCGTCGGGGAAAGATATGAGACACTCGGCTACCCTTGTCCACAGAGTGATGATGGGTAAGCAGCTACTGTTAAAACTGTCATGTTAACGTGTCTTTACATGCTACATCCGTTTTGTCTAATTGGCTCAACTTGTTTCCAGCAGTGATGGTTCTCCTCAGATGTGTCTGAATGAGTATCACCTCATCCTTCTGCTGGCTGGAGCCTTTGTTGGACTCTCTTACAGTCTGCTTGGAGTGATCCACAACAGGAGCTATGTATCGTTCCAAACTGTTCAGGTATGTGAGGATGCAAAGACGGAATATTTTTGAAGTATTTTTGCCTGAATGACTTAATGACCTAATGAATGCCGACAGTGCTTTCTGTAGTCATTTAGAGGCAGCCTCCACTTGCATCTACAACCCCGTTTCAGTCAAGTTTATGTTCTAGCCCGTCATCATGCAAGTTTCCTAAAATCTGATATCCCAAAGTACAGAGAGTAACAAAAACTTAAACACAAGATTACTATCTTTCAATAGCAGTCAGTGATGCTCTTTGATGTTCACTCATTGTTATTCTTCCCCAGCAATACAAATACCTTCGCTTTAAGGGCTCTCTACCTTTGGTGGTGAAGTGCAGCACAACTCAGGCTCTTTACTCTGTCAGGAACTACATTGTTGTGTATTTCTTTTTGGGTAAGTGATCTCTGTTTACAGTTGAAATGTAGGCCACACAGAGCTCTTGTGTTTTCTAACATACTGCTTGAGGAGGTGATGAAGTTCACTTCATGATCTATTCCCAGATAATCTTTTACCAGTAACCTTCAATAGGTGTGCTTTTATTTATTGTTCAATTGGTGCACCTTAGTTCTGTTTTTATTTTGCTTTTATACTCTCCTGTAAAAAATTATAAGGAGTGATGGACAAAATGTTTTGATTTTATGTTGACAGGATACATTCCGAAAGCATGGATTTGTAAAACACTGAATCTTCACTTGAGCAGGTCAGTATGGATTCTGTGTTGCAATCTCATAAAATAGTTCAAAAAAATGTTTTGCTTTTTGTCCTTGCCACATTGTGCTGCTTCCTTATATAACGCCCTGCATGTTTGATCTCCACCTCCAGCTCTGTCCAGCCTCTTGAAAGCATATCTGGACTGCTGGACCTCTCCTTGCTCTACCATCTGTGGATCAGTGCCAGCTTCCTCCTCTTCACTTGGCACATCACACTGCTGCTCTTCAGGATTTTTGTCACTGAGGTTTGTTTATCAATAAAATACATGTATACAAATTCAATATTGGAAAAAAAATCAAAGGTCTTGCTGTGCTTTTTTTATTCTTCTGTTTCATGTATCTTAACACGCTGATGCCCAAACTCAGTCCAGTTCTTAGAATCAAATCTGGCTGCCAGTTTGTGGTTGTAAGTGAATCAAATGCAGAAACAGGTGAAGGTTGTGTTGTATTGACTCAGTTTGCCTTTTAATTATTAAGAGACACTAGGGGGCACTGTTGTCATTGCTTTGCTTGCTGAAGAAAAACACCAGAATTAAACAGCTAATCAGGAACACCCCTGAAGTTATCTCAAGTGGTCAGTTACTCTTAAATGTTTTGACATTAAGCTGAAAGGTCATCTAATACATTTCCTGTTTTCTGCAGGTTTACAGTTTTCCTGTGCAGTCGTCTTTTACCGAAGATGCCCACCAGTGTCTTCCTAAAGTTCTAACTGACAAGCAGTCAATGATATTAAAGGTAGATAAACACACACTGATAATTCTATTCTTCCACATTCAAGTTTTTTCTTATCTTTGTGCGAACCGATCATCAATTTCGGGTATGGTAATGTTTCTTTTCCCGAATTTTAGTTCCTGGCTCTTCAGGACTTGGCTCTGCTGTCTCAACACTCGCCATCACGGCGCTGTGAGGTCTTCAGTCTGAGTCAGCCAGGTCTGCTATTTTATCAAAAAAATGCAACAAGAAGTCTTTGTGTGAACTTTTATTTTTAATTGTTTGACACACTTCAAAAATTGATATTAAATTTACAAGTAGAACATATCTTTTGTTTATTTGTTTATTGTTTTTTTTTTTAAATTCTTTCCATGTCTTTTTCCCAGGTGGCCATCCTCATAACTGGAACGCCATCAGTAAGGAGTGTCTGTCTCTGCTGGCCGATCTCACCCAGAGACTTGTAGCGTATCATGACACTGTAGCAACTAATGGCAGAGCCAAATCTCTGTCGTCTGGGAGTGAAAGGAAGACTTCATCCGAGACATCAGGTATGTTGCTATAAAACTCAAATAAACATAACTGTTTATGACCAGCCTCATTTATCCTTTTTGTCCCATCCTGCTTTTTTTCAAGTAATCTCAAGCACAGAAGACCTGATGAGCCCGAGGCCAGCTTTACTGATGAAAACTCCAGCCTCAGTCTTTGCACGCTCCATAGCTGGGACCCCGCAGAGCCCTCTGACAGCACCGTTCACTCCTGACCTGGACAGCCCTTTTGCTTCACCCGCCCTACGGCGTCTGACTGCTCCTGTGGCACAATGCTCCCCGTGGTTTGGCACAGTGCAGAGCCCACACGTCATGAGGAGACCACCAAAACTATGGTCCACCTCCACAGGTCAGAGAAGGCTAATGGAGGCTTCAGGCCACTCAAATCATACAGACACTCAAAGGTCCAATTGTAGCTGAATAGAAATTAGCCAAACCCCCCCACCCCCCCAAAAAAAACAAGGCTAATTACTTATCTGAACAAGTGAGTAGTGAACATATAATCAGCTTTACAAACAAAGGGTTATTTTTCTCTGGGCAGTGCATGACAGATTTCACCTCAGTTTTTTTTATGATGCCTTTTACATGACCTACATTTGGAAACCATCAGCAGTAAGATCGGCTACTACTGATAACTTTACTCTCAGTAACAACCGCAATTGTAGCATTACATGTAACATATGTATATGAATAGTGATGTCACTAATCCAAAGTTAACTTTGTTTCACAGTTGTCATATTACAGTTATTGATCTACACAGCCACAAATCATCGCTGTGCACCCTGCAAACAGCTGTGTTTAAAAAAAGAAAAATGGCGTTAAAAATATGTTGTGCCTTTTTTCCTTTCCCTTCCAAAACAAATTCACACACCAGCAGATCAAGGTCTTGTTGACAGGTGCTGATGGTATTTATACTGCTTTTGCCAACATGGGGGCGCCAGAATCAACACAAAATGAAAGTACTATATAACTGCTTTAAATGTTAAAATATTGCCAGAAGTATTTGGAACTTCCAGGTGTCATTACATTAATAATACAGAGATGAATAAAGGATAACTGTAAATCCGGCTGTTCTGACAGTTTAAATGTGTGTGTTTACTTTGGTCTCTGTGCAGATTCACAGGTCAATGGCAGTCCCCAGTCATCCCCAGCCTCAGTGCCCAGTCCCAAGCAGGAACCGTCCAAACCAAGTCTCCTGGCTCAGTTCCTCCAGAACAGAAAAGAACAGGTACGTCAGTTATATAGTGACAGAGTTACAGCACAGATATTAGTGTGGTTTATGCAGCATTAACAAAAGGCTTTTGATACCTAATTTTTAGTAGCTCAGAGCTAACAGAACAAATCGTGGCTGTGTATCATCTGGTTTTTGTAAATTTCTAAAACCAACAAGTCAAGAAAAGTCAGTATTTCCTCATTTGTGTTACATGTTTCTTGTGCAATTTTAGATGCAAAACAACTTTACAATGAATTGTCCCATTCAGGTTAAAAATTTCTTGGCAAAGCGGGTGCTGATAATGTATTTGTTTAACAAGGTAAGGACGTTTTGCATGTGCATGCTGTCTTTAGCTTTGTAAACACTGAGAGGCTCCCTGCATGCTTTCATGTGACGCAGTAGATTTTCTTCTGGTTTGACAAATCTAGCAACCTCACCCTGCACGCATCACTAATGCAACACTTCGGGTTTGGGGCTTGATTCTACAGACATTACTAATGTAGCTCTTTTCCATCCATCTGGCTGTTGCCATGAGCCTTGCTAATTACTCTAAAAGCTTGAGTTTAGGAGTCATGTTAACTCATGAGTATTGGAGGTCACTTGACCATTAAAACAATTCATTGCTCTAACCTAAATGTTTCAGAAATGTCTGTGTGGTCATATAAGAAGTTTGAGGTGCAGCTAAGTTTATTAAAGCCAAATATCACACTTCAGTTGCATTTTTTCATTTGTAGAAACTAGTCTGCTTAGTCTGCTGTTCTTTAAGAGGTTTACCTTTCTTCCCGTAATCATGCATGCATACTGTAGTGTAGTCTCCCTTAAATGTGCCAGTCTCACTTCCTAAATTATCAGTCTGCAGTGCATCTGTCTGATTAGTAGAGAACTGCTTAACCTGGTGTCTTACAGCTTCCAGAAGCCTCCAGTCAAGCTCTGTTTGCGGACAGCCAGGCTCACATCTGGGCTTTAGAAGGTAGGAACAGTTGATGGACCTTTTGTTCATCTGACATGAAAGTGACATGCTGATACAACATCTACTACGTCCTCCTCTAGGGCTGTCCTACCTTGTTCAAGCCTCCTTCTCAGAAGACCAGTTTGGTGTTGTACAAACTACATTACCCAACATTCTCAGTTGCATGCTGGTCTTACAAGAGGTAAGTTGTAATGATTCACTGCAACTACCCAGAGAACACATACTGGCTCACGCAGCAACAGTTACTTTAAAAAAAACTAAACTAAACTGACTAATCAGATTTTATAGCCCAGCTGTTCTGTGGTTAACTACAAACCTTTGAACTTTGTGCCTTGAAAACAAAAACACAGACCATAGGCTTCTTTGTGCATGCCAAGAGTTTAGAAAGTTAAAAGAGCGAGAGCATAGTGACACAGACGTGACTGAGACATCATAACATGCCAAAAAAATAATAAAAATTCAGTTTTATTCATTTATTACACAGTGGCCAACACACAAATAAAACTAATCTTTTTTTTTTTTACATGTAATCAGTAACAATATATTTGATATTTTAACTCATCAGCTTCTCTTATTTTTGCAAATACACGCTCATTATGAATTTGATGCCATCAATAAGTTTAAAACAAGTTGAGGTGGAGCAACAAAA
>JAQLOL010000004.1:19778108-19791820 GCA_029783665.1 Naso thynnoides
ATTTATATATGTACATATAAATTCAACTAACTAGAGTTCTCATAGAAAATGAGAAAAGCTGGACTTTATCGCTCTCACACAACAAATGACTGGCAAGCATATTGACCCTACCGCCCCCCCTCTGTCTTCCTCTTTGAGCCAATGTCAAAACAGCCCAGACGGAAGTTTCCTCACAAGTGGTGTGCTGGCTGCAAACATATGACCTGGTTCAAACAAACTGAAAAATGTTACTTAGCATTTGATTTAAACTATCGGAATCAGCAAGGGATTTAAAGGAACCACATGGACAAGTGGAGTCCTTAATTAGTCCAATACCAATTGGCACGTAGACAGTCTTTCAATTTTGGTTTGATCCAGGTCGGTTCTGGCTCTTTAAAACTACACAGCTCCCCAACAGAGCCCAACATCAGTCCTTATATCCTATATCCATGCTGAACATCTATCTCTGGATTTTCAAGTTCAATGAGAGAGATGAACTGAAGATGTCCTGTAAAAGATGGGTGTCAGGGTGAAGAGTGAGGAAGGAAGAGGAAGGACGAAGAAGGGCTGGTGGAAGCAAAAGGAAACCTCCTCATCCTTTGTCAAAAAACACTTAAGTGCAAAGTATCCCCCCATTCAAAAAAATTAAAGAAACTAAACTTCACTGTGTGTTTTCCAAGGAGCGAGACAAGATGAGACAACAGCTCATCCCCTGCAACCACACACTCAGTGCACGTTTTGTCTGTGTCTCAAACTAAAGCATCCCTGATTCGAAGTGCACTCAGTAGTGAAGGGGAGAGTGATGGAAAGAGGAGGGAGTAGCTGAGGGCAGCATGTAGGGTGATGCAGCATGTAGGGATTTTAGTAGTCCTCAGAGAGCACATGTATGAAAAATGCAACTAGCTGCACAAGCCCAGGACCAGAAATCAATATGAGACTGGGGTGATACAGTCCGGGGCACTGGGGCTTCCCCCCTTTGGACTCAAATCTTAAAGGAATTCACATTTAGGAGATGATTTGAGGGTACCAACCATTAGAGAAAGTCACACTTAACATTTAAAAAGCAGTTTAAGGTGTCATATCTTAAGGGAAGCCATATGTAGGAGATGGTTTGATGTTGCTAGATGTTAAAGGAAGTCACTTGTAGAGGAGGATTTGAAGGTAAAAACTTCTTTGATGAAGTCACATTTGGAGGATGGTTTGAGGGTACCAAGTCTTAATGAAGACCATATTTATAGGATGGTTTAAAGGTACCCAGTCATACAGAAAGTCACATGTAGGTTATGGTGTGAGGGTTCTGGATCTTAGAGGAACTCACATTTAGAGGATGGTTAGAGGGTACCAAACCTTTAAGGTGGCCATATAGAGGGGATGGTTGAAGGGTACTGAATTTTAAAGAAGCAACATTTATGCTACAGTTTGAGGAGTGTACCAAGTTTTGGGGAAGTTCACATTTAGTTGATGGTTTGAGGGTACGAATTTCTGGGCGAAGTCACAATTAGGAGATGGTTTGAGGGTACCGAATCTTATAGAAAGTCACATTTAGGTGATGGTTTGAGGGTATCGAAGCTTATAGAAAGTCACATTTAGGGGATGGTTTGAGGGTACCAAATCTTAAAAGGTAGCAATATTGAAGGCATGGTTTAAGGGCACCAAATGTTAAAGGAAGTCACATTAAGGGGATGGTTTGAGGGTACCAAGTCTTAAAGACAGCTATATTTAAGGGATGGTTTGAGGGTATTGAATTTTAAAGGAAGTCTAATTTACATTATGCTTTGAGTGTACCACATTTTGGGGGAAATCACATTTATTAGATGGTTTGAAGGTACTAAATTTTGGGGGGAAGTCAAGATTTTTTGGGAATTGTAAGGGAAGTCACATTTATGTTATAGTTTGAGGAGCTTACCAAATTTTTGGGCGAAGTCACAGTTAGGAAATGGTTTGAGGGTACCGAATCTTATAGAAAGTCACATTTAGGGGATGGTTTGAGGGTACCAAATCTTTAAAGGTAGCCATACTGAAGGCATGGTTTAAGGGTACCAAATGTTAAAGGAAGTCACATTAAGGGGATGGTTTGAGGGTACGAAGTCTTAAAGAAAGCTATCTTTAATGGATCGTTTGAGGGTATCGAATTTTAAAGGAAGTCTCATTTACATGCTTTGAGCGTACCAAATTTTGGGGGAAGTCACATTTATTAGATGGTTTGAAAGTACCAAAGTTTGGGGGGAAGTCACATCTATGAGATTGTTTGAGGGTACAGAATCTTAAAGGAAGTCATATTTAGGGTATAGAGTGAGGGTACTAAATCCTAGGGGAGGCCATGTCTATGAGATGGTTGGAGGGTACCAAATCTCAAAGTAAGTCATAATCCATGGATGGTTTAAGGGAATTGAAAGTTGTAAGTAGTCACATTTAGAGGATGGTTTCAGGGTACCACGTTTTAAAGGAAATCACTTTTAAGGGACGGTTTGGGAGTACTAAATCTTAGAGGAAGTCACATTTGGAGGATGGTCTGAGGTGACAATTCTACCCCCTTCATCCCTGCTGAACCCCTCTTTCATCAGCATAGAAGCTTGAGAGTGTGGGTTACTAAGAAAGTATGGGTTGTGTGCTGGTGATGTATAGCTTCCTACAGGACGCCTTAAGAGGAGGTGCTTGTTGCCATACATGCACAGTACATTATTACAGGGCTAGGCAGAGCTCATAGATAATGTATGGGCAATCACGGGCCTCCAAGTGGTTTATAGGGATAATTGCACTCACTAAACCTCTTTGTACAATTCTCAAAAATCAGAAATCTGAAAGTGTGTATGCTGTCTGTAGTCTCCACTTGCACACTCACAACTGCTGGGAAACCAGGCATTAAGCATCTCTCACTCTGCTTCAAAACAATGTTTAAGTAAATGTGTGTGTTTATCTGTTTGAGTTTGTATGCGTGTACAAAGAAAAACAAACCAAACCAAAAAAAAAGTCTGTGGCTCATCAGTGTTTGAGTGTGCCAGTGTGTCAATAGTGCTTGCCTGTGTGCATCAATTCAAGGGCAATAAAGTGAGTATGTATGTATGCATGTATGTATGTGTGTGTGTGTGTGTGTGTGTGTGTGTGTCTAAGTATGCATGTGTGTTGCTCAAGAGGACATGCACTGGACGTGGTCTGGACCTCCCTCCTCTTCATCAGAGGAATCTGGAGAGCTCCACGACTCATCTGTGTCTGGCTCTGCACCCTCACGACGAGCCTGTATCAGAACAAAGAAGAGGAAGACAGAAACAAATTAGAATATTGTTGGTTATATGGTTGGTTGGTTGTATTAATAATATGAATACATTTGCCAACTTGGTCATTAGCTTTTTTTTCTTTCCCTTTCTTCCTTTTGATGGAAATCAGCTTTTTTTTCTCTTCTTTCTTTTAATTTTTGCTAAATCTGGTGCACCCAACTTTATTTTTGTTGCAAATAATCAATGTACGTGCACACTGTCCTTTATAAACTACAACCAATGTTAGAAATTGTACTATACATTTTAATTGCATTATTATTATTATATTACTCTTTTTTTTTTAATTTTTCTTAGAGTCCCTGCTTCTGGATAATCAGAGTAATAACATATCTTTGATATTTATGTTGCCTTCTTGTCCCAACAAAAGTTACCTTTATATTTAGTGTTTCTCACCAAAGTCCAATATTAGTATTCTCAAGGCCTAAAATGTTAAATACACTTTCTCTCTAACAAAACTTTTTTAAAAATAATTTTAATCATGCAATGTTTACATTCATGCTTGCTTGCTGTGTGTAAAGTTACACCATGAGGAGAACAGCATGACCAGAAGTCAGTTTCATTGCAGGGCACTGATCCGAAAGACTCTAATTCATGTGTAATAACAACTTCTACATACCATTCAAAGGGCACACCCAAATTAAGGAACTCACAAGAAGCAGATAAAAGGGAAGCAGCAAATAAAATCAGATCAGCAAAGGCTAAAATATCCAAACCTTTAGTTAAGTGTATGGGTCAAACTCCAAAAACATCCTACATTTCCCATGATACAACAAACAGGATCTCTTAGGGCCCTGCCTACATGGTAAATTCCATCATCTTTTAACTTCATATCCCAGAACAAAGTCATTGTTTTCTGGGTTTGTCGTAGTGTTTGAGAGCTCACCCTCGGGGGCCTTCTATTCCTCATGTGTCTCATCAGGAACCACAGCAGCTGGGTGTCATACTGGTCACCGTGACGCACGCTGTCCTCATCGCGTTCCCGCTTGTTTTTCTTCATCACCTTGAGAAACACAATATATTGTTTAGTTCAGCTGCAACCATGGAGAACAAAAACATGCACAGACAGCATGACACGTCACTGATTCAAATTTCATTAGTTTCAGGACTAGTCACTACAAAAGTTTTACAACCTACAGAGCAAATAACATCTCTCCTTAATTCTTACACATGACCAGTCATCACATAATGTTTTTTAACTAAATGTTACTTGTGTCGTAGTTTTTGCCTCCACTCTCACACATTATAAAAAACTTATTCACTATTCAGAAACACTGCACACAAAACCAAATGTGGGAAATAAAATGACCCCAAACAGCCCTTATAAACATCTATTTCAGAGGTACCGTAATATTGTATGACTGTTTTGCAGTGAAAGACAGTGATCATGCAAATTTTAAATTCAAATTCACCATTATTTTTTTTACTTTCAAATATGTGGTTTAGACAGACAAGTTAAACTGGGTTTGTTCAATATCAATCTGATTCACCTCTGTGATGATACAATGAGATCGCAGAGTGTTTATAAAGCCATTTTCAGTGGTTTCATGGTTTACTTGTCTGTATTAAGAAGTGGGTAAAACTTGGGGCTGCAACAAGTGATTATTTTTATTATCGACTAATATCAAGATTATTTTTATCATAAATGATACAAAAAAGCAGCAAATCCTCACATTTGAGAGGTTAAACTGGCAATTCCTTTTACTTTTTTATTTGAAAAATGACTGAAACAACTAATCAATTATCAAAATAGTTGGTCATTAATTTTCTATGGATCGATTAATCGATTGTTCTAATAATCATAGCAGCTCTAGGAAAACTGTACTACAATCAATTAAATGATTACAACAATTTAATATAACAAATATATAATATAAATATATAATATGTAAAATAAATGTATGATATAACAAATAATGTAACAAAATGGTATAAATTAGGCCAGGACAGAATACCTCCTTTAAGCCCTTGAGTCCTGTGGGACTTTCAGCTGTGGGGGCCCACAGTTTGATGTCATGGTCCAGTCCACTGGTGGCCATACCTGGCAGATGTGGATGTGGCTCCAAACAGTTCACCTGTAGTTGTCAAGGGTAAAACAGAAAAAACAGAATGATTAGTATGAAGATGAAGGGAGAGTTTGCAGAGAGTATTCTTGGATTGGATGTCTCAGCAGCAAAATGCTTACTGTGAGAAATATACAAAGCACTTTGTTTAGTGAAGCCAGTTATCACAGAAAGTTTATCACTGTAAAGCGTTAAAAATAGTATTTTGCCACAGCTGACAACGAATACTTGGTAATAACTACACCACCAACCCCAGTTTGTTTGTACAGGCTTTCCCCAGACCTCTGTGAACTACATATATTGTTGTCCCTGTTTGACTCACCACTCCTCCTCTGTCTCCCTCCATAAACTGGACAATACGAGCAGAGTACTTGTCCCACAGGTAGATGTGTCCGCAATCACTGCCACTGACCACAAACTCACTGCATGGCCCATAGAAGTTCACGCCCTTCACTGTGAGAAAGACATGAAGAAGACACAAGAGCTTTACTCAGCAAAACTGTGAAAGCTAAATCAGTCAAGTACGGCAAGTGGTTGTGAAGTTTGGCTCCATCTGCTAAGTTTTAAACCAGTGAGTAGATCCAAAGGGCACTGCTTTATTACTGCAATAATTTTTTGTTGTAATTGGGAACAGAGTTTAATACCTGTAGCATTGTTGCGGTGTCCCTTGTATCTCCTGCGATAGTCAGCCCCATCACTGTGGTTTGAGTCAAACAGGTAGATGTCCTCGTCATTGTAACTGGCCAGCAGCTCTGCATGCACACAATGCATCAGTCAGTCATTCATTTAATTTCCTTTAATGCCATAAAGGCTGAGATGAAGATGATCTGGGCTTTTTTCATCATACAGAAAACATTCAGACACTGGACTCATTGGACCTAAGTATTTGCTGGTAAGTTGCACCGAACCTGACCTTAGTGCTTTCCTGCAGAGACAAAAGCACACTAAAGCTTTTCATTCAGTTAGAATAGATCTCATTCCATTTGAGTGTCACTGAAATTGCACTGTGGCTGCATCAGCAAGGCTGAGAATGGCAATAAGTTTTAAGACAATGAATCAAGCAAGTATCAAGCACAGGCCACATTATTTTCACTATCTGTCGAGCATGGGCATAACAGAAAGAGAAATTGGTAAAGATAATCAAATCAAGTTTAAATATAAACCTCAAAAATGATTATGGATATTGCAAGGAAATTAAATTTTACTAATACGGAACAAAACTAGGGATGAGTGCCGAAACTTGATAGCAATGCAGAACCGGTACAACATGTTGAATATCTACTGGACTGAAACTCGTTGCAGATTTCGGTGCTTCATTTCAGTACCGATTAACTTTAATAAATGTAAGAGCCAAAGATGCTGACCCTTTTCAGGAGCAGGCTTGTGTGGTATACTGTGTTCCCGTTAGTGGTGCAGCACATACGCTGATTACATCACTTTCCCACCGGCCCACCTTCATTGTGCCTTTTTAAAAATCACAGGGTGAATACTTCTGCACACCGAGGTTGACAGGTACATAGGAGGAGACCCAAGGCAGATGAAAGTAGAACAAAAAAAAAACTCCTGCACACTGTTCGCCTCAATTGCGATCAAGAACTTTTATTTACTAACTAACGTTTCAGTGCAAAGACCTTCATCAGGTAAGATAGCCTGAGCTCTCTTCTTTTAAATGCATCACTTCAGGCACCGTTTCGGCACTGGTACCATATTAAAGGTATTAATGTAGCACTGGTATTAGAAAAAAAAAACAAAAAAAAAACAATAACCAACCCTAAACAGAACTGTGTCTAAAACTAAACTTTTTATAAAAAAGGTTTTTTACCTGTGCCATCGTGACTGTACACAAGGCAGGTTATGTTGGTTTTGGACTCGCTGTTAACCAGATGTGAAGGACAGAACTTTTTCAGCACACCATTATTATCATTCTCATTAATCTTCCTCTGGTCATAGATCCTGAAGTGGACAAGAAGAAAAAGATAAAGAAAAAATGAGCTAAGATCTAAGAGGTAGAAAGCAGACACATAAAATATTGTATTGCTATTTCCATTGCATTCTATTTGCATTCCCAGTTAAATAATCAGACCTAAAACACAACCTGGTTCATACCTCACATACTGATCTCTTCCGCCCACAGCAAAGTGATGTGTCTTTGCTGGGTTGACAAAGATGGTGTACAGCCCTACTTTTTTATCACCCTCCTTTACAACCACCAGTTTACTGCCAAACAAACATTAGAAGACACAAAGGAAAAACAGGTATTATTTCTTGCAAGGAGAAAAGTAAATAATCAAACAAACAACACATTCCAAACCCATAAAAACTGACAAAAAGGAATGTGTTTAAAAGTTCACAAACCCTGACTAAAGGACAGTATATTTGCCCAACAACAATACAGACTATGGCCTGAAAGGGACGTAGATTTCTGTGGAGCCATTTAGAGATTTCGATACAGCTAGCAGTATGAGTGCACAAGCCAGTCACATCTTGAGGTGACTGTATTTGCTCTTGGTAAACTTTAATAACAGTATCACTCACTTGGCGGGACGGTCCAGACGCAGGTCAATACCAAACACCACAGCATCCTCCCCAGCAGACAGAAAGGAGCAGGGGGAATCCGGCTCAAGAGCCAGCTGGAACAAAAATAAGCAGAAAAAACACTCTTAAATATATCTACCACAGCTGGAATTTAAACAGCTCGACGCTTACATGCACGGAGGCAGTGCAAACACTCACCTTGTGTGCTGCCCCTTTGTGCTGCGCCACCCGCTTTGTGTTCTTGCAGCGCTGTGTGGCAGAGAGCTCAGCTACTCTGATCTGACCATCCCGAGCACACATGGCCAAGGTGGAGTCTCCACTGTGAGGCAGGAACTTTGCCTGTGTACAATGAGGGCAGGGAGAAAACTCATTTTAAGTATCTGACCACGATACATTTCCTCACTCATGCAGACATGTCAAGTTTAAACATTTAAAATAAGGCCCGCCCGATATGGGATTTTTGGGACCGATGGTGGTACTGATGTTAAGGAGTAGGAAAATTCTGATATCTGATATATTGGCCGATATTTTATATATGATATTTTGAATGTAGCGATTAAACACGTGTGCCAAAGATATGCAGTGAAGGCAGGATATCTAACAAACTTCATTCCAAACATCAGTGCACTGAGCAGTAAGAAATTCACTTATTTCTAATCAAATAACAGATGGCTGGACAAACGACCTGATTACTACATTTTAAATCACTAGTTCAAGCAATTTTTCCAGCCTTAAAAAACAGTGTTAATATCGCCACTTGTTGGAGAACATATACGCTGATACTGACTGGCCCCTTATTTAAAAAATAAATATATAAATAATAATCACAATTCCTCTTGATTTACCATTTTCATTACTTTTAGTTTAACTTTCCTCCCTAGCTGTAGTTCTTAATCTCTCTGTGCCTTTGCTCTGAAGAATTTAAGATTATTGTTCTGCCTTACCTGAAAGACATTGCTCTTGTGGCCGCTGTCAAACTCGAGCTCAGCACGGCGGATGGCCCAATCCCAAATCACCACTCGCAGGTCATCGCTGCCGGAAGCCAGGCGTGTGCCTGAGGGGTTGAAGTGCAACGTGTTGACGCAGCCTGAGTGCCTCTCCAGTCGGCCCTGGAGCTCCAGTCTCTGCACGAGGCCGCGGGCTCCACACACACGCCTCACAAACTGGTGTGAGTCCCTGCCGATCTCTCTGGAGCGCAGCGAGGGAACCGCTCGCCATACAGGGCCACGCAGGTCACGGAGCTCTGCTCCCAGCCACGCCTCCATAGCCTCATCGTCATCTTCATCGTCATCTTTCTGTTCTTCATCTTCGTCCTCATTGTCATACTCATCGGAGCTGGTGGAGGGACTGGTGCCACCTCCAGGTCTATTTCTCTTTCTGGCTGCCCTTTTCACACTATCCTTATCCTTCACTCTCTCTCGTCTGCCTCCCTCGCTCTCTCGTTCGCCATCCTCAGTCAGGGAGTAAAGACCGCTGCCATCCATGCTGTCTGTGTCTTCTTCCTCCTCTCCCTCTCTGTTTGCCCCCGTCTCTCCTTCCACATCTGGCATGGGCTTGTCTCCAGATGCCTCTCCTGTTTCTTTGGGAGCTTCAGAAATAGGGAAAGCCAGAGCCAAAAGGATAAGGTTAAGAAATCACAGTCTCACTGGGAGATTCAACGAAAGTTCTGCTACAAGCTGCAGTAATTTTAAGTCCTATGAAGCTGTCAAAAGGGAGACAAAATAGGACTAAAATATAGTGGAAATAGCTGAACATCATTACTACATGAGAGGGGTTACCATCTTGAGAAGAAGATTGTGTTTGTCCCTCTTTGCTCCCGGAGGCATCTCCCTCATCGTGCTGATCTTCTCCTGGTTCTTTTTCGTCAGAGCCACCTGGCAAAAACATAAAAGTATTCTCATAGACTGTCAGTGCAAAAAAAAAGCTAAACAGCTCAAACAGTGGTCGGTATAAATAGTAAGTTATTTCCCAGCGCTGATCCTTTACCGTTAAGCACAGTGGATTTGCCGTCAGCTTCAGCCATTCTGTTTCCTTTGTCCTGCGTCGACCCGAGGGAGAACCTTTGAGTGTCGCACACAAAAACAGTACAAACATTGAGTAGTTGTGTTATCAAAATTGACGAGGGCTTGCATGCACTCTCTCAGCTGCTGACAACAGCCGAGGGTGCACCGTGTGCCATGGGACTTAAGTTACCTGTTAGCACCTTAGCCTCCAAACTATCCCAGCAAGGCTAATTTTACTACCTATCTTCCGCAGCACAGAGCGATATAAACAAACTAACTCGGTCGCTAGCTGTCTCACAGGCCTGACTAACGCTCGATTTTGCTCTGTGATCTCTTATAGTAACGTTATAACGTTTTTGTCGTCCACAGAGCTCGACTATCTGACATTGTTGTTAGCATAAGCTAGTGCTAAAGTGCGTGAGCATAAGAAATATCGAAACTAAAACACCGCTGTCAGTCTTCCTTAGCAGAACAGCTGGCTGTCAAAAAGCGAGCAAGCAGCTAATATTTCTTGTAGTGGCTAACTAACGCTAGCATAGCTGGCGTAAACGTTACCTCTACTCGAAGGCCTGACGAGGCGTACTTCTTAGTTTAGTCCTAATCTTTGTTGCAGATTTATTTTCTCCACCGCACTGCTTAGCGATTGAGCTAAGTGCCCCGACTAGGAATTCTCTGACGGTAGAAACGCGACATTAGGAATGCCTGCAAAAAGCATTTAGTAAAAGAAAGACTTAACGCAACCTAGCTGCGTTCAAACGAGGTTGACTGCTCTGTTTATGTTTTGACGGTTCAGCTTCTTTTTTTTTTCAGGGTTCCATTTCCGGTGTTTCGTGCTCGCTTGTTTTTTTCTCCGGAAGTGTGCACATAATAATACTAATACTACTAATAATAATAATAACAACAACAACAACAAAACAACAACAAAACAACAACAACAATAATAATAATAATAATAATAATAATAATAATAATAATGACTCAGTGAAATTAATTAAAATTGAACAATTTAGTGTCACTTTATTTATTTTTAAAGAGTAACTTACCCCCTAAACCATTTTTTTTCAGCTGACAATCAAGGCTAAGAAGTATTTAGCAGTGTTTTTGATTGATTCAGGTCTAAATCTCGACATTTTAGTGCATATTAACTGACTTTTTCATGTGCCATAAATGTGTGTAGTGACTGCCATCTACTGGTTCAAACAGTGCTATTGCAAAGCTTCTTTTTTTTTTTTAAGTATTTTAATTGGTTGATAAGGTAAAACGTGATGTCATCAGTGCCAAGACGCTATCTTCAGGCTGAGACCAGTTGCAAGGCAACCAGAGGATTATGCTTTTTTTTTTTTTTTTTCAGGAATGAGACACTTCAGCCAGAACTCTGGGGGTTTAGATACACTTTAATGTCACATTTTCTTAATTGATTTTTCTTGATGTTGACTTCATTAGCTCGCACAGCTAAAAAATTAGCTGGGTTCCTTCTCTCATTCTCTGACCTTTGTGTCCGGCGATTAAGGATACATCATTAATAGCGTAGAACTGAATAATAACGGCCTTGAAAGTAGGTCTTTACAATGAGACCGTCGTGTTCCCCTCAAAAAAAGAGGAACACTATCAGGCAATAAAGCCAGACTTCTTTAAACTTGAATGGCTCGACATTTTCTTTGGCCACATGGGGGCAGCAGTGAGATGAAAACACAACTTTGACATTTTTTAAAGCTGTTTTGGCAAACATCCAGCATATACAAGGCAACTTTAGTGTTTATGTGAAGTTGTGTTACAGCCCACCTGACAGATAAGTCCAATTATCCCCTCCTTTGTCTCCACCAGCTCCTAAGGGAAATATCTCCTGAGGCTAACTCTTTCTGCTAGCCTGGGTGTTCTGCTGTGTGCATCTAGTAGCTGTGTGCCTGTCATTTAAGCTTAACAGAGCTCATTTCCTTCAAATGCAAGTTTTCTACCTTTGTTCCTATTTTTCTTCCTTTTTTTAGAACGAGAAACTGAACAGTTCTTATGTAACCACTGGTACAGTTCACAGCATGTTTAATTTTAAACTCTGCAAGGCATATTTCTTTGTATTTTACCTTTGGAAGAGGACATTGACTATCAACAGATGCTTAAGCAGAGACTGAAAAAGTATGTGTTATTGTCCTCAGTTTATTTTCATGGATGTGATCTTATTGCATTGTATTTGTGCCTTGAGTGGGGATATTTTCATTGTACTACAGTGATTTTTTTTGTATTTTAAATCTCAATAGAGCAAGTTTTCCTGCTTAACCTACTTACTTCTATACAAGTATAAATTTATAGGCTTGCTCAATGTGTAAGGAAACATCTGTCTCTCTCACTCAGGGTAAAACAAGATGGGATCCCTCGGCTTCCTTCCTGTGTTTATATCATGGGTGTAATGACAGTGATCCACAGTAAATCCCATGGCACGAGTCTGTCCTGCCTCTTTCACATCCCTTAATTCTTTTCTGTCCATAACTTATGTCTATATTGAAACATAAAGATCACAGCTTTCCAACATACACGCCACAAAGAACTCAGATTAAAGTCACCTGTCAAAGCTGTTCATAATCCATGTGGAATGTCAGCTGAGAGTGGGAGACTGCGAGGGGAAAGGATTATTCTGCGGCACACACACTTTCTCAAGAAATAAAGACGAACTGTTGGTCGGCTAACAAAACACTACCAACAACTTTATTGATAATTTAAGCCATTTATCAAGCAAATTGTCACATTTTTGATGGTTACAGCCTCCTAAATGTTAGCATTTTTTCCCCCGAATATTACAACTTAAATATCTTCGGGTGTAGGACTGTTGGTCAGACAATTTAAGCCTAATAATTTGAAAAAGGCCACTTTGACCTCTGGAACATGTTATATACTGTGTTTATAGATGAACTAATCATTCAGAATTCAGTTACTTAATAATCTGCTAAGTAATTGAATTATGTTAAATGCCATTAGGTCCAAGTTAGTGGGGGTAAAAAGGGCAATATCCAAATATGTGATTATTAAATTATAGTTTTACTGGTTGCCGGCAGCTTTGGATGTAGCGTTTAGCCCCCAAACTATATCAAAACTATGTTATAATTTGAACATTTGCATGCCTGTAGGTGGTGTAGGCCTAGGCTGCATGAGAAAATGTCACCTTACAATCTCAGTGATAATTCACGTAGATCTCACACACTTTTGACATGACTTAAACATCAAAGGCTGTCTAGTTTACATTGGGCCTACAAGTTTTATTTAATTCCCCAGGTGCAGAAACGGGCAACTCATCGCAGAAGTAGGTAACTGATAAAATTCGCTTACGACCAGCTTTGTGGAAATATGAGAGAAGAAGAAAGGGGAAGTTTACGCACGGAGGGGTTTTTCACGGCAGCCCTCCTCAGCTGAGCAGCGCTCATAAGCTGCAGCAGCTCTCTCTTCCTCCAGAGGCGATGCTGGAGTTTGGAGAGGGCGCACGGAGCTGAGCGCAGCTGTCATGCCGCGCGCATGCTTAAAGTAGGAACTTATTTAATGAATCATCAACTTGGTTGTTTTTCACCTCTCTCCGACATAATGGAATACTGGAGGCAGTGTGCGATGTGGCTGATCAGCTGCAACGTGCTGCCCGCGAACCACCGGGTGACTGCGGACGCGGCGCAGGTGTTCGACCTGGCGCAGACCCTGCGGGACGGGGTGCTGCTGTGCCAGCTGCTGAACAACCTGAGACCTGACACCATCAACCTGAAGGAGATCAACCTCAGGCCTCAGATGTCACAGGTACACCAATCATTTAAGGAACTTGTGGCTGTAATGGGCGCAGAAGAACTACAAAACTGCTGTGAAAGACTTTATAGGATTAAAATGAGTGT
>JAQLOL010000004.1:19791940-19832888 GCA_029783665.1 Naso thynnoides
AGAAGACTTTGTAGGATTAAAATGAGTGTTACCAGACACGAATGGGATCGAAAATCACGCTTTTATAGCCATTTAACCTGGAGAGTTTGTTGTGCACTCTTTGTTAGGTAGCCCACATTAACAGTCAGGTGCTGCTGAGTTCAGTTAGCTAAGTTATGTTAGTGGAAGAAACCAAATCATTGTCACTTATGTCATTAAACACTTGGCTGTAAAATGTACTGCTGTTAGTTCAAATTGGCTTCTGATTTTCAAGAAAGGAATGTAAGGAGATAAAGTAAAGCAGGTCCACATGAGACCTTTGAACACTCTACCGTGGAGAACCGGAGAATCACATCAGCATTTTATTTGGAGTTGAATCCGGAGGCACCTTCTAGGTTTATTAGGTCATTTCATGATTTCCAAATTGACCATCACAGTGACATTTTCTACCTTTCAGCAACAACAAGAACATTGGTCGAATTTAGAATCTGGTAGCACAGCACGTACTTTCTCCATGTTGTCATTTTTAGAGGATAATGCCACAGAGAACATTGGAAAATTATCATGTGACATGGACTTGTCTTCATCAGTTTGCTTCGTCAATACGGTCCACACGATTTATTGCATACCTGTCTACATGTCTGTGTTATCTAAAGTGTGACCGCTGATTTATGGAGGAAGTGCTCATGTCCCTCAGCCTGTGAGACTCAAAGGAGTGGTCCAAGGCTTGACCTCTCGTTACCCATTTCTAATTCGTCCTCTGTCACTGGAGACGCCTGATAAAATCCTGTCTTTGATCCACCCTTTAGTTAGGAGACTTTTACTATGTGTGCAGAAGCTTGCAGTTTCCATTAACACGTGTAGTTAAGCTTTTGGAGACTTTGTGTTTTCTTACGCTCATAAATGGTAAAAGCTAAAAAACTAGGATGTTTATTTTCTCTCATTCTTGAAGTAGAGATTTCTTAATCTCAGTGGCAGGTAGAATAAAAACAAATGACAACACAGTGACTTAATGTGGCGAAAAGCAAATTCTGATGACATCATCCATGGAGACACACTAATAGCAACACACATTTTCTTTAGGTGCCAATAAACTCGACTGAAATCGGATGTGGTTGCTTGAATACTCACCAATAATTTTGTCTCATAACTTCCTGCCCACCGGCTTTTACCTGCTTCATTCAGGAAACACTGCAGCTGTAAAGATCTTTATCAGGCTTTCTTAATTTATGACAAATACGACAAAATATCGTATCATCTAGTCAGACTCTGAGCTCGTTTGATTGCAAGAAATCTCCATCACACTTTTGATAGCACGGTTTGTGGCAAACTTTGAATATAAGTGGGTCTAATAGTTTGTTACTGGGCCTAGTTTCAGTGAGATGAGATTTAACAGTTTCTAGCTGTTGTAATAGATTTACAAATGTCGAATAAAATACAGTGTCACTTCAGATTCTGTAGTTGTTAGTTTTTAATGTCTTCATAAATCTACAATAAATAAATGGATAATTTTATTTTGACAATAAAAGGCAAACTAACCAATTTTGCAGTCAGAAATTTTTTGACTTTGCTATAAATAAAAGCCAGTTCTCTAGCCGAGCAGATTGTCTTCCCTCCCCTAAACTGCAGTTCTGTGTATGTTCTCTGTCAGCACACTTTCACTCAGCTTTTATAGTCTTTTATGGACAGTGAAAGCAAACCCAGGGCATAATGTACTAAACAATGGGTAGCCATTGCTTGCAGCTGTAGGCCATCTGAGTACGGTTGAGAAAGGCATGTGTGTCAGTGGGCTCCAGATTTTAAATGGCTCTTTCATTCTGCCCGACTGACCCTCGAACAAGGACGTGAAGGTAATGGACTGCAGGACGAGAGTGCAACGTATTATGATGAAAATACACCCAGAAGTGTTTTTGTGTTTTTATACCGTTTGATAGGCTGTGGTGCGAATGCAAAAACATGGAGGATGACAGTGAATTTCTTATGTTTGGCTCATAAGACAGAATTATCTCTGCTTTTGTTTTCATAGAGAGGCGGAGACAGCAACTGATATGCAAAGAAAACCTTTTAGGAGGTTTCAGTGAAATTTACAAAATAAAGGCTCAACAGTTTGTCAGAAATAAAACAGCAGGAACAGCATAATGACTAAACAATGCATCAGAAAAACATCCTGGTTACCTACATACCGCGCCGAGAAATGCTGCACTTTTACTTGATATTTCTTTTATCCGTGCAACTCTAGATGCAGTGTTAACACTCAAAGTACATGTGAAGAAAGTGATTACACACCAGGCTGTGAGTATGAAGCTGCTGGTGTTTCAAAGCCATCATCTTCATGCACTTCCTCTGCAAACAAACAGGGCCCCAGGGGGTGTGGAGTGATTACAGGCGTCTCCACGATGAGCTAACATGATAAAAACGAGCCTGTCTATTCTTACCAATCTTGCAGCAGCTCTGTTTTCACTGCCAATGATCACTATGCATTCCTTATTCAGTCATCACTCAACAATGAGCAAAACCACGAGTTATGCTAAACAGTTTACTGTTAGAACAATTTCTTAGATATATGAAGTACAAGTGGCCCAAGCTTGACTCTGACCTCAACCTCCAACCCAGACCGCTAACCCTGAAGACACTGTCCTCATGGAAGCTGCTGTGCTCTTCCCACTCAGACACAGATCCTATCAGGAAGTGACACCTAAAGATCATATGCTTAGCGGTTTCCTTTCGCCCTGTGAAACTTTCAGTTTTCACTTTCACTTTGCTGCGTGTGTGAGAGTGTGTGCATTTGTTTATGCATCACCTTTACTGTAATGGCAAGGACTTCAAGTTTACTGTGCTCTGATTATAGCCCTCTGTCTCTTTAAGGTTTTTTTTTTTTTTAATGGCTAAAACAGACTAAAGCGTTTGTAAATGCTTTTCAACCTACCTCAGTAGCATCCAGCTACTCAGGTACTTTTCGCAGCAGTATAAATCTGAGATTTGTGCGACGGAGGCACATAAGCCTGTGTTTTCGTTGTTGTTTTTGTGCTCAGAGCATCAAATATTTTATTTTAAACGTTCAGCTTTCAAAATCACACCGTGTTGTAGACTCTTCGGCTGATCACAGAGGCTTTTTTTGTCAAAAGAACTTTAGATGAAGACTGTTTGCAGCATCTTTGACACTTTTTCTGTAAAGCCTTGTCTATATTGCATTGCCTCATTTGTTTCTCTGGTAGCACTGCAAATTCTGAGACAGATATTGAAAACAAAAAAACAAAACTTAAACACATTTGTAATGCGTCTTTTTTTGTAATTCAAGAGAACCCACCCATCGTAATTATGAACAGTTCATTAAACTTTTTGTCCTGAACATTGTTGTAGAAAAAAGCCCTTCAGAAAGATAAAGGGTAGTAAAATGAATTTTTACCTTTGGCAGTTCCTGTGCTTGAAGAACATCCGAACCTTCCTGACGTCCTGCAATGTCGTGTTTGGGATGAAGAAAAGTGACTTATTTGAAGCCTTTGATCTCTTCGATGTTCGGGACTTTGGACAGGTAACACCCACATCCATCCATCAGTTGCTTTGCTGCGGCACGATGAAACGTCCTGTGTTTTCACATATGATGATGTTTTCCTGCAGTGGTCAGATTTTTTCAATTTTCCTTCTTAATTTTCACTTGTCGCAATAATTTGTGAAAATTTTTTAAGCTTTTCAGGATCTTTACAAGCTATGTAACTAGAATATTCGTCAGAGTGAGCACATTGTTCTATTATAGTTGAGAGATGATGATGATTGTGCTGTCTGTGTAATCAACAGTGCATTGGTGTTTATGTTTCTTCATTGTTGACGCAAACATCAAAACTGTGTGCAGTTTGAATGCAGGCAAAACTCGTTTCACTAAAAAAAAATCACATAGTGGTGATAATTGCTGATAAAATTGTAGAATAAGTGCATCATTGCATCAGATGCAGTCGTCATCTGAAGATTGTAGAAAAAGGGCAACACATCTAGCTGCCTGAACTTTTCATCCAGTAATTCAGAGTACTATAAAGAATGCACGCAATTTAACTTAGGATGCATCCAGTCAGGTGAGATGTCTCTCCCATCATTAAAGGCATGGCATATGTGTGTGAGTTTGTGTGTGTGTGTGTGTGTGTGTGTGTGTGTGTGTGTGTGTGAGAGAGAGAGAGAGAGAGAGAGAGAGAGAGAGAGAGAGAGAGTCTAAAAGCATTCAGTATTTGTCCACCCATTGCCTGGTCTTGCATATTTCTGTTGAGTGCACTTCTTTTTATTGCTGTGTTGTTGTGGGAGCTGGTCTGTGTGTGTGTGTGTGTGTGTGTGTGTGTTTACACAGTGTTACCAGGTCAGTAGGTTTGTAGTGCGCTCGCTCCGTAGTGAACTCTGGCTCACAGCACAGGAGGCTGATTTAATTCCACTGAAGAAAGCACGTTCACTCAGATGAGCCTCCCAGATTTCCTTAGTTCAGTGCATAACTTTGCCTTGGAGCATCTTTGGGTTGTGCAGGGGCAAATACGTCATTTGTTTTGATTCATTTTAATACTAGAATGTATTTTCTCTGTTTTAATCTTGTTGAATATATGTGCTTTATCTGTCTATCTAAAAGATATATCAGAAGTCCTTTTTCCAGAAATTATACAATTACCACCCTGTGGAGAGTAAAACAGTGGTCCCTGGTTCTCAGTGTAAGTGTAAAGGATTGCATGTTGAGCTTTGCGTGCAGTTCCCCCACGCGTCTCTCTTTTCTTTCAGTTCAGTGTGTTGTGTTCTAAAGAAGCTTCCAGTTAATCTGGCTGCAGATAATCCCACAGGGGAGGTGCTGTCTGTAAATATGTACAGTACATCCAAGCCAGGCTGCATAATCTTAGTCATGTTCAAGGGTTGTCCATCAAACAAACAAGCTTCCGGCAGGGGAAGATTGCACAGCGTCACATCAGTTAAAAAAATGAGACTACGCGGGTCACAGCGATTGGGCTGGATCGCCTCCAGAAAGAGTTGTACGGCAGAACAAGAAATGCTCAGTCTCCTCCTTATTTTCCAGAAAACATCCAAAGGAGAACATCTCAAATCTCAGCCACATAATCCACTTGGGTTGAGTTGTGCCAACTCTGCCCATAGACTGAGCATTAGTCCACTGAGTATCTAATAAGAGGTCTATAACCTACATTCCTCTGCTGAGTTACTACAGGCTTCACCCTGGGAGGCCATGCTGGCTGCACACAGCAGCCTGGAGGCCAGAGAGATGAGGAGAAGAGGCGAGAAATGTCTTATTTTGCTCTACAAAAAAATCAACTTTGACTGTAAAAGCAAAAGGATTGGTAATAAATTCAAGTGAAAAGAGAAGGGCAATTTAGTTTTTTTTCGTAAACAGATATTTCACACAGCAATTACCCTGTTTCTCTTTCTTGCTAAGAATTAGATATAATAATTGACACCACTCTCATAGAGTGGCTAAATCACGCCACCTTCCATTTGACCCCATGGGACCTTATTTTGGAAAAAAAAGAACAGTAGTCAGTGGAAAGAGACAAGTTATTTTTTGATCCTGTTTGAATTGTATCTCAACTACGATGTTTTTTTAATTGAAAAAATAATTTTGCAAGCCAAGAAAGTCGCAAGTATAGGACTCTAAAAATCAGTATTTAAAAAGACGACACACCTGGTCGCTTAAGTGACGTCTTAACAAGGTTCTCTTACAGAACCGACCAACTCACTGTTTGCTAAACTGCAGCTCTTCACATGGCCATAGTTGTAATGATTTTGACCTCTTTAAATACATTTTCCCTGTTCTGATGGAACAAAAGAAACCATGCAGAAGTTACAGCCATGTTAGCGTTGGTGACACACATTGGTCGAGACGGGAGACGTAGTTCAATCAGCGGTTTCATGAAAAACTTTGTTTTACTTTACTGTTTGATGACAAAGTTCAACATTTGTGAAATGAAAAATAATCTTTTAAATGGCCAACCATCATATGTGTAATTCATAGCACAAGCTAAATGAGACCAGATATATAATTTCTTTCTCGCCATAGAATTGCGTTCTTTTTTTTTTCTTTTTTAAAAATTCTGAATCAAGGTCCCGTGGACTGGAAGTGGAAGGGCAGGACTTAGGCACTCTGTCAGGACTGAGGATTAGCTTAGCTTAGCATAAAGACTGGAAACAGAGAAACAGCAAGCCTGGCTCTATCCATTAGCAACAAAATCTGCATGCCCTCTAAAGCTCACTAATTAATATGTAATTTCTTTTTTAAAATTTGATCTCCAGGAGTTTCCATCGGTTGCCTGCTAAGGAATTACTTCAACAGTCAAAGAACTCAGAATGTGCTGCTTTTATGCTTTTGTTATTTTGTATGTGTCATAAACAAGTGATATATCCTACATTTAATTTACTTTTTGTGTTGTTCTTAAAAGCAAGACCTCACAAGATCTAACTGAAATTTATTTATAATAGGCCATGTGTTTTGGTGGGCTACTAGGATGTAAGACAAAGGCCTACTTTGTGAACAGGCCACTCTCACCACGGCGGTTGGACTTCAGCTCAGCTTGTGGCTTTCTTCTGAAGTCAAATGTGACTTGAGCTAGGCTAGGTGTCAGAGTATCAGACATGTCAAGTGTTAGAATAATTTGTTTTGAAGACAAGTTTTTCCTCATCCTTCTCTTGAGGAACTGATACTTTACCTCTTGTACTAAAAAAGAAAACCCTGCTTAGCATCAGCCATCACCAGCTACAAATCAGTTTCAACATGTGAAGTATGAGAATGAAATCACATTAAGTGTCAAAGTTCTTCATTTTGCAAATAAGAAACAAAGTCGTTAATAAAATGTTTTTCTTGTAACACGTTCAAAGCCAAGCCCAAAGACCATATCAGAGGTGTTGTAACTGACAAATCTTGTAAAGCTTTTTGAATAGAAAAGTCCGTAATCCTGGACATGACGGTTGTATGACACATATCACACCCTTCTCCCAGAAAGCCAGTCGTTTATTTTCGTTTTGTTTCAGGAAAGACATCATTTTTTCGACTGCTGTAAATAGCTTGTGTAGATAGGGAGGCCTTTTGCAGTTTTAAAGCTGGTTTCTCACGGCCTTTAAACTACAAACACAACTTATTCATGTCACAAGCACACCTGGGTTCAGCCACAACCACAGCAGTCATTCACACAGGAAGAGGTGATAAACTGCAGAAAGAGGGGCCGTGTCTTCAGATACCATAAGCTCTGTCTTTTAACCATGGCAGCAAATCCAAAATCCAATTGTTTGTGAACTCACAAAGTTCAGCCAGAAGTGTACAACTTACGTTTGATTATCGCACACTTTTCATCTAAGTGACAGTATACATTGACAAAGATCATCATTTAGAGTTTTAACATGAAAACATTTAACATGATTTATTGGTATAGAAGCAGCGGTGGTAGTACAGATCTGTTAATCAGAACTTTCTTTCTTTAACTTTCTTTTTCTTCATCTCGGACACACACAAGCATACACACCCCCACCACACCAACACGGACAGACAGCCTGATGCAAAGGTGTGAAAGTCTGAGGTAGCAGGGCCATTTCCTGCAGACCATGCTTGTTCTTTCTTTAGTTGTCTGTCTGCTGTCTGTCCTTTCTTAAAATTTTATTTATTTACAGTAAACAAATATTCTTTTTTTTTTCCCCCAAGCAAGTTGTTCCAAACAGACAATATTTGCATCATTTAATGTAATAATTTGGAACTAAGGAAAAACAACAAGCAAATTGTTTGCATTGTAATTACGTTCATTGTAAACTACAAGGTGAGGTGAATGAAAATTTTGGAAGTGGAATCTTCTGTTGCTACCTTGTTGTGAAGCAACACATTAACCACCGGCACAATACTTTTCCTGGCAATTTATTGCCTCATTAGAAAATGATAGTAAAAAGAAAATATGAAGGCATGGGTGGGGGGCAGCAAAAGTCCCAAGCTGGAGTCGCCTTAAAAACAGACGTCACTGTTAGTAACAGTAATGTTAGCATTTTCGTCGTTGCAGATAATGTCTTGCTACCGACTACCAGTTAAGACACTCGTTAGGCTAGTTAGTTAAGTTGTTAGAACCAGTCAAAATTTGGACACACATTTATTTTATCAAGAGGGTCTGTTCAGTTCTGCTCTGACTGGTACTGAAGGTTTCTAGAGATTGGATGATAATTGCTAACATATTAGGCTTCAAATGATGCCGAATTGTTGCAAGCCTGCTTATCAGTGGTTGCTACATGGTGGTGGCTCGCTGTTTGCGAGGACTGTTTTGAGGTATTATTTAGTGGTTAGTTTATATAATTTCAAAGTATTTGTGGTGATAGCAGAGGTTGCTAACTCTAAAGGCGACTGCTTTGACTCAGCATAACTTTGACTGGGCACAATTTGATGGAGAATATAGGCCATCCAATGAATATGAGTTTTATCAGAATGAATGGTGGACTTTGGCTGTTTGTCCTTAATCACTTTATTAATACAAGACAAGTCAGATACTATACATCAGAATCAGAAATACTTTTCTAATCTCCAAGGGGAAATTGGGTGCTTTGATAAATCAGAGCTTTAACAAACTACCAGTTTCACAGTTGGATGTTGATGTGGTATAAAATAAGTCCAGTTCCCCTCTGTCTCTTTCCCTAAGTCTCTTTTCTTTCTCCCAATCAAAAACATGAATTAACACATATTTTATTCTATATTTTTTCAGGTTATAGACACTCTGTCCAAGCTCTCTTACACATCAATTGCGCAGCAGAGAGGATTCAAGTAAGTCAGTCAATATTAATAACTGACAGACTTGGATGTCGGTAGATATTTTAAGTTATCGGAGTGCACTTTTTTAAAAGAAAAATACATCCCACCTCTGTGTACGTGCACTTCCACCTCACCCCCACCTCCTTTTACTGACACTGCAGTCACATGTCACCACAGCTCACTCACTAATTTCCAGTCTTGAGATGCTTTGTTTATGACCAGAAAACCTGGTTGTTTCCAATATGCAGATTTAAAATTTTTTTTTTAATTGAAATGTTTGAGTAAACGAAGCACAATCATTACAACTATAATTAAATATATAATGACATAAATAAGAATGATGGTAAAATTTTTATGTTTGCATCAAATGAATTTCCCTTCCGTTCCATGCACTGTTATTTCATATATTTGTAGCTAACTTTGCAAAATTGTCCATACTAGTTTTAACAGATTTGTGCTCTTTCATTCTGTACAAGAGAATTCTGGGCTGCTCTAGATATCTGAATACATTTAAATACACTGGAATTTAGTTTTCTGCCAAAAGTTGAGCTTCTTTATGGTGTTTTTCTGTTAAACATCGAGCCTCACGTTGCTTTGCTGTCATTTCTAGGCCGTTCCCAACCGAGGAGAGCCTAAAAGACGAGGACATTTACAACAATCTGGAAGACTTGATTGAGTATGTATAAGGCTCCTCTCTGCAGGCCCATTACTGGTGTTGATAGAACATGATTATTTCACTCAGTAGCAGAACCAGCTCTGCTCATCATCCATGCTCTCCAGGGGTCTGGACACCCACATGTTTTGGTAAAAGGCTTGGCTCTGTTCTCTGTTACTGTCAGAGGAAATGAATGAGTAATTCTGCGTGTTTTTGCTGAGTGCTTGCATACCACCCACATCAGGCCTCTGGATGAGTGCTGGTGACAGTTTGATTGATAGATAAGACAAATAATGATAATGTAGAGCATGCAGTTCAGGTATAATATTTGTATTGCTTTAATGAAATAATAGAGTTTCAGAGCCAGAATTGGTTTTCAGATGTCAGTATGCCTCTCTAAAGTGTTTTATTCTGTAATGCATGCAGCGATTAGTGGCTAATGATGAATTACTGAATATAAGAAAAAAATCATGTGTTAGTTCTTTTACTCTATAAAATTACACACTGCACAGAAAATGTGTTGCCTTTTTTGTATCTTTCTATATTTTTTAATATTTCATTTGACAAATAATGATTTTAAATATCAGTAAATAGCTGCCCCACTGCTTTCACAATGCTAGAAGTAATTTGTGAGTTCATAATGGACATGTTTCTAAAAATATGTTTGCGCGCCCATGACTGTGTGTGTGTGTGTGTGTGTGTGTGTGTGTGTGTGTGTGATAGCGAGAATGCCCCCGAGGATGAGGATGACTTGTATGCAGCAGTCTACGGGGTGGAGGAAGACTATGCAGGTGGAGAGATCTATGAGGACCTCATGAGGACTGAGCAGCATCCCCCACTGGTACCACAATGAGTCACAAATGTGCATGCGCATGCATAAATGCACACACACAATGTTGAGCAGAAATTAAACTGAATATCTTGAAATGACACATTAAACACTTCAGCTTCAAAATATAGTACTCAGTTATGGGCTGAAAAACCAAATTAATGAGAAATTTTGATCTATAAAATATTCGCACGTGATTGGTTGGACAAAATCAAACAATATAATAACAGACGCAAAACTTGAATAATGCTACTAAAGTACACTACAAATATCAGCAGTACAAGTAGATATGAACTGATCACATTTGGTTGTTGTGTTTGACCTACAGGAAGAAGTTTGCAGATGCTGCTTTAAGACTATAGTAACTTGTAAATGTTTTGGGGGTTTTTTTAAAGAAGAAAAAAGAGAAAAATATTTTGGCTTTTGAAATTTTTAAAATAAAATCTGAATACAAATGTCTCATGCCTGAATTTCTTGCGCATATTCTGAGTACACTACACACTTTTCTCTGTTTGTACACAAACATAATAAAAATATCAAAATTTCTCTATGGAAGGTTTATTCAAACAACATTTTCTACGTTGTTTGTCCTTATGGCAGCAGGCAGAGGTTGATATCCGCAGTTGCTGCCTCACAGAGATCAAACAGACAGAGGAGAAATACACAGAGACTCTGGAGTCCATTGAGAAGGTAGGGAACCTCCTGTAATTGGGTCCTCTGAGAGTATTTATTGTCACTCTAAAAATGTCAAATAATATATTTTTTAAAGGTATTTTTATGTAGTTATCTGACCCAGCTAATGTATTGATACAAACTGAAAACAATAATGAAAAAATAGTGTAATATTTTACCACAGGAGATTTCCAACGTTTTTTTTTTTCCAAAGTGAAATCAGTTACTAAAGCTAATTGAAGATGTGACGCACATGGCACTATTGGCGGGGGATTTCAGGGAAATTCTCAAAAATTAATACTCTGGTTTGACATGCTATGGCTCTCTTATCTGACATTTAATGTAAGATATGTTATTAGTTTCAGTATGAGTGCATCCTAGCTGTTGCAGTTACTACAATGCTTTTTATGAGTTACCATAAAAATTGTGTCTAGTTGAAAGTTAGTGAGAGAATCTTAGGAGAAGAGCTAAAATGTCTCACTCTGGTTCCCGATTCTATTTTTCCAGTATTTCCTGAATCCTCTCAAGAAATTTTTCTCTGCGGCTGAAATTGACACAGTTTTTGTGAACATTCCAGTAAGTTCCTCAAGTTTCCCTTCTTATCACATGACATATATTTTTTTTTTTACATCTGTACTGTGATGTCATTTTTCTCTAATGCAGGACCTGGTTCAAGTTCACAAGAGCCTGATGGTTGATATTCAGGACTCCATCCTAAACAAAAATGCCTTAAATCTCTACCAGATTTTTATCTCCTACAAAGAGAGGTATTTATGAGCGCCATTTATTTACAACCTACCAAAATGTTAGGTTGCAGGGAAAGTACATTAGCGCGCTGTAAATAAACACAATAACTGCATCGGAGTTTTCCAAAATTTCCCCTCAGTTTGTGCAGTTACATCTCAACAATCAGCTTAATGTGCACAAAGTTTCACTGCACTTTCTATCACAATTTACTATCAGTACATTACAAAACAATGTCTTACAATACTGAGGCAGACATGAAAACTTACTTTACATCAGGCATTTTTAAGTGTGGATCTAACCCTAACCCTAACCCTAAGTATAATTCAAATGACCTAAACTTCCAAAACAATGTTATAGTGAACAATAACACTACTTTGAACTTAAGTAATTTTAATTCTTTAATTAATGAAGCAAGCTAAATCTTAACATTCACAGCCACAAGACAGGGCACATGAAGGTTAACATACTGCTGCATTTCTATGCTTCCAAGCGTAAAAACACTACTTACGAAGCCAAACTAAAGGGGTTTGTGGGTCAGTAGTTGCATTGTTGCCTCACAGGTAGAAGGGCCTGAGTTTGATGTTGGCTGGAGCAGGGCCTTTCTGTGTGGAGTTTGCATGTCCTCCCTTTGCTTGGTTGGGTTTCTCCTACCTTGAAAAACATGTATGTACCAGTAAAGGTCAATTCTCCTGTCAGAGCTATAAACAAAGCACAAGCTTAGGGCAACATAGATGGATGCCCGTATGCACTTGGTTTAAAATGTGTCTTGGGTGTCCTGAATGCCTCCTCGACAAGAATGTAACATGAAAATACTCTTGCCCTCTGTGAATGTGACGGAAGTGAGGTGGGCAGTAATGAAATCACAAGTGGTTAGTTAGACAGCTTTAGGATGCATCATGGACGCAGGTTTAAACATGTGTCTCATTGTCTATTTGTATTCCGATTGAAACTGTTAAAACCAAGTGTGAACAGGATGAGAGATGCGTTAAATTCACTTAATTACTTTCACTATGTTGTACTGAACATGTTTGAGTAAACGAGTTTGAAAGAATAATACACTCAAAAAGGATGTTGGAAACATGTCGATTTCATATGTAAATCAGATTTTGTGCAGTTCATTCTGTCAGTTCTCTACAAAATTCTGGGTCGAACCGAGAGTCCTATAAAATCGTCAACACTGTAGATGTAGACTTTGATTGACACCTGCTCTCTCAGAGATTATCTTCCCATATCAGATAAAGGATTTCCTTGTCACTTGTGTCACGATGTAATGTAGATAAATATCTCTCTGTAGCAGAGAGCAAAAATATGACTGCACATCTTGTGAGTTACACTCACAAGATACTTTTTAATTTTGTGTAGGTATTTGTATCACACCTTTTGTACACACCCACTGTCCTTTCCTCACCACCCTGCAATGACTAAACCGTCTTCCCTCTGAACTGCAGGCTGCTCATTTATGGGATTTACTGCAGCGGGGTGGAGATCGCAATCGCTGCTTTAGACCTCATTTGCAAAGAGAAAGAGGACGTTCGTCTAAAGCTGGAGGTGAACAACTGAAGAAGCTGGCCATCAATAGCACACATACAGTACAGTATACACACCCCCATGTACACAGATCCAGTTTTACAGCAGCCCCTATTGTTTAACTGGTGTACTACACTTACATGAGGATGTATTTTTTAATGCATTATGTAAATAGGTGGTTGTTACAGCAACACAAGGACCAAATAAAATACAGATAAATAGAGAAAGAGGTTTTTTTTTTTTTTTGGTGTGTCATGATTAGTGGCAGCATCGTGTCTCTAACTTTGACAAATGTGAAAAACTATTATATACTTATATAAATGGACTAAAGGGGTTATAAGAAAGCACCAAGTACAATGAAATTTTGTTTAATGTTTAGTTTAATATGAGCAAAACACAGTGTTTGACAGTCAATATGTAATATTTACAGAAAAGACATGAAACTGTTCATGTCGGAGTTGAACCTCTGCAGCCTGAGTGTAAAAGGAATCAGTCCAAACACTGAACTTCATATTGCGACTTATCCATTAAGATTGGGTCAAATATTTAAATACCAAATTTTTAGCCACACTTGAACAAAGTAATGGGAGTTACTGTAAAGAATTGTACTGTGGTTGTTGGTTAAAATTCACATAGAGCAGCTTTAAATTAAAGCAGAAAAAAAAGTGTTGGCACAGTCTGGAATGGCTGTCTCTCCTCTATTTTTGAGTCTCACACATTGCAGCTTTAAAATAGCTACAATCTGAAATGGATGTATAATTGATATCTCACATCTTTATGAGCTGTGAGCTTGAGGACACAAAAATATCTCATACTATACATGTGTAAGTTTTTAATGTGGCAAGTTTGACCCATGAAACAAATAAGAAAAGATATAAGCTATGACTATCCTTGTGTAACATCATTAACACCAAAGAATGGCATTAAGTTAATTTGTGTGAGAGTGCACAGCTTGTGTAAAATCATTAACACCAAAGAATGGCATTAAGTTAATTTGTGTGAGAGTGCACAGCAGCTTATGCTCTTTTCATATATTGTGTTTGTTTCAGGAGTGCTCAAAGAGAGCCAACAATGGGAAGTTTACGCTGAGGGACCTGCTGGTTGTCCCGATGCAGAGAATCCTCAAGTACCATCTACTGCTTCAGGTAGAGGAAGTTTAAATCCACTAATTTAAAGTAACAATGTAAAACTAAATATCAGAGACAACTGACAGTGAGCTCCGTTTTAAAAGATGACAGCTTATTACAGTAATCAGCCCTCTGAGATAAGATAAAAATTTGTTAATCACAGAAAAATCTACCCTAATTTTGAATATTTTTGGTCATTTTTGCTGATTTGAGTTCTTGTTTTTAGCAATCCATCTTTATTTTTTACTTTATCATTACCTTACGCATCTAATGATTTAGTTAGCATCTGACTTAAAAAGTTGGGCACCACTGCAGGAGATGATTTTGCCAATAATTGGATTAGGATTAGTGGGATCAAACTTGCAGTCTTCTCTGTTGATATCACACACATAACTATTTAATTTTTTTTAGATATTTTCAAAGCAAGTTGAGCACCAGGCGGTTTTGTTCATGTCATTTTGACTTATGTGCTGTTTTGCTGTCAGTATAAAAGCAGCCACTTGAGGGCGACCTTCTCCACATTTTTGATTAATGCTTTCCTGCCTTCACTGCTTCAGAGCAAAAAAACAGATAAAGAAATAAACAAAATCTTTTAAACAAGCCATTTAGGTCTTGCATTTAGTATTTGGATCTCACACCTCTCAAAGAAAGCACTGAGAATGAATGAAGTAGCATAATTTCATTCTATCTCAATATATTGCGGCAGAATTATCAGATTTTTTTTCCCAACAAGTCTGTCACCTGATTATAAAACAGATGTATGGGTAATATTATCTTTGTATCATTATGGATTTTTATCTACGATTGCATTTTTAAACTTAGACATATCGTGAAGTGTAGTTGCATTCTTGCTTCCTGCAGAAACCAGACGTGCAGCCTTTCAAAATCCCAGAGTTTCGCTGCTTACTGATAACTGCAGGGAATCGTCTCCCTTGGTTAGTTTGAATCAGAGGTCAAAATATAGCTGGCAGGGTGGATCAGGACAGTGACTAGAGAGCTGTTTAAAACGGTTGTGAAGGGTGAGGGCCTCCACTTTAAATGATGCTAATCCTAGGGGGGGAAAAGGGAACGGAAAATCTCTTCTCTTTGTAATGAAATTAAAGAGGTAACGAAGTGTAAACAGGCCTTAAGTGATTCTACTCCCGTTTATATTAGATATTAAATGTACACATCACTCTCATTATGATTAAGTGCTGATGATATAATTTTCTGCTATAGAGAGTGCATCTTACACAGCAAATGAAGTATGGCTGCATGTTAACAGGCAGCATCTGTGTAAAGAAAAAGCAAAATTCAAATATAAGCTAGAACAAAAAAATAAGCATGATGCTGCAATGTGCCAAACTGGTGCCACATTCAGAGAAAACAAGTACTGTATCTGTTAACTGCCACAGAGTTATGTCATCAAAAATTATTATATATGCAGTGGAAATGACTCAGTCTGGTCTAGTATAAGGTTATTTGTCTCATGCATTCTTTGCAGTTTGACTGGGGTTTTGACGGCAATGAAAGCAAAGTCTTCCACAGGAGACTGTGAACAGATTTCACGGTGCCTCTGTGCAGGTTACACTCCCAGCAATAACTTCCATATGTTGAGTAATCAAATAAACATGTGTGTGGGTGTTGGCAGGAGGATGTTTAAACATTCCTTTCCTCCTATTCCTGGCATTAAAATTGCATTTGACAGTATTCCTCTAAATATGAAAAAAAAGGAATGCAGTTTTTCAGTTTCTTCAAGCTTTGCTTTTCAGTTTAAGAAAAATGAATGATTATATGACTATAGAGCATTTGCCAGTTTTTGCATAAAAAACAGTTTCTGCCTTGAAATAAGATTATTTAAATAAAATGCTGTCTTTTGATCGCAAGAATATAAAAGATTTCTTTTTTTTTTTTAAATGACATGGATGAACTCAATGATGAAAAAAATTTCAGACCAGTTATTCACTTATTAGGATAATTACACCACTCTGGAAAAACAGAAGTAGAAGAAAAGTATGTGCATTTGAAACATAACTCAAAGGACCATACCAGTTTATTTTTGACTTCTTGCCATTAGCAAAGATCGCCCCCATCCTCTACAAATGTTGTTAAAATTCAACCATGTGTGCACTTAAGTAGATCTCAGATTGCATTTTTAAACACCATTTACTGCCATTCATGTTAAAACAGGATATGGAAACACTATAGGACATGTGAAAGTTGCTAGGGTTGGGAAATTCACCCCTCTGAGAAAATGTCTGCGTTTATTTGGTCAAAAATTGCTAAACAAGAGAGAGAGAGGGGAGCTAGGAGCTGTTGAGACAAAAGTTATTACGCCTGGAAAAATAGTTTCTTATATGTGCTGCCTTCCTAGCTGAAATATTAGAGTGTTAGTAATATCCTAAACTCTTACTTTGTTACCTTCATTAATAGCTTTTTTTAAGAATTGCAGCTTTACAAATGATTTTGATTATTCTTACAAAGTGAAACAAATGAGAAAATAATCCTTTCTATCTGTCTATTTAGCTTTACTTCTATTATTATCACCGTTTATTATCAATCTTCTCCTTAAAATACCATAGTTTGCCCTCATTTGAGATTCCTTCAAGAATATTTTCAGACAAGAATTAAAAACTGACTTTTTTGTGATGAAAACTGCATGGTGGCACTTCAAAGTAATCCTGTTATGAAATCAATAATTCAACTAATCATGCTAAGTGTGTTTGTTTAGTGTGAGTTTTATGTGTGAACAAAGTGCACCTTATCTGCTCTGCTCTTCTCTAACAGGAGCTAGTCAAACACACTCACGATGCTGCTGACAAAAGCAACTTGAAGATCGCTCTTGATGCCATGAAAGTAAGTGCAGTGCTTATGATAAATGGTCTGTAATCTCTTTGATTTCAGCTTGTACCAGTTGCAGGCTGATTTGGCGGATAATTCTGAATAGTCTCTGCTTCTCAACCATCAGCTTTCATTAGCCAGAAAAAGTCATGAATCATGTTTCTCTTCAACAAATGGGTCTGCATTAATAAAACTTTACAATTACATCACGTTACTAAGTGCTGCTGTACCAGCCCTGCAGGTAGTTAGGGCTTGATCGGCAGCTGGTGCAGGACATGTCAAGTTAAGTCAGGTCAAATTTATTTTTATAGGCCAGAAATACAAATCAAAATTTGCTTTGAGGGGCTTTACAATCTGTAGAGCATACAACACACTCTGTACTTATACCCTTGCATTTGTAAGTTAAGAAAAATAAAGGACTGATACATTCTTATTAATATCTTCTAATATTTATTAACATTAATATTTACACAATGTGCATGCTCAGCTCATGAAAGTGTATAAAATTAAAGAAATGGGTCAACATTTTATGAAGCATGTTTCTTTGTTTTTTGCTATTAGGTTAGACGACTGATACCAAAATTATGTCTGTATGTTAAATATAAAGCTACAGATAGCAAATGATAAGCTTAGCTTAGCTTAGCATAAAGACTGAACGGGGCAAACATCCACCTACCTGCATCTCCAGAGGTCAGGAATAGACATGTTTTATCTTGTTTTACAGTCTGTACCAAAAAAAAAAAAGTGTAAAAACAAAAAGTTGCCCTTTAATGAGGGTTTACTTCCCCATGGAAAACCAGAATGTTGTCACTTTGGCACTTTAGTTGCAACAAGCTAGTTGTTTTACCCTGTTTCCAATCTTTAAGCTAAGATAGGCTGAGCTTGCCTTGTCTACTTGCTCCAGCTTTTGAGAAGTCAGATCAAGAATTATACTGACATCATCCTATGTAACTCTCACCAAAAAGTGCATTTTCAATCAATGTATTTCCGTAAATGTACAAACTATTCCCCTAGTGTTCAAGACCGACTGTCAACATTCTCATGTAAGCCTCCTGAATTTTTTGGACATATTTCACTTCCTCCAGACTCAACTAACCCAACAAATTGTGTGTGTCTTTGTGTCTTTGTATTTGTCTCTGTTACCCAGGACCTTGCTCAGTATGTCAACGAGGTGAAAAGAGATAATGAGACTCGAAGGGAGATCGACCAGTACCAGAGGTCTATTGAAAACCTGGTAAACAAGAATCTTTCTCTACAACTATCCGCTGCTGTTAGCACAAACTCTAATAATAGGCAAAATATCAGTAAGACGTGTTTCCTTTCAGTCAACAGGCTGCTTTGTAAGTTTCCTTTTCATTTCGAAAAGACTCAGTGATTCAACCAGAAACATGGGAGAGAACTTAGACACCTGCTCTTTACTGACTTGAAGGGTTAGCGCAGGTGAAAATTTGACTGATATCACCTTACATCACCACTCTTTCTATATTCACTTAGGACAAAGATAAAAACCCTTTTAACATTTTATCTAAAACCTGATTTATGCTTCTGCGTTGGCTGCACGCAGAGCCTACGCAGTAAACTATGCTGACACCGTTGAGAGCATTCATACCTGTGTGATGGCATGTCCGCGTTGCAGTGCAGTTAAATATGTTCCTGGATGTGTTCTTTGTTACCATAAACGATGACATGTGCAGCTGAGTGGATAAGGTTGGAGCTGATAAACATGTAATATAAGATACTTTTACATCAGGAACTGCAACACAGATGGGATAAAAGACATCAGAGGAGATGGTGTATATGACTGCTAAATTGTTGGAGAGGGGGTGTGAATTGTGGAAATGCGAGTCTACAAAATGGACCAGTCACTGTGGTTGTGGTCCACGTTGCTGCAACGTGTAGTGACATTTCTGAGGAGGTGCATGTCCAGCTACAGTGTAGGCTGTGACATGGGGCACACACCTATTCAATACAAAAACATACATCAGGCCTAAGTTTAGCTTGAACGATTGGTTGATCAGTCAAACTATTTATTGACTAATTTTCCTCTTACTGATTGCCAACTACTTAATTTTAAAGCAAAAAGCTGCTAAATATTATCTGATTTTAATTGTTGCTGTTCTTTCTTGTTTATGACAGTAAAGTGAATCTCTGTAGGTTTTTTACTACCAAAAACTAAGACATTTAAACAAAAGTGCATTTTTCATGATTATGTGTCATTACTTAATGAAAAAATATTTTTGAGAAAATAATCTGCAGTTTCAGTAATGAAACTAATTGTTGGTTGCAGCCCTATACTGGTCAAAGATACTGATTGAAGCAAAGCAACTGCATCTCAGTAAGGAATTCTTTAATATATTAAAAAATCAAACAGCTTTTTTTCTGTGAGAGCACTCATGTCAGGGATTTTAGGTTTTAGCATGTACAGTAAGCACCATCCCGGGGTCATACAGAGCACACCTCGGCATATCATATATAAGGTAGAATATATGGATACACCTCATACATAAGGCAAGAGATGCCATTACTCAGTGTGGTAACAAGTGAGCAGAATGGGATGAGATAAGCAGGTGGAGGGAGACGTTGATAGAAGCAGCAGCAGGTTGGAGGCATTACGAGAGAGAGAGCATGAGAGTTTGTCAGGTTATAGAGACCTTCTCCTCGTCCTGAATGAACAAAATTGGTGACTTGAGTAAGATGATACTGATCAGATCATGATGCCACAATTTACATGATGTTATGCCGGTAATACCTCAGTTTAGATCAGAGGAAAGAAGAAAACCAGTAATGTGTAATGGGGGTCTGTTGGAACACTTTGCTGAAATAATTTTAGTTTTTTATCAGAGACCCTTTGACAATTCTGATGAAATTGTGTGTAACATGAACTATTTATTAAAAAACAAGTTCAAAAACTCTACAGCATATAAAGTCTTGTGGATTACAGCTCAGCATTAATGGGTCGACATGACACAAATATATGATTCACATCAGTTTTCAGTGTGTTACTAATTACTGCATTATTTCTACTTAATTCATATATATTTAATAATCATTTTTCCTCTACTTGTTTTAAATTTAGAATCAGCCTCTAATCAGCTATGGCCGACCAAAAGGTGATGGTGAAGTGCGGATGGTCTCTAGTGTCGACAAGAGGAAGCAAGACAGGTTGTTCTTCTTTACTGCCATGAGGAATAAGTTATTCAGTATATTTACAATAAGCATGGACAGTGTGCACAAGCTTACTTTTGTTAGCTGGACTCAACATTTATTTTCCTGTGCATGTGTCAAGTAGAGGTGTGCAAAGATCAGTTCTTCTGTTAATGATACAGTAAAAACAGCGTGTAAGTACATAACAAATCAGTTTGATTGAATCACATTTGTAACCTATGTGCTGCAAATAAGGAGAATATTCGCTCAGACATACATAAATCTGTATAAGCAAACAACTCAGAAACCTCATCTGAATTAAAAAAAAGCCCACATTGTTGCTTTTTTAAATTATAATGTAAAATTATAACATTCTACCGCCTTATTTTACAGACACATCTTTTTATTCGATGTGGCTGTTATTGTTTGCAAGAGACGAGGAGACAACTACGAGATGAAGGACATTCTTGACCTCAACTACTTCAAGATCACAAACAACCCGACCTCTGACAGAGAGGGTAAAAAGGTCAGTTGGCTGGGAAATCACAATATACTTCTGTGAATATAATTAAGCAGATGCTGCACTTTTTGTGCACTTTGCTTTTCATTGGATATTGTCGCCCTGTCCATAGCTACACCACATTTTGATTAGTTTACGGCTCATACTAATATACTAAACCACTGTATGGAGATTTTGCCATTCCACATCTGTTTGGCTGCAGTTTTTATTGCTAAAATAAATGTCAGACGCCTAATGAAGGAAATCTAATATGACATTAGCTTATTTGCTTTTGTTGGGTGTCTGGTGGCGTTTTCTCCTCTATAAAAAATCCTGGTCTCACTACCTCCAAGACTCCCTTTTATCACTCACACATTATACAGTGTGCTATTTTCCGCCTTGTGGGAATATTTGCAGGCCGTATTGTAGTGGAGGGGACTTGTTGATGTCTTGTTGATGTATGCCCACAGATGGTGTCTTCTCACCCTGGTGCTGATTGCTATGTGAAAGTGACAGCTTGCTAGAATAGAACAATTCTGTGGTTTTTATCAAAGGGCCACCATTATAAACCTTGTTTACTCTACTGGGCAACTATGATGTGTTTGGGTGTTATGTAAGACATGTGAATGGTAATTAATGTTTAACAGGTATGGCCCTGATGTGTTTTTTGGGCCTATGTGTGTGTTTGGTGTCACTCCAGTCAACATGTACACAGGATTATTGGAAAACAGGGTTTTACCTCTTTATTTTAAAAAAATCTTGTTAACTCAAGCACTTTTCAAAATGAATTTATATCCTTGTAAAAATAAAAAAAAAACAAACATGCTGTGAAGGAACACACCAAACCAACAGGGACCGACATAACCCCCACATGGAAGCCACTTTGGCCAATCAGAAGCCTGAATAAAGTTGGTCACTTGCTGGTTGTGGTGGGCCAACAACAATAACAATAGCAGCAAGTAACAGCAGTGACTTCTGTAGTGCATTCTGATGCCTCAGTTCCGTAACAGAGTGGAAGAGTAACTTAATGTTTATTTGTAAACATGTCAAAAATCCTGTTAGCGAGGTGTTTTCCAAAAGCTCTGTTTATGGTAACCTAAAATGCTGTTTGTGTATTGATGAAATCTCACAGAGAAAGTGTTATTTTAAATATACCCACGAATGTGTGGACAAGGCATGAGCATATTGTACCAAAGCATTTTTTCACACAAAACGTCATAATCTATTGTTTTTTTCCAGTCCACTTTCCAAAACATTGTATCGTACAAAAAAATAAACATGTGTACAATAATTCATTTGTAGTAAGACTCAAACACAAATACTCCCAGTCAAACAAATACTGTGTACTTACTTGCACCTCAACACACACCCTCGAACACACACTCGGCAGGACGGAGATGCTAATATCAGGTGATGAATGTGTGCAGTCCTCCAAGGCTGCTTATAGCTATACATCATTTTCTGCTAAATGAAACTTCAGAGTGTGAGCGTGGTGCCACTGAGCACCCACAAAGTCAGCCAATGATTTAACACTCAGCAGAGCTCTAAAACACTCAAGATTTTGCAGGGCTGGCCAATCACTGACAAGTAAACCCAACACTTTTCCTGTTATTGGATGTGACGCAACAAGTTGGAATAGATTTAAGGCTGCAAAAGCCAAAAGTTTGGAAATGGATTGAAAATCATTCCCAAATCTGCACATAGGCAAGGTGTTTAACCTGTAATCACTGCACATGTGTAGATATATAATGCTTAGGAGAAAACTAGCAAGCAGTAATAACACTTTACACTTGGAATTTTCTAAACTTTTTTTTTTAATTTACAGTTTAGTTTTTCCACATATAACAAATTCATTACATACACACACACACACATACACAACACAAAGACATTCACCAGGAATTACAGTCTATTACATATTTCAGTTTACTTAATTTTCTATCTACACACTGGAATTCATATACATATACTGGCTATATCATTATGATCTCTCTTGAAGTGCATTCCTCTCACTTAAGTATTTTTAATAAGTTTCCAGGGTCCATCTAGACCCTCTCTATACAGGTCCTGTAGTATTGAGGCTGCACGTTCCATCATTATTAATTCAATAAATTCTTTTAGCCAGTTGTTCAAACAAAAACAATTGGGTTTCCGTACCTTCCAGTTCATTAATATAATCCTCTTTACAGAGAGAGATGCAAGTGTTATTAATCGCTGCATTGTATCAAATCCTACACCGTCCACCTTAACGCCCAACAAACACACCTCAAGGCAAATTATCACGTCATCCTCCACAATTGAACGCAGACAATCTGGACTCCCTCCCAAAACCTCTTCACTTCCGGGCAGTCCTACAACATGTGCATTAAGGATCCTTTCTTCCCATATCTGTGCCAACATAGATCTGGCATCTCGGGGTTAATTTTATTTAATTTTCTAAACTTGATATAACGATATAGTGTACTGTAGGTCTTTGCAAAAAGCAGCAGCCAGTACACTGGTTACTCCGGCGGTGTGTTGGCACCATAACAGATGAACTAAAGCCAAAGAGAATTAATGACAGCATATATGGCTGTATGTCAGTGAGAGTGGTATCTGATGAAGTCATCTTTGCCTATATTGTCACTTTAGGAACAGAAAAAAGCGTATAATTAGCAACTTTAGCGTCGTCTCGATGCAAGCTGAGTGGCAAAGCAACTCAAATCAAGCTTCACAATATTTTTAATTGTTTAGAGCTCACCATAAATCAGAGCAGACAATTTAATTAATGTGTCTTGCTTTAATAGGACACAATACATGTTAGACAATATGGTGGATAGCGATCAGGGATGGAAATAGAAGAAGGAAATTTAAGAAGATAACAACGACAGGGAAAATCAAACAAAAAAAACAACAACCTCAAAATAATCTGAAGTTCTCAGCCACAACCAGGCCAAACAAAATAAAAAAAACTCCTTGTTTTTATGTGACTCATCATCGTTGTCAAATTGTTGTGATGGTATTGCCTAGTATGTGTTCTTTCGTCTTTCGGAACCATGAGAGATAGGAAAAAGCTAGAGCGCTTCTTCTTCAATAGGCTATAGCCTTGCTAACTAGCTAGCTAATAATGCTAAAAATCATTGATTCAAAGAAATAGCTTGAAACTTTGAAAAAAAAACAACAAAACAAAACAAAAAAACCCCTCTTGTTCAGTGTTTTTCCAAGAGTAAGATGAAAGCACTTATACCATAGTCATGTCTGTACAACAATCATTATGCTTCTGCCAGCAGCAAATTAGCGTTGCAAAGGCTTGAAGAGGGAAAAACAGCTTAGTCCTGTCTGTTGGCAACACATTTGGCCTTCTATCACTTTTAATCACAAAATATATGTAAATGTTTGTTTAAATCCACGCAAAAAACTGTGAAATGACTGGCTGGGTGCAATGACTTTCTCCTTATATTTAAAACAACTTAAAGACTGCATATTTCTGATGATTAGCAAACTGCAATTTTAGCTTGCCAGTCACTTGCGTTAATAAAACCACTGACTCATCCTGTGATTACATATAGTTTTCTTTGGTACATTGTTTTTTCTATCCAGTTTTTACATTTAGTTTTGTGGCAACTAACAGCATGCTAGCTTATTAAACTTCCAGTTAAAGAGTATCATGCTTCTGTGTTGGCCTACACTTAAAGCTGAGATGCAATGAGAGAGGCAATGTCTGGAAATCAAGCTAGCTGTAGCATTAGTCTCCAAAGAAAGCAACTCTGATTCACCCTCCCCCTTCCTGTCTTTGCTCCTGCCTGCATTTTAATTTGTTTTTTTGTCGCTCTCTCTTTTAAGGCTAGTGTACACCAGTGAGTCATGACGAGACAAAACAATTGCAGTAAAGTAAACTGGTTCGTCTCAGCTTGACTCAAGCTAAATGATGGTGATGCCTGCAACTCAGCATGTCAAGTCACCAGAGACCAGTTTTAGAACATAAGGCATGTCACTTGTTTTAACAGCCAATCAGCTTTTAGCAAAGTTACCTGTTGCTAAGAAGCGCGGTGTGGAGCAGCCAAAAGGAACACACACTCATTGAAATGACCCCTGATTGGCCGAAAAGTGACCATCACAGTGTTCATTTTCTAAAGCTTGAATTCAGAGCCAAGGAGAGGTGCAGATGTCTAGTGTTCTTCCAGACCACCTGAATTACAATATGCTGAAAGGTTGTTATAGAATTTTTGCCCAATGACACCAAAGATGAACTGCCTACCTCAGCTTTAAACCTACAAATACATCATAAAAACCTGCCTCAGCTATTTGAGATTTGTGACATACAATTTAAAGAAAAACTTAAAAACTCTGGAAAGAGAGAGTTCAGTTTTACCTGCTATGAAGTAACAATGCCAACTACTGAACTGCTGTGTCAACCATGTTTATAAAGTGAAAATTTTTCAAGTGCTATTTTATTTTCTATACATATGCAAAATAGTACTTGTATTTGCATTCATGAGAAAATGCATTTAATCCGATCGCTGTCTTCTTCCTGATTTCAACAGTGGTGCTACGGGTTCTACGTGACTCACCAGCAGGGGCACACGGGGTTTGAACTATTTTTTAAGACCAGAGAGCTGAAGAAGAAGTGGCTGGATCAGTTTGAAATGGCCGTGTAAGTACATGAAAACATGAACATGCTGCAGCCATGACAGCTCGCAATCAGCACAGGAGAATATCATAGGAAAAACAAACTGTGTACTTGTATGTGCATGTGTGTGAGTGTGGTGCTTGTTTGTCTTTGTTTTCATGCATGTTTTTCCAGGGCCAAGAGAGCTGTTGACTCTTTCATGTGCACTGTTTGATCAGGCTTTTTGCTGTAATCATGCACATGCTGCTGACAGCAGAACGATAACACATACATACACACGCGCACTCACAAACATAAACTGTTCCAAAGAGTTGCAAAACTACAAAGAAGTCACTGCCTCTATGTTTCTCCAAATCAGTGCTTTATGGAGGTATATCTTTTGTATTATTTGTAACAGTGGGAGTTTTTCTCAGGCAGATATCCCCTCTGCATCCTTTGTTATGTTGATTTGGAAGAATACAGTTTTGTTTTGACTTTACACTCTGATTGAGGGAACAAACGCTTTCATGTGGGGTGAATATGTATGAAAGCATCCCTGATATGCATGCCGACTACCTGCTATGACCTTTCTATATATATTTTCGATTCTCAAGGTGTGTTAGATTAGACTTGTATATATGCTCTGCAGAAAAACAAAGCAGTGGGTGGGAGTGCACATTAAACAATGTACAATTTAAGTGCCTCTCTTTCTCCAGCTTGTATTGAAAGAAGTCACATTCATATGGCTGCATAAACCTATATGACCACATCATTGTTACTTGCAACAACCCTAATGTGTTATTTTCAGAATTTGGAAAAAATAGCAGCTTTTTATCTCCATCTCAGTACAGTTGTTTCCACAGATGCAGGGTTTGTGTCTGAAAACAGGTATGCGTGCCTCTGTGAATTGGGTAATGACACCAGAAGGTGTCCATTCACAAAGTGAAAATTGTACCTGTAAGGAGGATGTGGGCCCCTGATGAAGGACTCCCTTATGAGAGCACTTACTTTAAGTGGCTTCTGAATGGTGTGTTCAATACAAAAAGGTGTTTTTGTGTCAGTGTTGTTTGTTCACTTTCCAGGAAGGCTGCTTGTTTCTGCGATACATGTTTCCCCTCTCATGGTAGAACACATGCAGTGCAATGTTGAATTTATCTGGTCTGATTCAGGTCCTCTCCGTTTACACATACACATGCACTGGAGATAGAATGGCTTCTATTTCAGGCAGTTAAAGGAATGAATTGTTTCTTGTTATAACACAGCTCTTTTATTCAGTTAAAAAAGGTGTGACTGATTGTTTGTGTTAGAGTTAATAAAAGGAAATTGTTCCTACTACTAAGACTACAGCATGACTGTATGGTAGTGTTGCTCTGTCCATCAGTTACTAAACCAGACTAAAATACCTCAACAAATATCAGATGTTTTGCTATGAGATTCTGAAAAGACATTCATGGTCTCCAAAGGATGAATCCCGATGACATTGGTGATCCACTGACTTTGCCTATAGCATTACCAACAGGTCAAAACTTTTCCTTACCCTAAGAAACATCTTAACATCTACAAGAACAACACACACAATTTGTACTCACATATAAGACCTCCAGAGGATTAATCTAATTGATTTTGGTGATTCTCTGACATTACCTGTGGCATTGTCAGCAGGTCAAAACTTTCTCTTCTTTTGAGAGACATCTTAACATCTACTGAAACGACGTGCACAAAAGTTTGTACAGACATTTAAGGTCTCCAGAGGATTAATCCCATTGATTCTAGCAATCCTCTAACACTACCTGTGGCATAACCAATAGGTCAAAACTTTGTTTTCTTGAGACACATCTTACCATCTACTGGGGGCAGTTGCACAGAACTTTGTACAGACATTCATGATCTCCAGAGGATAAATCTGATTTTCATCCTGACACCAACATGAGACTTGTATTTGTGGCTAACTCTTCATCCAAGCGCTCCTCGGCGTGCAGTGAATTTCTGTCGGAAAAAATACAAAATATAATGTGAAAAAAGGACTCGCATCATTCTTTTCCAGCTGTTTATGGTCTGGTATACAAATATTTTAAACTCTTCAGCCAGAGTCACAGAGCAGTTTTGCTCATTAACGTCACTCAAATGCCCTGGCAACTTGCGCAAGAGCCCTCTCCACGGGCAGTGTGTGGGCATTTATCTGCGCTGATCAATTTTGCTTCTGCTCGACTCTTTTCCAATCACAGGCTGAGCTGATCTTAAAAAAACTTGTGAATTTATAGCAAAACATAAAACAAATAAACTGCTTTCAAACACTGACAATCCCAAGCATAAATGAATGAATGAATGAATGAACAATCAAAGAGAAACACTTCTGACAACTCACAAACTCCAGCTCCTTCTCCTCTTTGTCGACAACAATTTTGAAGTTATTCCAAATGTTAGATTTTTCTTGCTTTCCTTTTGTTTTGTAAACTCCAGCTTTGATTTGCTTCTCAACTTCACTCTGTGTCCCCATTCTGCTAGCAATCCCAGGACCCGCTGTTTATTTTCTGACCGCCCACCCCCGCATGCAGCAACATTAACACCACCCGCTTTGGGTTGGGTCCCGCAGGACCCGCCAGATCCCAATTCCAATGCAGGGCTCTATCACAGAGCAGCTAGAATGACTGCTGACTCTTGTTTGCATTTAACGGTTCTTTGTTCTTACATCCCATCTCAGATCAAATATACGACCAGAGAAAGCCAACCACAACTCCCACCAGTTCAAGATGCACACCTTTGAAAGGATCACTTCCTGTAGTTTCTGCCACTTTTTACTCAGGTAATATTCACAGTGAACAGACTCTTCCATTTAATTATTATGCTGAGGTCGCGGTAGAATAAAAATGTCTCTACATGGGACTAAATTTCATGCCTGAGACAGTATGAACAGTAACTCCTAACATTGTTGGACGGCATATCATCATGTGTTATTGCACTGATAATATTTTCTGTTCATATGAAAAGAAACTTTCAAGTCTTTGTCATAATGAGGGTATGAAAGGAACACCATGACATTTCATATTTTAGGCTTTCAGTCAGTTCTCCTCAGGCACTTTTGGGAAAAGGAAGCATTTTGAATTTAGCCTCTTACTTAACTGAAAATGGCTCATTAGCACTGAGTTTAATCGATATGAATAGGTACTAGAGACAGTGGTCTGTCTCAGTTTTCAGCAGGCAGTATCAATTTTATGGTTTTGCAAAGCTGAGGGACATTTCTTGTGCTGTTCTTCTTATCTTGAGACTGTGACTGAGGCCTGAAAATTCAAAATGTCACGGTATTTCTCTTAAGGAGGCTGTTATACATGAAATACATGCTGTGGTTTATTGTGTCCAGGGGCATCTTTAACCAGGGTTATATCTGTCTAAAATGTGGGCTGGGGGCTCATAAGGAGTGTCTTGGTCGACTGGGAGTCTGTGGGAGAACAGGTGAGATGACACACTCTCAAACTGATTGTGTGTCAATTTTTCATGATATGTGCTGCACATATTTATGTCCCTTAGAGAATACTTGCTAATTTTTTGGTGACATTTCCTCTAGCGCCCCCGTCAGACCACAAGTCCACTCATACACACAAAATATCAAAATCTAAAAGGCAGATTGCCGTGAAATTTACTGAGCAGACTAATGCTGCCTAGAGGATGACCTCTTTACATATTAGGCGCTCCATGAGATTTCCTTAAGCCTTACACACTCATGCCAGATTGGACAACCTTACACAAAAAGATATTTAGCACCTGGTATATAAAAGCTGTTAATATTTAGGTTGGTAACTCTTGGGCCTTACTTTTTTTTTTTCCCACCATTGAAAAAAAAATTCGATCTTAAAACTAATAAATTTTATGAGATGTTTTGACTTTTTTGGGGGAGACTATTTTTAACAATATTTTAAATGAAAGCTAAACTATGCTGTATAGATATTAAACAGTTGTTGCCTCTAACTCCAGTGTCAAACTTTAAGTCCTTGTCACCAGTCTGGGGCTGTAGTTCAGCTACATTACCCTCCCTGAATACATGGACATCTAAAGGCAGCTTATGTCTTTGACAAGCCATCTTAAATGTGGTCTTTATGCATTCTGAAATGAAAAGTGGGGGACCAGAGGTTGACAGTTGAGGGTGTATGTCAGGAAGCCAAGCACTGATATTGTATTCCTCCCACTTTGTCTGTCTCTCACCTGACTGCAGATTCTGCCAAGCCAAAGCCCAAGGTAAGAACTGGACTGTTTCTCCTCTCTGACTTAGACACGGAAGCAGACATTATCAGTAAAGCCACAGAGTGCACGTGCACTAACTCACAAAGACAAAAGGATTTCGTTACCCACATCTACAAATAGGTCAACAGTTTGTAATGCTTGTGAACAGTTTGTACTTGGAGAGTTGTAAATTGGAGGAAGCTACTGGGCTGCTGTTTTTCCATTGTTTATTCATGTTGGAAAGGTTCATCTTAATAATATAAGTATTCCTCATTATTGGACCACAGCAGTCTAGATAATTTTACCTTGGACTGTTAGCTTATGGAGCCCTGAGTGTGCCACGAGAATAGTCTGAATCACAGGAAAAAGAAGTTGGGTATAAACCTCCCATTGACCTACTGTTTCAGTCTGCATTTTCCTCCCCATCCGCTATCACGACCCGACTATTTGGGAAGGGCACCATTGCTGCATCCTGGGCTTAGCAGCAGCCAGGATGATTGTGATTGGTTTAAATAAGTAAAAACAAGCCATTACATTTTTTTCCCTATTCCAGAAAGATAACAGATTGAGCCAAACCCTTCACAGTGTTAACGTAGTGTGGAGAGGTCTGGCTAAGTGAGACTAGACAATGTACAACCACTTCATTAACTGATATGTTTTAAAGCTATTCAAAATCAATCAATTAAATTTGGATTTAATTGGAACAAACAGGAACATTAAAAACAGACAATAATTAAATCCATGTCATGATCAATATGTCTTACAGTTTGCATTTTGAGATTTGTAATTTTTAAATTAGCTTTATTTGATTTCAGGACACGTTTGCTGCCAAAAATTGGACTGAAATCTTACATAGTAGCAGGAAGAGTTCTGATTGGCCAGACTCTTGTGAACACATCTCACCAATCAGAGCTCCTGCTGCTGCTTCTTGGGTTGGATCATTTAATTTTATTTTTCTTACACAGCTTTAAATGGAACCGATAATAGAACACATATTTAAATAAAACTATAAGTAAAATCTATATATTCTTATTCTTGTGGTACGCTTACGGCTCCGTCAGGGTTTTAACACAATAAAGTCCTCTCACTGAGCAACAGATGAAAGAAATTCAAGTTTAGCTTCTCAGACAATCCTATCTCTGCAATATGTGACAACAAATCTAAGAACAGTGAACACTCTGTGATAAGATGTGGATTAAAAGATCTAGTACTAGTTTTTTAATCATAATATTTTTTTGGTAATTTTTTATCACAACTTCCTAAAGATAAAGTGCTCAGCAGCATAACTCATGAATTCTACTCTTAGCTGTCTGTCTTTAACTTTAAATATAATACACCATGTATACACAGACGTTTTAAGTACATCACTTACAGGAGAGTTTATTTAGGATATGACTCATACTTCAGGTCAGGGTGATCCTGCACAAAGAGCCGAAACGACTTCTCCATTTATCAATCTCTTCCTCTCTCGATAATGTCTTGCTGTCTTTCTCCCTTTATCTACAGGAAAGCACGACATCGCCAGACCCAGGTCAGTGTGGCTTGACCACTTTTCCACTTTTGTGAACATACCAAGGGCTTTATGTGTTACCTCTTAAGCTGCTTTCATGTTGCTTCTGTAAAAAAACACACAGACACAGATAGGATGAAAAGGAGACAGTTAGTCGTAGGCCAGAGTGAGACCTGGAGGAGATAAATTGTGGTTGAAAGCTAACCCTTAGATGTTATCATACCACCCCTCTCATTTATGATCAAATATTACTCAACTCTTTCTTTTTCTCCCCAAAAAACCCCGAAGATGTTTTCTTAGAAATGCACTGACATTAATCTCCCCTGCTTGCACAAAAGGTTCGAAGGAGAAAATAAGCAACAACAGTTTCCCCTTTTTGACAAATATATTTGAGTAAGAATAACCAATGAATAATAAGATGCAGAAAGAATCCTTAACCAAAGCACAAAAAAATCCTTTTTTTCTCCGCATGCCTTGATGGCTAAACCCAAGACGGCATTGAGATGAATTGGAGTGGGTGGATTCATTATGAAGACAGCAGGAGAAATGCAGGCAGAAAAGCACTTCCAGCAGTCCATATGCCTCAGCCCCAACCGCTGCGCTGAGCCTTTGTGATAATTCAATTTCCATAAGGGGCTTTATGAGAAAGACATCCATGCTTATTGTTCTTAATAAAAACACAAATGCAAGATATTCCATTCATCTGGGGTCACCGTCAGCTAATAGTTTCCCCTGGGCTGGTTTGCAGGAGAGCTGTGGCTGGAAGGGAGATGTGTGAGTCTGGGGAGAGTAAGTGGCTTTGTCTTTTAAGTTGGCAGGGGTGTTTAGTCTTAGCCTGCGCTGGATGCTTGTGGCTGTGTTCGTCTGCCACGTTGAGGAAAGATTTGAGCTGCACCGTTTAGGAAGGAGAGAAAGAGAATTAATTTCTTGCGAGAACAAATTGCTGCTTTTTAGGATGGAGCCATTCTGGTGGTTAAGACCTCAATCAAAATCTGTTGGAGGTTTACATTTATTTACATTTTAGAGATCATTTGTACTGGAAACTTCAAGAAAAAAACAATATAGAAATTTCCTATTCCCATAAATTAGCATTGCTAGTGTTTCAGGCTTTTGGTTTAAGTATTACCTGTAATGTTAAAAGTTAACTTACTTTTACTTCTTGTCAATTTTCTATCTAGTGTTTCAGCCATTAATTGTTTCTCTTGTGTGTTAAGTACATGTGTTTTCCCTCCTCTAGTTGTCAGGTCATCTGGGTTTTGCTGCTAATTTCTCTCACCTATATTTCTGCCTGTTGTTTTTGGTTCATTTTTGTATTTTAGAGTGAGGGTTAGCAGTAGGGTATTTTATATTTCTCCTATGTTTCAGATTTGCTTCAGCTGGCTACTGTAGTGTTTCATCACTAGTTATCACCTATGTATAATTAAAATGACATGATTTCTATTACTAGTTGTGTAATGCTTAAAAAACTCCTCGAAACTGCCACAGGTAAACAGGATAACAGCCAGCAGTTGATAGTATCATGATGGATGCCTTCCTCCCCAATATTGATAATGGCCAATGAGAAAGAAAGTTCTGATACCTGATATATCGGCCAATATTATATAATATTGGCTGAATGTTTTTATCAAAGACTTGTGACAAATATATGTAATGGAGGCAGGATGTCTTAGATTTTAACCAACTTCATTTCGAACATCAGTGCACCGAACAGTTAACACTTTACTTTTTGGTAATAAACAAATCCCCTTCTGCCTAATAAACCATGTAATTACACTGTTTAAAATCACTAGTTCAAGTTTAATTCCTGGCCAAAGAACAGTTTTAATATCGGCACATATCAGGGAACATATATGCCAATACTAATATATCTGCAATGGGCTAATATCGGCTGATATATCAGCAATGTGATATATTGTTCGGGCTCTAGTATGAAAGATATTACAACATGGGTTCTGGAACACTTGGTAAATACAGTTTGTTGTTGCAAATTATTTGAGTCTGTTTTTATTTATGTTTCACTAAGCATCTAAACATTTATGGAATCAGAGGTGTATGCAGTCAGGGTTACAGTTGGCTCTAATAAAAATAAGAGGTCCTTGTGGACTTAAAATGATTAGAATCACAAATTAAGCTCTCTTGGCTTCACCCAAATAAATATTCATGTTTGATTGATCAGACGTTTTAACATGCAGTGTAAAGCTGCACCTCTAGCAAAAAACATCTGAGCTTTCCATTTTAGTCAGTCTGAGCTAAGCTCTCAAAGCTCTGTGTCACAAATGGTCACAATATTTTTAATCTATTACCTAAAATGATGAATGATGAATTGATCAAGATGCATAAGGTATTATTGCTCTTGCAATGTTGTTTGCTTCTCTGTGGTGATTCTCTGATAAATGCCTAATAATTTGAATATTAATGTATTTGTTTTCCTTTCTTCTAGGTTTACCCAGGATGGTTGTGATAAGAGAATACAGTGGTATCCCCCATCCCCAGTGTGGGCCCCCGCTAAGCATTCATGTGGGGGATGTCATTGAACTGATGTTTGCCGAACTGTGCAGCTCCTGGTGGCAGGTGCGTGTCACTCAGCACATCCCCCTTTTACTGCAACATCTGTGACTACATGAAAAAATAACATGTTACGGCTCATCGAGTTGGCTCGGTGCACGCGATGTCTTTGCAATGTCATCGGTTTGAGTCCGCGCTGCATGTCATCTCTGCTGCTTGTCCCACTATGTGTGTAAGAAAAGGCTTAAAGGCACATATGAAAGGAGTGGCATCAACAATCTGTCTCTGTTTACACATCACAAATGACATTGTGGTCGTTTATCATATTCTGTGTCAGGCAAGCCATAAATGTGACATTATGATGAAGTCAGCATCAATTAGAAAGATCAGTCAAAGACCTGTGTGATCCCCACAGAACACCATTTACATTATAAACGGGGTTATCCCTCTGTCCTCTCACTCCTCACATTGAATCACAGCGTACATCAGATGATCTAACCAATTAGTGGCTTCAGCTGATTAATTGAGTGCCACAGCGAGACAGTAAAACAACAGACACCTCAGTCTCTGGAGGATGTTTTAATGGTAGTGCACAACCTCATGTACAGGCAAATTTAGCAACCATTTCATGAGGTCAGCCAACGGTTGACAGTGTTTGACCTTATCTATTTTTGAAAGGATGGTGATTTATCTGGGGGTCTTCCGGCAGCCTCCCTATCTGTTTCTCACTCTGCTTTACAGCAGCATTAAAGCCTCATCCTCCTTCTGGTGCCGCTCCAATCAGACCGCAGTCTTTGCCAACAGCACGGCTGGGAGTTGGCCGTTAGCCTGATTTTCTGTGCTCCATGTTTCTCTCTGTTGTGACAGAACACAAGGTGTTGGGCGAGGGCACAAATGCCAGGAGATTTCTTGTAAGCTGATAGAAGGGCTAGCAGAATGTCATGACGCAGACCTGAAGCTTCTGCATTGTTTGCTGCTATGGTAACCATGCATGCTGGGAAAGGATAATTAAATGAATTAAATGATAATACACATTTGTGTGCATTCATCTCCTGTGCATTGTGGTAATGTAGTAAGCCTTGTCTCCTGTTCCCATTTGCATGAATGCAAGAGGATTGACAAAATTACAGATGTGCTCATTAGCATTTTGCCCATTTCAAAAAATGCGATTAAGACTTAAACTTTATTTTAAACTTTATTTTGAATATTTGAAGTTTATGGCAATGAAATAAATGTATGTCTTGCTGTTTTCTATTTATTAGTGCTGTCAAAGTTAATGTGTTAATTATGCGTGAATGCAAATGAATTATAATGCTGTCAGTTTTTGCAAGTAACGCATGCATGTTCTGTCTAGGGCTGGGCAAAAAAAAAAAAAAAGATTCATCAACGCATTGGAATTAATATTTTCCTAATAAAACCTTAACCCCAATCCTGCTAGCTCACGAATGAGCAGCTGACATTTGCAGTTAATTTACAGCTAAAAACGGCTAAAATCATGTTACGAACTAAGACACCTCTTAATTACTTTGACTTACTTAACGTTACTCCTCATCATTTCTCCTTCGTTTCTCCATCACAGTTTGTTCTGCAGGTTCAGCTTCACCAACACAACAGTTAACAAGCTAAATAATTTTAATAGCTTGTTTGCACACCAACCTCATTATTATTCCCATCCAGTGATATGATCTCTGATCAGCATTTCTGTCGGCAGTCATCATGCAGCACTTGGCTAATTTGCATAAAAAGCACATGGCTAATTTGTATATGAGCTACTAGTTTCTGAGCATAGAGTGCTCAGTCAAACATATGTCACAGTATTTTTCATTGATTTGGATTGCTGCAGTAATAATAAACATACGTTTGCATAAAGCAAGTACTTATTTCCACTCTAATGTTGATAAGAGTATTGAAAACTTGAAACATATCCCATAACACTTAGAACTGACAATTTAAAAAGGTACAAATAATTTTGGAAATGGAAATCAAGTGATTTATCACGATTAAATATTTTAATCGATTGACAGAACTAGTATTTATATTTAATTAATCTACAATTGAACACTGTAATTTAAAGGTAGCTTAACACAATGTTGTCTCTGTCACTGTTACTGATAATCTGTTGTAACCATAGTTCTAACAGTCACTTGTAAGCTTGTAACCACTCCTAATTTAGCCAGAACTTTTTCCCCGTGATGTTTGAATTTTGCTACAACCTCATTTAGTTGTGTGGATTTGCGAACTTAACACATGTTGGATGTTGGTGGGCCCAAATCAACACTGATTTTTCAGCATGAGATAGGCTGCTGCCAAAACCCTTCAAAACAAAAACTTTTACTTGGAAGGCGAACTCTCTGTTTCCTGCCCTCAACATTGTGTTCAGCTCTTATTTTACAAAGTTGGAATAATGGAAGAAGCCTTGGTTTGAAAAAATTCATTGCAAGACAACATGGAATGCAAAAATGACACAGGCAAAGTGTTAACAGCTTTTAGGCAACATCAGCCACTGAAGAACATGCTTATGGGAGACAATGTACATTTTCGTTTGCAAAAGTAGGACAATGGAAATTAAGCAATACTCCCTAAACTACTTCATGCACGGACAAAGTGAACAATGTGATTTACACCATTATCTGGGTGAATATTCAATTCTGACTGGCTGCAGAGTGTCAGTTAAAAAGTGATACATGATGCCTGACTACGTTCCAGTCAATATGTCTGTTTACCATTTTCAAGTATTACACTGGCTAAGCCATATTTGTATAAGCAATTTAAGTTAGGCCAAACTCTCAAGCTTTACAAAACAGTGCTCTTAATAGGCGGCAGTATTGGAAATTCACCTTATCTAATCTAGACACAAACCTCTACAGGCAAGTTTGTGGCTACTTGTTGGATGGTTCATGCCTCAACATCATCCATTAATTCCTGATAATTGGACTCCTCATCTGGCATTATCCCCTAAGTAAACAATACAAGTTTTAAAGAAACTTAAAAAATAGGGCGTTGCAAATGTTTTCAACAAGTTTGTTTTAGACTTTGGGTCCTGCACAAAGCTTTCTGGTTGGAAACACTGAATCTAAACAAAACCGTGTTTGTTTACAATGAAAACTCCACAGGGTACCTTTAATCTTCAGCGTCCCTAGTGGCGCCAGAGGATGGAATTACAGAACATTGAGAATTCATATCCCCTGTTACCCAGGAGGCAATTATCCCCCATCCCACTGGCAGAACAATACAATCAATCACCGTAATTTCATTTGATCCTTTGGCTGCTGCCTGTTTATGCCAACAGAGTAATAAGTTTAATCTCTATCATACGCTTATCGAAGGCATAACAAATAGAGAGGGGCTCTCAAAAAACCTTTGATGAAATGTTATTACACAGAATGAATCATAGAGATGGGTAAAGATTCGCTTTGCAATCTAGTTACTGCCGGGGCTTGCACGGTCCCAAAAAGCATTTCATACTCTAATAAAGAGGAGGAGAAGGAAAGCATAAACAGGGCAGGAAGCTGAATGAAGAGCTCCACACGCCTTTAACGCTCACTGTCCTCTCAGATTGACTCAATGAATTTAGAACCGCAAACTTGAATTATCTTGAGCTCATTGTTGATATAAATATGCTTATTACTGTCTACAAGATAATGTACATGATAGAGAATAAAGGTTATGAAATACTCTGAACATCTACATATAAACCAGTCTGTATAAAAATAAAGTAACTTGTTTAGCTGATTTGGATTATTTTGCTTGAGAAAAAAGCATGTCTACACCCTGTTTGTTGTAGGAATAAATGATTTTTTACATAACGCTTGTGTTTGCTTGAGGCGGGTTAGCTAAAATGTAATTGTTGGTCTTTAGTGCAAGCCAGAGAGCTCACGCTGTTTGGGTATTCAAAGACCAGAATAAGATCCATTATTTAGTGTTAAACGAGGCTCTTGTTTTGATGCAGTACAAATCTAACTGCCGGCAGAGTTTGAACCGTAATTAACTTGGGCTGCAAATTAGATGCACTGCTTGTTGTGTACTAATTGCTGGGGATTTATTGAGGCAAGTGTGGGAGGGGAAGAGAAAGGGAAGAGAGGGATATATATATATAGAGAGAGAGGTGTAAGTTGCAGCCAGACATATTATAATACAATTAACAGCCAGTTGCCATTGCAGGGCAAAATTCTGGCGACAAGCAAGATTGGCTTCTTTCCAAGCGACGCTGTGAGGCCTTGCCCATGTGTAAGTGTGCATATTTTTTGTAATCAATAAGACACATTTATTGTGATTACAATGCATGCAGTGGATAATGGCTGCTATTGATGTCCCAGCAAAGGAATGTTGGGCTTTTCAATTGCACTTTTTCTCTGTAGAGGACTAATTTTTAGCCATTAGATGTGGCTTAAATATCACATTACCACAAATGACCTCCACCTCTTTGTATCGACTCCACTGAGACACAAAATAACTACAATTCTCTCTGTGCCAGGTTCCAAAACCTGTTGATTACTCTGCACAGCTCTGGTAAGTGATGAAAACAAAAGACTGCAGATTGCTAACAATAACCACAAGTCATTTTTTCTCCATTTTATTGATTGCATTGACTGTTCTCATCCTTGTGTTCAGAATGATTGATTACAGAATAAGTGCAGCAGTAGCTTGTGGTTGATTCAGGTTTGCAGGGCCTATGGAAAGAAACCAGGCTGAGGTGGAGCTCTTGGACCGAGGAAACAGCACCTATCTGGTTCGACATAGGAGTAAAGAGTGCACTGAATACGCCATCAGTATAAAGTAAGTGACATGATGGCTCCTTTCCAGCCATGGCTGTGTGGCTGCTATTGTTTTCACCTTGTTTGTGTTTGTTTGTGTGTTTATGTGTGAGAATGGCAAAATATGGTCCTGGAGATGCCTATTGTAGCAGACACTGCCACAGAAAACCAGGAAAACTGAATTATCCTCAATGGTGATGCACTCAAATTTGTTCCAACAGCTCTGCTGACCCATGTTGTTCAACACAGTGCCAAAAGAGACACTGCAGCATGGTGAAAAGATGCTAAGCAGGCGCACCCTGGTAGCTTGGTTGGTAGAGCGGGCGCTCCATGTTCAGAGGCTGTGTCCTCCCTGCAGTGGCTATATGTTCGATTCCACCCTGTGGCCCTTTGCTACATGCCATTCCCCATCTTTCCTCCATTTCCTGTCCAATTTTTCATCTTCCCTAACAGCAAAGGCAGAAAAAGCGCATAAAAAAAGTATTACATTGTTTTTACTTTTATATCTAATGTAGCGGGGAACTGCCACAGAAAACCTTGAAAGCTGAATTATAACGGTGTTGTTCTCTGATTTGTTCTAATAGCTTTGCTGACCCCGTTGTCCCGAGCTATAGCCAAATGTCATGAGTTGGCTTTACTAAAAAAAAAAGTATAGTAAACAAAATGATGAATTATTTACTTACCAGTTACTCTTACTTACCATCCTAAAGCTGCAGTTGGTGACTTCTGCTAATGAGCTAACAAGCTAAGGTTAGCTATAGCATGAGACTCGTTGGGAAGCAACTCTGCTGCAGTTGTCGCCTCTGCTTTGCGTTTCATTATGTCTGCTGCTCTCTCTAGTAAGTCCAGTTTGAACCGAGACGAAACAGTTGCAGGGAAAATCGCAGTGGAGTAAGGTGGTCAGTCTCAGCTTGAGCTTGAGCCTGAGCCAGCTGAAGATGTTGTTTGCAGACACTCTGTTGTTGTTGTTGCAAAGGCAAGTCAGAGCGTAAGGCAAAACAGCTAATTTGCCCATACCATCATCTGTTGCAAAGAGGCGCGTAGACCGGTCAATCAGGGCAGAGATTACAGAGAGTGACACGTATTGGGTGAATAGAACAGGAGCAGTAGGACTTTTTGCCAATCCTGAATACAAAGGCAAGGGAAAACACACAGAACTAGTCAGGATAATTTCAGACTATGTCACTCACTATCAGTGAGCATTATGTTATCTTTTTCCAAATAGAAACAAAAAAAGTTATTGAGTTACTACCTGCAGCTTTAAGGTAAATATATCAATTTTTTTAAGCAGCAAGTTTGCAAAGCCTACTTTTGTTTCAAGTAAATTCAAATCATTACATTTTTCAGTCCACGCCAAAAGAGGGCTTTGTGACATGGCGAAAAGATGCTAAGCGACAGAATAAATGTTGTAATCTAAATTTAAAACCTACAACAAAATAATGTATTCAGATGTAACTTCTTTGAAATCACCAAGATTTTGGTAGAGTGTAATTTAGCTATCTGTTATGATGTCGTTTTTATTATATTGTTTTTTCAGAAGCTGTGACTGATGATAATTACTTTTATTTTGTACTTTATTTATCTAATTGTTATAGGTAACTAGTAACTCACCAACACTGCACATCTCTGTGTATCTGTGGGCAGATTTTGTCAATGTGGAAGTGTCACATTGGTTCATGCACCTCATGAACCTTTATAAAAATTGCATGGGGTCAAGAAGTCAGGCTTAAAGATGGATGGTCCTTCCCATGAGCGACGTACATGTGTACGTCCATGTACAGTCATAATGTTGCAACAGCCACTAAGGATTCATGGATTGAATGTCAGCATGTTGAAGGGCATTGTGATTGTTTTGATCCCATCACAATATTGTCTCCAGTTTTCCATTTATTTCCATGCTTAAGTGCAGTCTCCCATGAGTGGTGAAATAAACAGGACACATGCAGTCAGCGGCCCTCTTGCGTTCAAAAACACGTCATTGTGAGAGGCGAGTGACTCAAGAATCATTCGAGCTTACAAAATGCCCACATGCAAATAATAGCTCGGTGCAACAATGGTGCAGTATCCGAAAACAAACAGCTCATTAAATGTTGAAGTGAATGGGCCACAGCAGACAGTGATCCTGCTGCGTTCCTCTCATGTCAATGAAAAACAAGAAGCAATGGTGACTATGTAATCATCAACGACCACTTCTGAAGAATAGAAGAAGTTTGCTGGCTCTGATGAATCACAGCTGATATGAAAATGAAGATGGTGGGGGATAGAATTTGGTTTAAAAGGTTCTCTCAACCAAATTGCTAAAAGGCATCAACATATTTTCTCATTAACCCCCGAGCGATGTAAAGGAAATTTTTTTGTCCAAGTTTTGGGATGTCTGCGTCAGAGCTTTCAGCCACTGAAACAAACCTGCACAGATACAAACAATTCAAACCCATTGTTTAATTACATCATTATCCTTTCAAAAAACAAACAAACAAACAAACAATGTCACTGGATCACGGATGACTCCTGTTCTTCGAAGTTGCAGTCCCCAGAGATTCCTAAGGCTTTGCAGTAATCCTGTTAGAACTTTTATGATTTTGCAGACATTGTTGAGAAATTACTTTTTTTTGTTTTCTTTTTTCTCTTTTT
>JAQLOL010000004.1:19832988-19844911 GCA_029783665.1 Naso thynnoides
TACTTTTTTTTGTTTTCTTTTTTCTCTTTTTTAAAGACAGAGCAGTACAATGAATCAACAAACATAGGCTACTTATGAAATTTATGTGGTAATATGTTAACGAAATAGCTAAAACAGTCGATTTGACTAAATCCAGGAGAACTTTATGCTCACATGAAACTGCAGCTGGATGTCTGAGTTTGCTAACATGAGCTAATGGGACTTGCTAATAAAGAAAAGGTGTATTTGTAGATAGACCTGAAGTCATAGTGATATGGGTTTAGGTGGAGTTATCTGTAGCTACATTTCATATTTAGTTATTTAGTTTAAAAGAGTAATTTTTCATTTCCTTTTTGTTTTACCTTAGTAGTAGTACTTTAGGAGGACTTGTGCACCAGGTGGCTGACCTTGACCCCAGCTGTTGCTAAAGTTTGGATGAGGTTGCACATAAACATGCTTTGTTTTTAGGCGAGTAGTCAACCAGAAAACCAGAAAAGGCACAAAAAAGCCACATCGAGTACGTGCGTTTTCAGTTATTCTGTGAGTGAGACAAGTGGTCCAATGGACAAAAAACAAATCCCATTTAGTAAATGATTTACATTTGCCAACACACATACCTTCCACCCTTTAATATGGCCCTTGAGAAGATCTTTCCAAAACTAATTAGTACAGAAGAAAAAAAATCAGATGAAAACTGTTTACACTGATGTTTTGTTTCTGTTTTTGTTTTAAAAGGGATTTTCATGTTCTAATATTTTAATGCTCTGAGCATCAAATGTGAAATTCTGCCTCCGTTACATTCAGGAACAGATAGAAAACATTAACCTGAGTAAACAAAACCCAAACTTTCTGCATGGCTAGACGCTCAAGGTGAGAAAATGTTTTTCTTATTTGAGTAATCGCCCTTCTTGTGTCAGTGATACAGGCTCCATTTGAACTCTGCTTCAAGCCTTAACACTGCTGCCATTAATTTAAGTTAAGTTGGTCGGAGCCCATACATCTCCTCTGAATGCAGTGTGGGGAAGAGGTGGAATTGGATGATCTATTTCACCATCTATCTATTGTCCGCCTCTTCCGCGCAGACATATGTTCAAGGAGAGCCTGATAGCTTTGCATCATACTATTTGCCGCTCTTTGGCTATCAGTCTTAGAAATGTATTTCAAAAGAAATGAGCCACGCACTTGAATTGAAGATAGCACATCCATTCCTTTAAGCCTTAATAAACGGCTACTTTATCTGGTAGTTGAGTGCCTCAGTATCCCTCTATTGAAATACAACACTGTCCATTTCACCAGTGAATGTCTTTAAGGCTACATCAAAGCTTTTTTAGTCTTTTTAAGAAAGAAAAGACTATCGAGTCCTCCTGACCTGGCATGACAGCTTGGAGAGATTATAACGATTGAGGTTGCACTCTGAAATCGTGTTTGGATGTTAGGACTATTTAGCCAGTGACACGCCATTCCAGCCCATTTGGTTTGGTGGACTCATACTGTCCCTTATTGAAAGCTTTGATGTACAAGGCCAGTTTCTCAATGCTCCCTTCCTAATTGCCTGTCTCACTGCTTAAGATCATTATCGCGATGGCTGTTTGAGATAATAAAGCTTTATAGAGAGAGCAGCTACTAATCAACCAGAACTGTCTAATGTCAAACACTATGAGTCGTCAGTTTGTGTGTGTGGGTGTGTTGAGTTATGTTTGTGTGTGCGTATGCTGCCATGGGAGCCTGTAGGAGGAAAGAAAAGACCAAACAGGGCATGTCCGTCTCCGTATGTTATGCACCATATAACTCAACACATATCAATAATGTATCACGCACCATAAATTCATAATGTATCAGTAAATTTGCAACATGACCGTATTCTTCTCATTCATTGCACACTGCATTGGGAGATTTACAATGTGGATCCATCTCCAGTGTAACTTTCAAATGACATCACCATATGGGAGACATGCAATACACAGCGCTGTGCTCACAATGGGCTTGACAGGACATCCGCACTTGTGCCTGCAGTCTATGCTGAACAGTGTGTATGCATGTTCAAGAATAATCTGCATTACTTTTCAGCAGAGCAGTGATTATCACGACATGATTACTTAAAGCTGGGGTAGACAGTTTATTGTTGGTGTCATTGGGCAGAAATTCCGTCACAGCCTTTCAGAATATTGTAATTCAGGTGGTCTGAAAGAATGTTAGACTTCTGCAACTCTCCTTGCCTATGTATTTAGGCTTTAGAGACTGTGACAGACACTTTTCGGCCAGTCAGAGGTCATTTCAGAGAGCACATCTTCCCACCAGCTACCTTCAAAGGTACATGTGCATTCTTGTCCCTACAGCTAGTGAAAGCCAGACAACAATGGTGGACAACCCAGAAGTAAAAGTTGATCCTTCAGCAACAACTGCAAACACAGCAAAGCGACCCCAAGAAAGGATGAATGTCGTATTAAGACAATCATTAAAAGAAAGAGCGATGACAAACAACATAAAACATGAGCCTGGTGCAGGGTGGAGCTACAGAGGAAAGACAAGGAGGAGAGGGGGCCGCGGAGTTACTTCCTTAAGAGTCTCATGCTACACCGATAGCTTTAAGACACACTGTTTTTGATTCAGGTGATCATACACAAATGAAAAACATACTTAAGAATATTATATTCAATTTTTGTCATGATCCAATAATTAATCCTACTAAATCCTACACACTGGACTTTTATTTTTAATGACTGAAAAGCCAAAAATGTGGAAAACAAGCAGTATACATTATGAATTGATTTAACCGAGTAAATCTCATAATGCTTCTATTATATCTAATGCCAGGAACTTGGGTTAGAGTTTTTCATCATGGTAACTGACAGTCAGCTTGGACAGACATTTGTGATGGTTCACATATAGACTAGGTTGGTGTGGAAGAATGTATCAGCGCCTGTGTTTAATTCATTCATTCTCCACAGGTTCAACGATAAAGTCAAGCACATTAAGATTCTGACCAAGGATGGCTGCTTCTACATCGCTGAGAGCCGCCTGTTCAAGACCGTGCTGGTAAAGGTTTTAACTTTTCATGGATTTTTTTTGTCCTATGAACTCCTCTAGCATAAATGAGTACAGTCATTTTGAAACAAAGCTTTTTTTGCAGCTCTCTCTTGAAAGAAACCCCTGTGTGCAAGCGGAAATTGTACTTTAATATGTACACTGATTAAAAATATGTCTCCCAGTGGTTTATTTCTACAACTGTGAATGCACTCACAAAGCCTAAAGGGCCTGTTGTAGGAAACTGCATGCAGTAGTGCATAGTAGCTTCTTTCAAGTACTTCCACTTGAGATATATTGCAGTTAGTTGCCCTGCTTAGGAACCCTTCCTCAGTGCCGCATACTATTGTTTTGTCATGATCAAACAGACAGGTCCTCCATAAGCAAACACATCTCTACTTCCATTTCTATACATTCAGTACCATCTAGATCCACCCCTGCTCATCCTTATTGAGGACGAGTTTTGTTTTAGTTGTATTGTGCTTGTTTTACACAGGACTTGGTGGAATACTACAAGCAGTACTCTCTGAAAGAGGGCTTCAGCAGTCTTGACACCACTCTGCAGATCCCCTATAGGGAACTTTCCAATGGAAACATGCCCAGGGCCATTACCAAGGCTGGCAGTGGTGAGTCTGCTTCACAAGCATCCAGGTTCCCTCACTGAGACTCTTTCTGACAGGTGGAAATGCAACCAGATCAGCTCAGATCCTGGAGTCGAAAGCAATGGTTGAAAGAAATTTTGAGCTTTTCTTTTGCCCTGTTCGGAGTACCGGAGGGGTGGGGTTTTTCAAGTTCAGATAAAGTAATGTGAGGTGTGTTGAACCTAAAGCCTTTCTATATGACCAGATCACTCCATGGAAACGTATATTTCCCAGGTCATCAAATAGAAATAACAGAACAAGCCAAAGGCAGAAATAGTTTGCAGGAATCTGTACTTTACTCGCTATATTTTGTTATAACAGGCCAGCCAATTTACTGTGTGTCTTCACCAAGAAGAGCTATAGAAAAACATCTCAGCTTACATTACTGAATGCTGACATAGCATTTGCTTGTTTGTTTGACACTCAAGTTAAATTTAAGTCCTATCTTTGACGTGTGGAACATGCTAGAAATAATTAGTACAGCATAATGAGTTAAAACGATTTGCTGTGGAAGAGTGCAGGGCAGAAAATGGCAGCAGTTTTCCTCAGAGACATCTACATTTTTTAGAATTGACCACATTCACAAGACTTTATCATTTACTACTAGTAAATGATGCTTCCTGCAGCTTAGTTCAGTTATGCTAAGATGGTAATCATTCCAAAAAATTGTCAAAACATTTTTGTTAAATTGGCTGGTTGAGTTTTCATTTTTCCAGATGTCAATGATTGTAATGTATCGTGCTTCTATTTATTTGTGCCAAATGACACATTGAATCAAAATATGTAAAATTCTCACATTCAAATAATTCTTTACTGTCAATGCACATTCATCCCCAAAATTATGATGAAGTGTTTTTTGTGGCACTGTAAAAGAGCTTTCAATCAAATCAAACGATCATTATCAGCAGATTGAGGTTGGTCAGTTTTCATGAAATCGTACAAGTTGTTACAATTTCCTTCTTTCTAAAAATCACATGAAAAGAATAATTTTAATTTGACAATAGTTAGTTAATTAGAAAAGAGACAGGTGATTAGACCAGGGCTGACTTTTTATGTGTTTAGTTACCCTATAGATGTTGTTATTATTATTATTATTATTATTATTATTATTATTATTATTATTATTATTATTATATATAGATCCTATCTGGATAAGGGCTCTGCAATATGGACCAATATACTAATATTTCTGTATTTTCAGGCTAAATTGATGATACCATCATATATCTGTATTTTCTATGAAGCGTGCAAAATGCTCTGTTGTAAGTCAAAACCCACGTGTTTTATTTAGATGACAAGATCGTTACACTGATATTCTATTTATTTCGCTCTCTCTTAGCTCAGCTACCCTGTCTCTGCACCTCTAAATCTCAGTAATTAACACAAAATATCTCATTTGTGGGGTAAAAATGTCAATTTGTGGTTTCACAGGGTCTTATGCTTTAAACTAGGAACAAGAATGTTGCTGCTTTCTCACAAAAATGGTCCTGTACATAATTTTCCAGTCTCTGTGCTAAGCTATTGAACCATTCCTGGCTCAAGACACAAGGGTTTAATCAATCAGTCTTGGCAAGAAAACAAAAACCTTTTTTCCCTAAAATGCTGAACTATGCCTTTAAAAATGTAGCCAAGAAGTACAAATTACATTTACAACCTGCAGCGATCCAATCCAATCCAGACCACCTCCAGATGTGATCCAGCTGATGCAATCATACTCTGCCTTTGCATCCTGCATTATTATGTTTTTTTTCCTCAGATAAGAAATCCAAATGGCAACAGCATGTTAATACTAGGTGTGAATAAGGTAAAAGAGAGCACCAAGGTACAAAGGGACGATATGGGGGAAGAGAGACTGTGTGAGCACAAAAGACAAAAGAGAGAGCGAGAGCGACAGTGAGTGAAGGAAATATAAAGGATTCTCGGCAGCTCATTGGGCTTGGCAGAAAGGTCCCAGTTAGGGCCCAATGCCCCAGGCAAGCACCAGGAGCCTGCTACTCCAAACGTCACACTCTACACGCTGCTCAGCTCTGAGATGGCTTCACAATTTTCCTGACAGGACATGACATTTCACTTGGCTGGCAGCGGAGGAAATTGTGTGACAGCCGCCTGCTGTTGCGCTCCTGGGGGAACCCCTGGTCCAACGGCGGGACTCCGCCTTTTTCCACAAAAATTGGGAAAAGTTTGCAAATATCATCTGATGTAAAAGCGCAGAAAGCAGCTGGAGGTAAACTGTCTTAACATAAAGAGAGGCGTATGTGTAAACAACCACAGCTGCTGCAACAGCAGCCGAGGCAGGCAGACGAATGTTGGAACAAAGTCAAAGTTAGCCCTTTGTGTCTGTTCGGATGTAAAATTCTGCTACATCCTTGTCCCTCTGCCTCTTTTGGCAGCGCCGGTCTCCCAGCGCATCAGGCTTCAAAGCGAGCTTTGCAAGAGGTGTGTTTGTGCATCGCTGCCATTCACCGCGCTTCCTTCTGTGAGAAAGCCTTGACAGTCCCGCCGCTGCCTCGGTGCATTCTGGGATAGATTATTATTGCCTTAAGTCGTCCACCCCCGTAGACAGACTTAGTGTGGGCACCGCATTCTCTGTCTGGTAAACAGCCTCCGTGGAAAGACAGATGTCATGCCAAAACAAAAAAATACACACACACACAAATGGTTTGAATCTCAAAACAGACACCTTAAAGCAAATAAAACAGAGTGCAAGTCTGAGCAAACAATCACAAGATGCAGAACTGCTGAAAAGCCATTAAAACTCTTCAAGTAATTTGTTTGGAAAAACCCCAGCCAGCATCTGTAATTAAGTCTGATTGAGTGCTTTTTGTCTGTAAATGTCAAGGCTGGAAAATTATTAAAAATATCTTTCATTGTGTGTCAGCCAGATCGGTTGTGGTTAAGTCTCAGTATTATTGGTACATAAAAAAAAATATTGTCGTAAATTAATGATTCTGAGTGAATAGCATTCAAAATCTCAAATGAGAATTTATCAGAAAAATATTGAAAACATTACAGAATATTAAGGTGATTATACTGAACATTATTATCCTCAAGTATCAACTCAAGTACAGCACGTGCAAAACGTGCCTGTTTATACTGTAAACACTTCCTGCAGGGTTGTGTATGTGTTTGTGTGCACACTAGTCAGACACATATTGGCCTGTATTTATTTATCTCTGTGGGGAAGAGGAAGTGGGCATGGAACCATATTGTTATGATGACAGGAGGTGGTTTTCTCAGTGTGAGGGTCTGTTGGCTCAGATGGAATTTCATATGGGAGCAGAAGTTGTTGGCTCTGCTGTGTGAATTCCCAGGTGTCGCCTTGTCAGGGCGCCGTGCTGGGCTCAGACGTATACTTTAACCCCATGCTGCTGCTTTGGCTCACCTGGTCTGGAGCTCAAAAGGTTGTTGTGGCTGATTATTATGCTGCATGACCTAGGGAAAGTTGTAGAAGCTACACTACAAGGTGAGTGTATGCAGACAGCTAATCGTCTGATCTTTACATGCTTACTGTATGTGATCCTTGAACATCTCATTCTGAAAACACAACTAACAATTTGTTCCGACAACTCTTCTGGGAAAGCTCTCCATAAGATTTTAAATTGTGGCTGCAGGGATAACCAGACTCAGGCCAAAAACAGTAACGTGTTACCCAACACAAAGGTACAACTTTGGTCAGGACCAGGGGTTGAATGGGAGAGTGGCTTTCAAAGACATGGAAGCAGTGAGCGACAGGGACGCATCTTCAGCCAACTTTGATTATGGATTAGCATGATTCGAAATTATAAAGTCATCTTGGGAGAAATGTAAACCACAATGGCAGGTGAATGTTTGCACTAAATAGTCATATAATCAAAAGTACGCTGAAAGTTTCTACTACATCATAGACGAATGTGCTGTCCTCTGTGTCAGAGCTTGATACACATCACGCAGGGGCAGGGACCTCATGGTGCATTCAGGTGCATCTTGTAAACAAAATCTACACTCTAGTTTCTTAGAGGTTTATTAAAACTGCTAACTTTTTGGGGGTTTTTTTGTTATTTAAATGTATTTATTTCTAATAATTAGATGCTAAAAGTCTTTAAAATATCCCATTCTTTTCTCCATTGACTCATTTAAAAAAAAAAAAAATCTTATCAGGTAGTTATCAATAAACTACAACAGGTCCCCAAGTACCTCTGTGATAATTTTCAAGTTGTAGTACTGCAGTATTTTGTAAAAGCTAAATACTAAAATCATACCCATCCACTGTTGATTTGTAATCTACCAAGCACCTTGGCTGGGACGTGTTGCTTCAGATACTGGCAAAATGATTTAAAAAATACAATCCAAGATGTCCAGTTTGAGTGACAGATTGATGAATCAGAAGCCAAAACACTGCGCAGAGGTTTAAAAAGCACAAGAGAGGATTTTGCAACTTACCTGAAGTGATAAATAAGGAAACATAAAAATACGATCAGCATTAGAAAGGAATACACACGGACTGTGTGCTTGCAGGTGTTTGCCTGGCCCCTGCAGTACATTGTTTCCAAAAAATTGGAAGCTAGTTTGTCTAAAATATTTTTGTTTGTTGAGACTGACTGAATGGAACTGAGGGGCAAATGTGTTAGTTACTTAGTGCCTTCCTTCTGTTGGTCAGTATGATCTAAAAATCACATTCCAGGTGAAATGACAATTTGTTTGATGCTTTCTCTGTTTTGCCCTCCGCTCTCGCTCTCATCTCCAACCCGTCCTTGCTTTCCACTTGTTCTTTGACTTTGCCAACTTTTCCTCACTCTCTTCTCACCGTCTCTCCTTTACTGTATTTCACACGCTTTCTGTCAAACTTGTGTTTACTTTGCCTATGTTCTCTTTTTGCTCCCACTACGGCCCGAACCCCCCATCACTCACCCCGTTTCTCTGTAGTTCCTCCTGGCGGCTGCAGCTTTGTTCCTCCCTCCTCCTCGCCTTTCTGGTCAGGTACAGGTACAGCTTTTCTACTCTCTTTGTCTCTCCCTTGCTGTATGAACACAATTTTTTAGGTTTCCAAAGAGGAACTGTCAGTTTTTTTCCTCTCTCTGTTAAATTATGTAGTCTAATAATGGCACTTTTTACATTTTTTTCACATTGCATGAACAGTAAAAATTGGAAGTAGTGTGAATTTCTGAGTGCTATGATTTCTCCCATTTGGCAAATAAAGCTGCAGAATTGTCAAGAAAGAAAAGTCTGCAATGCCACCAATGCTGACATTTACATTTTACTAAAATAGAACAATGACATTAAAAATTCAGTTAATTAAAAGAGGAAATATACTCTGCTTTTACGGTGACATAATTTAAATGTTAATTTATGTTTAATATATTATTTTCAACTTGTGACTACAAGGCAGAAATGTCAGTAACCATCTTGGAATCTGAAGCAAATGCTCCCTAGTCAGAAATTTTCTCATTCTGGTGCCCTGCCATGAGTACAATATTACAGTCTGTGTCGGTCTTTGTGTGACTTGCATACATGCATTCATCATGTATTTGTGGGCTCTGCTGGCCTGATGTGCCTGTGTGTGTGAGCAAATAGATGTTTCCCTTTCATCCTGCATATCTTCCCACTTGTGTCACCTGTATTTCCACAGATAAGGTAAACAAACGCATGCACGCCTGTGTTCACATCTGATATGAGCCCTGACCTGCATGTGTAGGGATAATCTAGTATAACCTGAAGTGCTGATGCAATGCATAGGCTGTGTTGTACATTAACCTCTGATAGGATCAACAAATGCCCATGATAACCCATGATCTGCCATCTCTACTATGTGTTTGGCAATGCCAAGATGGGCTGCTGTATGTTTTTTTTCATCTCACTAGTGAACATGATTATTCTCATCAGTGCCTCTGTGGTCTCTTAGTATGAGTCCGGCCCAAGAGACAAAGCTCTTTGCTGCCTTGTTATCCCACAGTATAGCCATAGTAATTTAACCGTGATAAAACCTGTAAAAGTGTGTTTCATGCTGTTGTAAAAATTGTAGAAACTACAAAAGCTCAATATGACACCACTTTATAGTAGAAAAACTATGTCCAATTAAACCATTTGCCCTCTTATTGTCCTTGTAGTCCTGAAACGCTTTTAGGTGCTTAAAAATTTATACCATAGCTTGAAAAAATCATAACTGAAGATCCTGCATTGATTGAGCAGACCTTGAGTTAACATTTTTCTCGTCAAAGTTTGATTGGAATTCAAAAATCACTTCGGGGTAAAAGTAAAAGTTAGTCACTGGGCACTCTTGCCTTTACAAGAGCTCTCAAGGTGAGAATCTTAAGAGCTAAGGGAAGAACTCTCAGAATACTCAGGATTTCGGAATGCAGAGGAAAATGTGGCTTTTAGAGGCTGAAACAGGAGAAATTTTCAAAAAGCTGAACGAGTGCTGCAAATTGGTTTTTGCAGGATGAGAATGGAATTTTTCTGTCACTATAAAATTAGTAAGTGTGAAAGTAAAAAAAAACAGATATTACACTACCAAGTAGGATAATCATAGAATAGTTTATTAGTCAATCTATTATCAAAAGTCTATTATCCAAACCACTAGACTATGAAATATAAGTATGTATACTGTATGTCATGAAATAATAGTTCATCTGTGGTTTTAAGACAGTATGCATTAAAGCAGTGGCAATGAATTTGGGTTGTTAATGAGAAGTCATAGCTGTCATTCTTTATTTCAATCAACAATGTGGAAGTACTTTAAAAATGCAGATATAGATTTGTATAATATGATGTACTGTGCAGTTGATAGAAACATCGGGAGTAGTTGATTACAACTGCATTTTAGGGGCTGAAACAGATACCGATATTAGGCAGGGAGAGAATTCCGCTTTCTGTTATACTGGCCGATATATAGGCCTATATACAATACTGGATGAATGCGGAGGTTTACTGAAGGGTAAACACTTCCATTATTAGTTAAATAATGACGGACCACCCTCTGCTGGACAAACTACACAATTACACCATTTTAAATCAATAGTACAAGCATTTTTTCTGACCTTAAAAAACAATTTTAACATCACTGCTCAATGGAAAATATATACGCCGAGACATATATAGCTGCGATAGGCTGATATTGGCCCGTAATATCCATAAACAGATATAGGCTACTGGTCGGGCCCTAACTAAATTGCACTAGTTGTGAATGCCTATTAGCCAAAGGGAAAACCATAAATGTGGATTAGATTCTGATTTGTTTTTTGGAATGTGATTCTGTGTTATTTTGTGAGTGTGTTAGCTCTTAATGTGACAACTAAAGGCCTAAAGACTGTGTTGTTCAAGATGATGGTTCTTGACCACTCAGAGGAATATTTTGCTGCTCAGTATGTGAGCATATTTGTCTTTATGTTGTCTTGTAAGAATAACATCATGTTCTTATTTGCATTCTTGTCGACTTGTCCTCTCACCCCTAATCCCCAATCTCCCCCTTTAGAGTAATTTGAAGCAAAAGAATGAATCATTATAAGACCAATTATCCTGTCCAGTCTGAGAATAACAGTGAAACACAAGAAAAGTTTGAAAGCTTTTTAAAGAACTTTAGCAAATCACTCTGAATCTCTGATAGTATTCTTGGCTCTCAGTATTAAGACAAGATCTCTTTGTCCTAGTGTTTTCTCCCAGGGTGGTGGGTATTGCAGTTGCACGCTATGACTTCTGCTCCAGAGACACACGAGAGCTCTCTCTGCTGCAGGGAGACATTATCAAGATCTACACCAAGATGTCTAACGGGTGGTGGAAGGGAGAGGTTGACGGCAGGGTAGGTGTGCTGCATAAAAACTGTTATGTGAAAAATGTCTGCACACATTTGAAGCAATTCTTATCACATAATTCTGTTGTATTCTGCTCTCAATAAGTTAATCCGTTTCTACCATCTTAATTTTCTTGGGGATTTCTTTATTCTAGCACTGACCTAAATAGTCAATAAATACTTAAGTGTTTTTAAAGTTTAATCTGTAATGTCATTGGGTGATATTAGGGTGCCTGGGTGGTGCACATGGTAAAAGAATCGTCTGACATAATTGAAAGTGCTTGCTGGTGGGAAGCCAGTGAAGGATCATAATGTTGGTTGGCAGTGGCAGCTGCATGGAAGGTGTTTTGATCTTGGCGGAGAGAAGTGGGGTTTGAAAACTCTGTGTGCATTACGCAACTATGGCCAGACCATGAGTAAGAGTTGGGGTGACAAGGATTGCATTCTGAGGACAATTCGCCATTTAAAATGAAAGAAATTAAGAGGAAACATTCAAATTTTGCGCCCTTTTTAATAT
>JAQLOL010000004.1:19859489-19873985 GCA_029783665.1 Naso thynnoides
ATGTAAACATAGTTTTGACAGCAGCTCTCAAATGAAGAGAACCATGTGCCACACAAGCAAAGAAATAATACAACCAAACTCCTTATGCACTCATATAGTCCACATCTAGGACAGGTCGGCAGCAATAGAAAACAAGTAATACATCTTTTTGTTTTGCGTAGTCATGAAAATATCTGTTTTATACAAAAATTAAATACAGTTACAGTATGTTACAACTTTTTTTTTCCCACACAGGTGAGCTCAAGCATGACTACAAAGCCTCTGAAAATGAAAAAGGAAAAAGTACTAGATTGGTACTGGTCAAGGGGCTTGATAATAATACATGTGCAGCATTTGGCAAAACAACAGACACCCTTCAGCAAAGTAAAATCACCAGAGTCACCAAAGCACAGGGAGGAGAAAGTGAGGGAGACAGGGTAGAAGGAAGGAAAGGAGGAGAGAAGAAGGTAACAAGTACAGAAGGAGGCAGTGAGGCAAGATGTTTTTTAGATGTTCCCGTCCACATTATTGTTTTAATAGTAACTTCAGATAATATTTAGAAATCTTTCTAGTTTTGTACAGTTTGCTCTCAGAATGTGGGCAGCTCTTACCGAGTCTCCATCCTGTCTTTGATGAAGTATCAGCCAAGACACAATAACACAGCGAGGGCTCCAACTGTTTCCTCTGCAACTAACATAGCAGTGACTCCATCAATCCATCTCCTAACAGATCAGTGCACAACCTGCACTTGTAACACTGTCACCCACCACAGTGGCCTTGGAAATACAAAAAAGTTGCTTATATTGTATTTTTAGCACATTTCCCAGACATCCATTGTCCTTCATGTCCTTAGGGTTGAGAGTTCAGTCTCAACATGTGGTCTTAGGGTTTTGGTTGAGGATGGGAGACCATTCAGATCTCTCAGCAAAGGGAAACAATCAATAGCAGAAGCATGACGAGGGTAAGCGCGAGCTGGCGGCCGATGGGGGGATGATTGAAGGAGGCCCGTCCAGACAGCTGGTCATCACACTCCCCGGGGCCCTGGCAGCGAGCTCGCTCACACAGGATGCCCGTGAAGCCGGGGGAACAATGGCACCGCTGATGGTGGTGGCACGTGCCACCGTTCTGACAGCGCAGCATCGCATTGTCACACACGCGGGCTGCGGAGACAAAGCAAAAAGGGCAGGGGAGACAGGAAGGGGTGATTAATAGATCACTCAGTGATAGGGCTGCAGAGAACATCAACAGGCAAGTTCACAGGGCACAAGCTGCCTCTTCTAGTCCTGTCTGCATCGCTCTGTGTCCTTAGAGCACAGCTGACACTTCAGGGAGGGTGAAACCAAGGACTTTTGTGCAGTGCACAGACGAAGAGCAGACAGATAACCAGGGCACATACTCTATGAATACGAGACTGCAGCCCACAGCCTGTGAAAGGCCTTCTCATGAATGATGGCTTTTGATAATCACTAATGATTGTCATAAACAATTTGAGAACACTGACAGACATTTTATGGATTTATGGATATTTTTAGGAGCACCAAAGGGACTTTAGAGCAAATAATCCTGGCAAAACAAAAGAGCAAACAAAACATGGCAGTGTTGAGGTGAAATTAATGATTAGTGAATCAAAGGATGCCAGCTTATTGTGAAAGCGGTCCTCTCTGCAGGACAGGAGAATTAATTTTGCTTCCCTCTGGCACAATGACATGCAAAAGAATAGAAAGAGGAGAAGACATGGGATGGATACCTGGCTCCACCTGCACTACCACTACCTTTGATATGCAAATAAGCCTTTACAGGCAATTCACCAATTGCTGTTATTTTCTTCTCTGCAGTTAACCTTACAGCAAAGAACACAACCCTGTTAAAAGACAAGGACATAATATCACAAGTGCATTGTTCTAGTGGCCACCAAGCGTTTCTTTGTGTTGATGTAGATTGATTAGGACCACATAAGCTGATATTCACATTTCCAGGCAAAAACTCACGACTCAATTATCCCATGAAGCCCCTCTGCTGGCAGAGGTGAAATCCTGGAAGAGGTAATATTTGCAGAGAGATTTCAGTGTAATTGGATATCTCTTCCTGCATAAATAGTAATCACATTTTTGGTTTTCGGTAATGTGGCTCATGCATCAGAATAAACCCAACAAATAATCATTGCTGCCGCCAAGCCTGATTAAAAAGGCATTGGCGTTGCATTTAACTCAATAATATATCCATTCCTTTCACACAGACAACACTGATGTTATGTGCTTTAAACAGAAGATTACGCCTGTATGGGGTTTTATGTCAATATAGGGTTTTAAATAATTTTGTGATGAAGTGTTATAAATACACACTTCCCGGGCCCTGTCTGCCTCTTCTTTCAAACATCCTGAGAGCTTGGTGTGAGAACCTTGTTGTGTTTAACTGTTTTCATGTATTTATGGAAAGATCTATAATGAACGCATTATAAGACAAAAGAATATAGCAGGTCTTTCAGCGGGCCAAACTCCTTACTTTAAATGCAGCAGGTCCTGGGGCGGTGTTGTATGATAGATTTCCCCTGTATGACTCATTATTTTGCACAAGGGTTGAACACTGGTGCAAAATAATGAGTTTGGCAAGGAGCCACCGCTCTTCAGTTCACTGAAACCAGAAGCTGACATTTATAGTTTTTGGAAAAACTTCTTTAATCGATGCTGGGAAACATGACATCATAATGTTTATATTTAGAAAGAAAGAAACACATAAGACCTTAATCTGCAAATCATATCATGAATAAGCTGTTTGTTTACATTCATCTTCTCTGAAAGGGCAAATCAATGAGGAGGGGTGAAAAAGAATTACAGATCAAATGTGAGTGAGTGTGATGAACACATTCTTGATATTTCCATAATTAGAGCCATTACTGCAGAAGTGAGAGGGCTACGGATAGAGCTATTTTATTATTATCATTAGTACAGTACAGTACAGTTTCTGCACGTTTTGCAACCATGCATCATTTTGCACGTACTTTGCAATTGTCTCCTGATGCAGAATAAGTACACAATGCTTTAAGTGGCTATAATTACTATACATAAAATGCACTCTGTATTCCCTCTAAATTCTACGGAGATTGTAATGTCTTAAAACTTGTTTTGATTCTCCAGCCTGAAACTTACAATTTTAATTCAGGTTCATTGCTCTCACAGCACCACTTTTGGCAGCTGTATCTATAGCAATAAACCCTTAAAACCCAGTCCAGCTAATGTACTTAGCATGTAGACAGACGCTTAAGCTGGGCAAGCACTGTACGATTTTGTTAATCTTGTTGTTTATTCCAGCTCCTACTGTATGAGTAAATTGCCTGCATTGTGAAGCCAAGCTCACAATTTATTGGCTTACACTGTATGGTCCAGTCCTCAAGTCACAACCTGAGTGCTCACACTGTATGTCCAGTCGGCCCCTCTGGACCTTCTGGCTATTAACAATTTTCAATAAGGTTTCATTTGAAAGTTGAAAGTTAAGCAGGTAGGAGCAGAAGACATCAGAGAAGACGATCCAAAAAGAAGAAAAGGAAGAAGAGGAGAAGAAGTTTGTTTCATGCTAATAACAAAGCGGAGATGTGCTGCCTTAATAATCTGTGTCTGTACCTTGCCTCCATGTCTTGGGTCCAGTGGACGTGTCCTGTTGCCATTGTGCTTTCACATGCTCTAATTGTCACTTTACATAGGTGCAGTGAGAAAAAAGGTTCTTATCTTGGTGAATCAACTTGTGGCTCTGCTTTAGCTGTTGGAGTGCCAGTCAACAGCCAACCAAAGTTTAAACAACATATCCAATAATCCGATGACGAGTCAGGAGCACTTTATTGGGCCTTGCTTGCTCCCCCCTTTGCACTGCACAAAAACAACGCACGATGAAGCTGAAAGTCTGTCCAACTTCAAAATAAATTTTGCGTCCCAAAAAATCGGGTCAGAAGCAGCCGAAAATCATACAGTGTATGCCTGGCTTTAGCAAATAGCTGGTGAAAAACAGTGTTGCCATCAGCAGCTTAAGAACAAGGTATTTTCCTTAGGAGTTAATGGAAACCAAAACACGAGCTTAATGGAGAGTGAATATTGGATATACATTTGTCAGGTGACTAAAGGCACAGCTTTAATTAAACCTTAAAGTTTCTCTGCGCATGCAGGATGTGTAAATAAAAACTACATCAACTTAAAACCTGATATGCCAGTGGTTTCCAAGCTTCTTTTAACTGGCCTAAGGTGAGCAAAGAACTGTTGGTACTGGTTATATCATGTTTTATTTGTAATGTTTATGATAGGGCCTGACCCAGCAGTCCCAATAATCTGTATGTAATGCAGCCTTAAACCCAGCCCAAATATGTCCTGCCTGTCTGACAAAACCAAGACCTTCAGTCAGTCCCCTGGTGCCCAGCAAAATGAACACTTTCCTTTTGCAAAAGTGTTCGCACTTGAACTTTGCGTGCATGAAAACGTTTTTCGAGAATCTCAAAGTGCTGCTGTCCTGTCCTCGGAGGGTTCAAACATTAATGGCCTCCTGGCTGCAGCGCAATCAGTAATGTCAGCTCTCTAATTTTACTGCAAATGGAAAACACCTGCTCCGTGTGTTTTGGTAAAAAATGTCCCAGGGATTAACTGAATCTCCATAATTTCTACACATTAACTTTGTTGCCTGTGGCCGGAGGATAATCTGTGTGTCCTCCAGCAAACCCTCAGGACCACTCTTTCTCTTAATGCATCTGAAGCACAATTAGTTTTTTTTTTTGTTTCCAGAGGCTTAAGCCTGCGGTGTCTTTGTGGAGCTGCAGGGCCCTGCTGTCACGACAAAACAGTCTACAATAAGTCAATTATCCATGCCACTCATAAAAAAACTCACACAGTGATTCACTATGCGTGGAATAAGAAAAAGTTTGCAAGTTCTTTGCATTTTCAGTTCCTGTTTATAATAGATAAGACTGAATCATCTGTAACACTTTGAGTTCTACAGAACACAAAATTTAAGACTCTGGTACAATAAAATGCATTTACACATGCACAGTTATCATCATTGATAATATTTTAACCTATGTACTTTTATTTACATTTTAATATCAAACATAGATTGTTGTTATAATATCATTCAAAATGTTTAAAGGGGTACGTCAGTGATTAACAGTGCGATTCTGTGTAATTGGGGTACTTAAAAGAGATAAATCTGAAAACAAATTATGAAAATTAGAGCAGCACAGCCTGAGATTTCCACAAATTTAGTTTAGAAATTCACCTCAAACTAACAACTTACTGGATCCTTCATTTCCAAGAATGCAACTCAACAGGGTATTTCGCTGGACACTCGCTGCCTGGCAAATGCTTGTTTGAAACTTCAAAACTCATAGTTACTTTATTAGACTTGCCACAGAAAACTTGGTGTGAAATCACCCTTCAATTGTGGATAATAAAATACAGTATTACCCTTTTCAAATGATTTTCTGCATCCAACTTTACCTTGACATGACTCACCCTTGGACTTGTGCTGCCAGAGAGTGAGAACACAGCAATATGAATCACCCGCAAACTCTCTCTGAGACATATTGGCACCTTACACCTCTGTCAAATGTGTGACATTTTAGCGGCATAACTGTTATGATGGATCCTTCACTGGGCCTGATGGTGTTGCACGAAGCAACATGGAGAAAATTCACAGCAGTGATAGACAAAAAGCTGAAATAAATATCCTATGGCTGCTTATACAGTTGGAAGCATGATGCAATTGTTTATTCTTTGACACACTATGGATTTGGCCAATTAAGACACATTTTATCTACCATAAAACTAAGATATGGGACATATTATTCCTTCTATTGTGACTTTTTTAGAGATCTGGTAGTTGGTTTATGTCCAAAACATAATCAGACAGTTCTCTGATTCTCTCAATTTTGTGCGTTCTTGTGATCTTCGGCCTGTGCAGCTCAAGTCTCTGAGACTGGGGCAAATATTAGCATGATATCCGGTTACAAAGAACTGGACCATGGCCTTCATCACTCTATATTGTGTAAGATCTAGATCTTGTATGGTAGAAATTAAACAAGCAACTTCTTAAAAGCTTCAGTTCATATTAACAGATCTGGTATTACAAGCATCGCTGAGTTTCGTTGCAGTCTTGTGAAGCCTAACGGGGAGTTTCAGTATTAAATATCCTCTTTTTTACACGAAAGAGCCGTGAGTGACAGCAGCTCCTTCATTTAATTACAGGAAAACAGTCATACTCAGAGTGATTAATTTAATAGTTTCAAAAAGCCTTTATAACTATAGATTCACCGGTGCAATTAACTATAGCTGGAGACAGTTTTCAGATACAGGATCTGCTAATTATATGCTCTGAGACGGAATAGTGTTGCTTCAATTACACTGAATCAATATCTTTTGCCATGATGTCAGGGTAAGCTGAAACCGGCGTTCAGCCTCCTGTTATCATATTAACATGAAGGCTTCATCATTAGTCATGACTCGACGCTCTGGAGTTCAATATAAACTGTCAGCTGCATAGCACTTGACAGTGGTGGGGATACAACGCTGCATTCAAGGAAAGTGCCTGAATTTCCTTTGGTCAAGTACAAGTCCTTTTTTGTACGTTTGTCAAGTCACAGTTGAGACATTTCAAAGTTAAAGATATTTAGTTTATTGAGAGTGAGATAAGAAAGTTAATTAAGCTACATTCAGCCGTGTGTTAGCTTAGCTTAGCACAGGTAAACAGCTGATATGTTTTGATACAAACACACCTACCAGCCCCAATTAAGTAAATTAAAATGCAGAATATTCATATAATCTTCTCAAAAACAGAAATGTAGAAATAACAAATTATGCCTTCATTAGATTCACTTGTTGTAGCTGCTTCTTGGAAAATGGAAGCCAGAAAAAATGACTTCCAGGAGCCTCTGTTTGTTTTTCAGCGCCATTTTTCATCAAATTTGTTTTTGAGCATCTGACCTGATAGAGTTGGGAAGCTTTGCAGTGTCTCTGCAAGTTAGATAGCAAAGCAATACATTTCCTAAAATGTCTGGAGATATGTTCTTTTATTTTCATTTAGCCTTTCCCATTTGACATCTTTGTTCAGGTTCACATTTACTGTGGTTCGTGACGTTAAGATTGTAGATTGCAACAAACTGAATATCCCTCAGCTCACTCCCCTCCTTTCTGGTGTGTGTCCAGAGTGGCTGCAAAAGTAGCCAAAAATTGCTAAAGTCCCTTTCAAAATCCAAAGTTCACCCGTGCATTCTGGGCTGCTGTACATGTTTAACGCCTGTCGAATTCTGCCAATACATTATTTAAATCTGACATTCCGAACCATTAAGTTTATTGTTATTTAGCCGTTGTACTAAATAACTAAATAATCGTGGTCAGCTGATTGATAATTAATTAGTAATTTTTTACATAATTGATGTATTACTCGTGTAATTTTTCATGTGAAAACTCTCTTTCTTCAATTTCACAAATATGAAGATGTTTCACTTAATACTTGTTGACTGTTAGTCAAATAAAACGAGAAATTTCAAGATGTCTTTTTTGATTTGGGGAGATTTAAGGTTGTTTTTTTTTTTTTGCTCTATGACTTTTCATAAACTATCTATTGATTAAACAATAACACATACAGATATATATACATATCTGTATGTAATTTTTCCTCAGAAAAGAAATTATGATATGAAGCGTTTAGAGATGCTAATGTGAGTGCAGCAAATGCAGCACACCTACAAGTACGAGCTTTTCACGCACTTTTACAGGTAAGATTCGTACTGTTTTCTAGCACTTTATATGTAAATGATGCACATTACACAGGAATACTGGAGTGTTGAGTAGCAATAACTGGTTTCTTTTCATCTGTGAATGCGGCAAACACTGGATATTTTTCAAAGGTGCCATTCTCAGTTTTTGAGTCCAGAACAGAGAGAAACAGAAGGAAACGCCCTCATCTGATTGTGGGAATTCTGACCGTCCTCTTTTAATATTTTTCTCTCCTGGCTGTGGGAGCAGTGGTGCAGATGCAACTTAACACTCACTACACAGGATATCTGGGCCTGAGGATTAGCTAGAGATAGCTGGAGATCAATCTACATAAACCCCCCTGCAGCTTCTTCTCTCCTTTCCTCCCCTTCTGCTCTTTCCTTTTTTTTCCCTTGTGAACATGGCAGAAAGGGTGCACCCCCAGAGAGCATTCTGGGTATTTAAAAAGAGGGCATGATCAAAGGGGTTATGAGGCTGTGGACTCTGTGATCACGAGGCATGTGGTCCATTCCCTGCAGTGTTCTCACAACAAAAGGTCTGCCTTGTAAGGACCAGCGTGTGTTTGTGTGCAGGATGAAAGGCGTCTGGGCTTTGGGAAAACAACCTACCTAAAACCGCTATTTGCACATTTTACATCACACTTTAAAAAAAAATTGCCAATCAATAAGCAGTCAATCCTTTTTATGTATTGTTGATGTCATGCTGAAGTTACAAAGCCTATAAGCCTACCTTGGTTACGATTTGCAACACCAAGAGATGAAGCATTTGCTCGATCTGCGTAAAAATGGGAAAGGTTATATGTTACACTGAGTTGTCATATAAATCGTGCTGCTATGTAGTTGAAGCACAGAGACAGCATGCATGGATTCTCATTTTTATGCTAATTCCTTCGTTATCTGGACTAATTTTCTCGAGAGCGACTGGAAAATTTCTGCCATGTGTTTAGAATTAATGGACTAATGTAGAATTGTGTGCATGCAGCTTAAATGAGTGAATCTTCCACAAGACAACGGCAGAGAAGAGTACATATGGTGGCTGCTTTTGTAATCCAGTTTGAGGAGTCACCTTCAGGCATGCATAGGGATGTGGGAACCATGTCTTCATAAAAAAATGTTTTTCCTTCTTTGGCTTGGGGCAAATATCTGCCTGTGCACTTCAAGCAAATATTCTAGTGAGCAGAGAAAAGGATTGATTTTCAGCAGTGCCTGCTGATAAACTCGCCCAAACATGCAGGACTCCTGCAGTATCCATAAACTAGCAAGTTATTTAATTATAAACCATATTAGTGTTTTATTGTTAGCTATACTTAATATTGCTGCTGACAATTTTGCAAACCATGATGCAAAGTATTTAAGTATTTTTGACCTTAAATCAATAAATGCCTACATCTGTTAACATCCTTTCATTTGTGCTATTTGAACACTCAAAAAGCCTCTTTATTCCTGCATGCAGTGTGTAATTTAACAAAGTTTACAGAGCTCCTACATTAACTGCTCATTGATTTTAATTTTATATGGAAAAAATATGGAAAATCAGCCATTGGTGTTTCTTCTTTCATGTACAATATGAAAATAAAAAGACCTCTCAAAGCAACAATATGACATTAACAATAAGAAAATAAACAATGTACGTTCATACGTTACACAAAACAGCAATTTTAGTAAAATTGGGTCATATTTTATGGAGAAAATACCCTCTGGTTTTCCCTCTGATGTCCTACAACTGCTCTGCCTCAACTCTGTGATCCACAGAGGTTCCTAAAAACAACATGTAGGCTGCCTGGAGACTGAAGCTGCAGCTGCCGCACTGGGTCACTGTTGTAGACAGCTCCGCCAAATAAAAGGCTGCAGACAGACAGAGCACTCGTAGGAGATTAGAGGGAAAAACATAGGACATTTTCTCCTTAAAATATGACCTGGTTTTATTAAAGTTACGTCCAAGTTACATATTGCTGCTTTAAAAACCGCTTGTGTTAAAAATTGTGACAAGTTTATGAAACACCAAGGTCATTAAGTCACTGTTCACTGATTTTAGTGCTGCATTGGAAAGAATGAAAATCAGCCATTGGTATCCATTCATTTCCGAGACAGACAGGAAAATGATATTTTCAAAATAATGAAACAGGACAGCATGATTTGCAAAACTGTAAGCAGAACATGAAGTATGATGAGAAAATTCTGCTTGTAATCAAATAAAATATATTTTAATTCAAGAATATTCTACGAACAATTTTAACCATTAAACTGGAGAAAAGCAAAGTTTTCTCACATTGTGCCTCAGTTTACTTTCATCCATAACAGCAGACTTTTTATGTTAATGCTCGGTAGATTCATTTAACTGTGCAAATAATAATGACTGATAATGGCAATGTATGTCACGAATTCTCACATTGCATCATAATTCATACAAGGGTTAGACACAAGTGAGGGAGAGAATCATCAGTCAGCATGCCAATTTAAAAAAGCTTGATCAACTTACGCACTGGTCCGTGATTGCTGGGAATACCTGCAAAAAAAAAAAAAAAAAATGACAAAGAAACAACATTTAATCAAAGTGTGACTCATGCTTGTTTACTCCTTAAACTTTAGTCCTGAAACTGCAAAAGAAAACAGTTTTATATGTGGTTTTTGCCTTGAATACTTAAATGCCCACCAACACTAGGCCTCCAATTGGCCTCCACTGTGTCCACTGATTAATAGCAGCCATTGCTCTGACGACTGCATGGTCGGACACCCACCCTCTTCTGATGATAATAACAGGTCTGCTTGTGATGAAATGTCAACAGAATCAAAACTCTGAACGCAGAAAAATGTCTTTTCATCAGCAATTTCATTTGTGTTTGAAATAAACATGTTATTAACGGTTTGTTTTTCTTAGCTGCTGCTGGCTTCTCTTAAAAGGTCGATCATTCCTGTCATCATGTCATTGCTGAATCAATCAATCAATCAATAAATCTCTGAATCAAACCAGTCAAACAGCATCGGTTGCAATCCTCTCCGCCTGTCAGGGGTGGAAAGTAACATAATTACTTTTACTTGCAATACTGTAATTGAGTAGTTTTTTGTGTACTTGTACTTCTTTAAGTAGCTTTTAAAATCTGTAATTTTACTTTTACTAAAGCAGGTTTTGTTTGAAGTATCGCACTTCACTACATTTTAAATTATATCCATTACTGAGTTTAAAAAAAAAAAACAAATAAAAAAAAATGTTTTCCTAAATAAAAAAAGAAAGGGGGAAAAAAAAAAATCACGGCCCGGAAGCAGCTGCAGCAGTGAATGATGGGCAGGAGAACAGACAGGCACTACATCACACTGGTAGCGAATAAAGCTATCTGATTGCAAACTGGCCAATTGAAACCCTGACATTTAGACCGGAAAGAAGCTTTGCTGCAGCCACAGGTTTGGAGAGGTGAGGTGAACATAGCTGCACAGCGAAGGAGCCACAAGTTCATTCAGAGAAGCAGATTTATTTGGTGCAGCAGCACCTGTTGAACAACATAAAGCAGGAGTGGAGGGAGAGGGACAGCCGGCCGTGATCTGAAAATAATTAACTACAAAACATTTTCAAGACTGTGACACTTCCACTGCTATGACTCCTTTCTGTCATTACACTGGTTATTTTGTTTTTTAAAAAATTGCTGTAGTTAGATTCATTCATTCATGTTATCATTTATCAGGGAAAGACGAGAAGAAACATCAACGGCTAAAAAGTAACTAGTAACTAATATTGTGAGTAATTTTTTAAAACAGTAATTTGTACTTTTACTTAACAATTTTACGTTTACTTGTAATTGAGTAATATTTCAGCAATGTAACAGTAGTTGTAGTTGAGTAAAAATTTTCAGTACTCTTTCCACCTTTTGCTTACTGTCAGTAAGAAAATACTTTCAAACATTTGCCTGTGATGCTGTACCATAAAGAAAACATCATCTGTTTGTACACTAAGACAGTAAAAAAAAAAGAGAGAAAAAACTATAAAGTGTATTTACAGGCACTAAAAGTCCCTGTTTGTGTGCTAAAGCTGACTCTGGCAACCCTGATGCAGCCTGTGTCTGAGACACTGTCTCGCTGTGGAGTTACCATCTTTGTCTTACATTAGTGCAATCAGTGGACAAATCCCACCCCACAATTAGTGCAATTTCTGATCCCTTTTTCAAGCTTTACTGCCTTGTCCTTCTGTGATTATGTTTCACTGTTTTTTTTTTTTTTATTGTTTGCACCCCATTCATCACATCATTACCAGTTTGGAGCTGTCACAACAAATGCTGGCAAGTTCACAGCACTGCCGCAGCAGGAAAATCACAGATTTTAAGCTCCAATTTGCAAGAAAGCAAGCAAGCTGCAATCTTTAACAAACAGTTGTTCTGTGTGAGAAATGGAGGGCAAACAATGTTGCCCTTTGAAGCCAAAACACATTCTACAGTCTGATCAAACTCTCAGCCCCAACCTCTCTTAACCCCTGAACCTGCTTTGGAACACGAGATGAGTTGACGCTCCCTGCAAAGTGGACTGTCAACATAATTCTCGAAGTGATTTCTCTTCCGCTCTGCAGGCGACTTACTGATTCTTCTCCTCCTTCTTTTAGGAAAAGCTGTGGATTTGAACCACTCTCACTCACTCTCTGCCTCTGACAGATATAGCCCATAGCAACAGAGCGCTCCATTTTGGGCTCTCTAATTTATTAGATGAAGGGTCACGTATGTCCATATATCTGCATGTGCAGGGATTTGAATATGTAATAGACCTCGTCCTGTTTCTACCTGTGAGATAAATGACTTCCATGATTAAAGAGGAAGACTTGATGACAGATGAAGGCTATTAAACCATAATTACATTTTGCACGTTCAGCATATTTGTCTTGAAACGAGGGCTGTATGTTTAATATTCTCATAGGAGATATGAGCCTCTCATAATAGATAAAGGCATGTTACAAGGCCAGGGCTTTTTACTTATGAGAGAAATAAGAATAATTTAAGACAGAAGTTTGTTCATTCAACACCTGGGGGGCCAATATTGTTACGTCACTTCCATGTGCAACATTATTGCATTTTATGCCACTGCCAAACAAGCACTAATATTGCTTTTGATATGGCTAGACCTCGGTTTCATCAGTTCAGTGCAGATGTGGCCAAGTGTTGGATTTTTTAATAACGGCCTGTCAATCTGACAGTGAGCACCACATTGCAGGCAGGCTCATAACACAGAAAAGGTGCAGGGGTAAATCCAGCAATATCTCCTTAGAGTTCACAAACGTTCCCATCAACAAACTCCCACACGCAATCAAATGTGTTGCAAGTGCATGCACACACACATGCACATATAGTTTTGTGAATGCATTCACAACCACACACTCATACTCATACAAATGAGCGTAACCCTCCAATTCATCATCAACAAATAGCCCAAAGAAGAGCAAGAAAAAGCACTGTTACCGCACAAATGTTCTCCCAGCAAATCATCGGATCAATAGCAATATCATATCTGTGTAAAAATCTAATCAGAGCACCATGTCTGAGAATCCAAGTCAGACAATCAAAGTGAGCATCTGAGAAACCTTCTGTCAATCCCAGCAGACTGCTGCCTTGAGCGCTCTGACTGTAAGGCTGAATCAGTGTGAACGGAGGACCGGAGGGCTAGATCTTCCACCATCTGGCCTCGCCCGGCCTTCCACCGCCACATCCCTGAGTGGGTGTATTAGATTTATTGAGGCAATGAGCCCCCTGCCTCAGGCATGGGATTTGATAAATGTGACTCAACTCCCGTCCAAGATTATAATGGGGATAATGCAAAAGAGCACCTTCTGCCTCAGAGTTACCACATGAACAGGCAGAAAAATATCCAGTGTCAGTTCACACTTGTCTTGAGCCTGATGTAGAAATCATATTGCACTGCCATATGAAAAGAACACACAAGTTTTCCTTTACAGTTAGTAACTGCATTTTGCCTTGTAACATGAACATATAGTTACAGTATAGATCACCTAATAACATCTTGTTATTTGCTGCAGGGCCTATGCATTCTCTCCAGCCTCTCAAACTCAGTGTCATGTTTAACAGTAACAATGTAATGTTACGTAATACAATGTACCTGTAACTTGAATGTAGACAATGTTAAAAGTGTGGCAAGCAAACAAACAGCAAACATCTTTTTAATATTCAGCAAACTCCAATTTTATCAAGATAACCTCCCTTTAAGTTGCAGTTGCTAACTTCTGCTAACGAGCTAACAAGCTAGCATTGGCTGTAGCATGAGACTCATCGGGAAGCAACTCCGCTGCCCCCTCCTCTCTCTGTTTGCATTATATCTCCTTGGTTGTCTTTTCTCTGTTAAGTCCAGTTTGAACCAAGACAAAATGGTTGCAGTGGCGTAAACTGGTCGTCTCAGCTCGACCTCGAGCCGACTGATGGTGTAGCTTGCAGAAACTCTGTTGTCAACAGAGGCGAGTCAGAGCACAAAGCAGGAGGAGCTGAGCATCTCTTATCAACATCACCTGTCGTTAAGAAGCTAAGCATAGACCGGCCAATTAGAACAGAGTAGGGAGAGTGTCACTGATTGGGCAAATAGAACTGGAGCGATAAGATTTTTATCAATTCTGAATACAGAGGTATGTAAAATGCAGAGATCTTGCGATACTTTCAGACCACATCACTTCCTAACAGCTGTGTGTGGGTATTCTGACATTTTTTTCCAAACAGCACACAAAGAGTTATTGAAATTGATTTTGAAATAACTTGTCTACATGTTTTTATTAATAGCTATTAAGTGAAAAC
>JAQLOL010000004.1:19874085-19896032 GCA_029783665.1 Naso thynnoides
AATACAAGTCCAGTTGCCTACGATTCAATTTGCACAGAGAGAACAATGACCTGGATGAATGAGAATATTCACAGACATGTTTTTATTAATAGCTATTAAGTGAAAACCCATTTTCCCTCTGGAAAACACCCAAAACAGACTGCATCTTACGAAAATGGGGAGAACTTTAAGGTAATCTGTTTGCGTTCTTAGGATGCTCGAGAAAGTTTGATGTTCGATCCAGCTTCCTTTATTTTAACATCACAGATGTTGGATATAGAAATTCTTAAGTTTGGGCCTTGTGTGAATTTATTATAGCCAAAGGTTATGACAAATGGAACAGCAGCTGCAGGTGTGTTCACTATTTTGTCCTTCCTACAGCTTATATTCATCTGTGGCCTTGCGCACCAGATGTGTAAGGTCGCAAATAATAATAATAAGGAAGGGAGTGACATTCAGCTTATCACACATTTCCCTAATGTTAACATGGCAAAAAATATAAGACATACTAAAGTTTTTTTAAGAGTGCCAAATCCAGCTTGAGTCAAGTCTCAAGTCTTAATGAAGATGAGTGTTAAGTCTTCAAGTCACGGTTTTTGCGACTTTAGGCAAAGTCTTTATCATTTTATCATTTATTCATTCTATATCTACCAAACATCACAAATACAAATACTTACATATATTTGCTGTTCCTTTGGGTATAGGGAGGTAGGAGCCCACACTCCAGGCTCTTCCATGGTAGTGCTTCTTACAGCGGCTGCAGTCTGAACCCGTGGTGTTGTGTTCACACTCGCAGCCCAGCTTCCCTTTGTCAAACACACAGCTGTTGGCATGCAGGTTGCACTTGCACCTGAGACAAAAAAAAAACAAAAAAAAACAAAAGACGGACACATGAATAGGCATCATTCTGCTGCCATTGAATCAATACCCTCTGGATGGAATACGCACAGTCTGCCCTTGCAGAAGCGTTTATTTGTGCTTTTCATATTTTTTGACAGGGGTAAATTGAAATCCTGGTGGGTTATCTGACTTGGATCGTGCCTTCACAAAGCTTCATTATGCTCTCTTTAAGAAAAACAAGGCCTCATTTGTTGCTGCCCCTGCGGAGAGAACGAGCGATGCGAATAAGGTCACTTTTGCCACTCCGAGAGCTAAATGAAAGGCACTCTGTAAGATTTACTAATTGAGCACAAAACAGGGATCTGATAGAGAGATGATAGCATAAAGAGAAGCAGCGTAGCCAGAGAATTCTCTTTTTGTTGTTCTTCAAAGTTGCTTCAAAGTCTTTTCAAATAACTGCGTTATTTGGCAAGGGAGCCTTCAGGCAGGAAACCCTATCGGTCGACAAGAGCTGGTTTATTAGACAGAACTATGGCGGAGCTGACAGATGCTTCAGACAGGAAAGGAGAGAAGGCTCGACGGCTTTCAACACTCAACCAAACCCACCCCTGTTTTGACCAGATGGAACAAGCATGCTCATATTTTCCTGGCGTGTGGAAAAAAGTTGGTTGCAGTTTGAGTTTTGCTTGTGTGTTTCTAACAACCTACATGAGCACAGAGTAAATTGCACATTCTCAGAATAACCTTCTTATTTTAGTGAGAGCTGTGTCAACTCCCAGTGAAGAGCAGACTCCGTGTTTGTTGTCACACTGACATATTACAGCTGCATCTACTTCATGTATTCCAGATTTAATTTTCTGTATTTGATTTTATTCCTAAGAGGGTAAAAGGTTGCATCTAATGACCTCAGCTTTTTGGAAAGATGAAGGTTGATACAGAAACAGCTGGGGAAGGTAGACAATCGAGTGGATCTGACACACTAGCCATCTCCGGGGGCTCAGGCAGCTCATGGTTTCACATCATGACTATGTTTGTTTTTACAAAGCACTTCCAAGGGAAGATTTCTCCCATTTGAGACTGAGGAGTCAGGTATCTGTTGCCTACAATTGCCGGTGAACATGAGACAGAGAAATGACAGCAGCAGTCAGAAATACATCTATTCTAATTGACTTCCTGGCCTTACTGTTACATCTCACATTAATGATGGATAACTGCGGGAAACAAGTGAAACTAAAGCCTGGTCTGCATAGCTGATAAGAAGCAGTAAAAGTCAGCGAATACGATCCAAAGTAATGTGGATGTCTGTTAACATCCACATTCATTTCACTTCATCTTAACTACACTATTTATCATCTAGTAGGCCTATAATATTATAAAACATCAGAACACACAAAGTAAAAAAAAAGAAGTTGCTTCATTAAGGTTTGATTTTTTAATAAAAGAGAGTATTTCAAACATTACAAATTAAAGATATCTTTAATAATAACTTACTGCAATATAGTATTTATAGTGAGTAACAGGTGATTATGCCCAAATGCATGTATCTGAAATTTTTTTTTCAGTGTCATTAAGCTCTCAAACGGATTGTAATAAGTAACAATCATATAAATTTATATTCTGTAATGGCTAACAATTTTTGTGACATTCTAGATTTGTGAGTCACAGACCCTGTAACCTGCCCACCTTCTTTGCCTGCACTAGGATAACCGGTGAAAGAGCCCTCATCAAGCTAGCTAATGTTAGCGTAAAAGAAAACAGTGAGGAGATTCAGCCATACATGTTTTAGCCTCAGTCAGAACCAGACTCAGAGGAGGTGACAATTATGCACTGAAATTTATTGCATCTTTAGTTTATGAAGTTTGCTAGCTTGTTAGCTTGTGATTGCAAGTGGCTAACACAGCATTAGTGGTTGTGCTAATGAAAACTCTCACTCTAGTCCACTCTGCACTGAAGGTTTGAGGTTTCTTTGCCACTTTATAATTTGTGACACACAAAATCTAGCCTGCCTGGAGTTATGTTTGTCTCAGATTTTAGGGAATTCCACAGACACTGTCCCCCTCTGTAAAAACACCTCTCTAGTTAGAAACTTTGCACATATACAGGTCAGTATGGTAAAGATCTGACACTTCAGAGTATATAAAATTTAGAATGACACATTTTGAATGGAGGGAATCTTTAAATTGTAAACTTCCTAATGTCTATCTATGCAGGAAAAATTCCATCTTTCCTCAGGTTATGTGCTGTCTCAATGCATTAGCAACCAGAATTGATGGGACTGAACACCAGCCTGCGTTTACAGCAACTAAATGCTAGTGCCTCTTGCCACACATTCCCCATGGTCCTTAACTTTTTAATCAATTAAAGTCCCTGCTCCATAAAATTAATGACTGGGTGCAGCTCTTCCGCCATGCAGACAGTAGCAGCTCCCTAAAGTAAAGAGAGATGAGAGTTGACCTTCCACTCAATTAAAAACCAGCAAAATTTGGATCATTGGGCCCAACCGGTGCGAGCAGCACGCTGATAGAGTAGAGAATGTGGACTCAGGGGAGCTCCGGGATGTGATGCTTTTGCCGCTGGCATTGTCACATTGAAATCAGAGAGCTTTTCTGTTCCCTGTTTGGGTCACAAGAGGGATGAGATCCCCTGTACGTCTAGCTTTCTGAACCTGCACTATTACAAAGACACATTTCATGAAGTTTTAATGACCTTTTATCCACAGAGCAGCCCAATAGCAATTGGTAGTATCTATTATCCAAACAAGGGACCCTCCCTTAGGAGGCACTGGAGATGTCTTTACCATCAATTGTATTTCTTCAGCTTTTGGGTTCTGGGTTCAGGGTTCTTCTGGGGTTAAAATACTCTTAGAAAGGATGGAATAAAGCTGTTAGGATGAAATGTGCCTGTTGTAAAGCACGCATGTGTGTGTGTGTGTTTGTGGGTGCTGAAAATGAATAAGACACTACTTAAAGGGTCAGTTCATCAGAATCAGAAAAAAGCATGTTCTCACCTCTAGTAGTATCCAAATACCACTACAAACAGGTTTTGATTGTTTGTATTTGCTAAGGTCTTTCTTTACTGCTCCTCAGTACAAAGGTAGTGCTTTACATTACTTTTTGCTCTGAACAGCACTGAAAATTAAATAAATTAAAATAAATAAATAAATAAATAAATAAATGAATAAATAAAAATAAAAAACTCAACATCAGCATCTTTGTTTAAAAAAAAAAAGTGTCCAATAACTGCTGACTGCTGTCAACCTTTTTTTCTTTGGACCATTCCTTGAATAGTCCAGAGTAATCACAACTTTGCCTGTACTGAATTTGATAAATGAAAATCTTGAAAATCTGTTAACACCCACAAACCAAAATCCCCTTTATCTTCTTTGATCTGGTGTGGAGGAAGAAATATCTGAGACAATTTCTCAAACCTTTTGCAAGTAAAACCAAAACTGTTTGCAGGTTTAAATACCATGTAACCAAGAATTTTGTACTTATTTAATGGGGTAGGCTTCAGGCTTTAACTAATTATCAAATTTGTTATGACCTTCTTAGTTATGAATTAGTTTATGCTGTAGTATTCAAAAGAAGGCATTTATGCTGCACCTGGTGAGCAGTAAAGCTTCTGTTTTACTCTAAATACATTTTGTGCTAAAAGTAACAAAGAACAAATCTCTACAATGGTGACGTAAAGATCTAGTTTATGATGATATTCTGGAGCCCACAGCAGCACTATCCTGTCTCCTCCTCTGATTGCTGCCTAACCTTGGGTTCCCCTGTCTGTTTGACACTGTGGTGACAGTCACATATTTGAAACTCCAATATTGGCATTTGTTCCTGGTGATCTTCACCACTTCATGTAGGTGGGATAACATGAAGTTAAAAACTTGCTTTAAAAGTGTCATATTTTCTTTTTAATTAAGTCATGCGGTGGATCAAATCTATGCAGATGTAAAGAATGGTTCATATAGATTTTAGAAAGTACCTGAGAATATTCTTTGGTGAGAATACATTAGCATATGAGTTAATAGAGGTGTTTGATTTCAGCATGTAATCTGGTGCATTGGAAGGTTAATTTCATTCTTCCAGGAGTTATTGTGTGGGACTGACATTGCATCCACTTTATTCTTAGTCCCATGATCCTGTCTGTGAATGGGTGCAACCTTTCAGTAAATCAGGCTCTGCGAAAGGTTAGCCACATGCTAGTTTCTTCACTGTAGCGTATTAAACATTACATTAACATTTTAAGCTCACATTGTCCTCCCAATTCTTTGAAGTCAAAGGCAGAGATATGATTGCATCATCCTGTTTAAGGTGTGAAAGGTTGTTCTCACATCATTTTCTCCCCTAAATCTCTATAAAAAGGGAAAAACATCTGTGGCATAGAGTCTCTAACACTTAAGTCACATGTATAATTTATGCAAGGTATCATGGGGTTAGAATTAAGGGGAATTGCTTTTCAGACTGTGTTTTTGATACCCCACAAGTCCATACACAGGTGTGTTTACTTATTTGCCTAATTAGACCTCTCAAGACAGTGTGGGCGTGTACAGCCTGTGTTTGATTGACATCTCCCTTACTCTCCTGTTGTACCTTAAGTTGAGGCGCCAGATGGTTTGTTACACAGAGCCATCTGGGAAGTCGTCCTTGGAAACTGTTTGGAAAAGGGCAGACACTTTAAAAAAAAGTACTTGGCAGGTGATTGGATGAAACCATCTGTCTGTCACTGTCTGTCAGAGGCTACCTTCAGCGAATCAGATCAACAAACCAAATACTGTTTGAGAAGAGTGCTACCGGTGGAGTCAGCTGTTAATTCGAACTACTCCAAAGTCAGTTGGGAAAAAAGTGAAAACACGTTTTCAGCCGAGAAAAGCCTTCTTTCTTCTGTCAATTAAGAAATATTCCCCAGTTCATATCACTGGTGCTGTAGCCACATCTATGCTAGTCTCTTAAGGAGCCACCACTTTTGCTTTCAAATGATCAGTCGCTTCTCTCATTGTTAGTCATGGCTCATCTACGACCATAGCTGCTGGTAGTTCTTCACAGAATGCTGAAAGGTCCAAGTACCAAGGTGCAGACAAAATCACACAGCTTGAAGGGTTTTTTTGTCGTTTACATGATTTCTTGATATGATCGTGTGAATCCAGCCTCCTTTCAAAGCTTAAGTGTAGCCTATCTGATCATGTGGGACAAATTTTCTCTTTCCTTTTTTGCAGGAGTAATTTTGTCTGGTCACAGTAGGACACAATAAGTGTAAAAAATAAACTTAATGATGGCTTGATTCCATTAAGCAGCTTTTGTTTCTTGATAATGTCATTTTCATACTAATTCAATTCACTTAAACCTAACTCGTATTGCACCATATCAAACCAAAGCAGTTTGAAGTGCTTTACATAGTGACAGCAAGGAAATGGCTTGAATACACAAAGAAATACAGTACAAACATACAAAGTGTGCTTCCATCTACTTTCATGTTTATGTGTTTTAATTAAGCACAAATACATTAAAATATTAGAAAATATCAAAACATTGTAAGTATTTTATAACTATATGTTTCAAAATATTACAAGCCAACATGACTTGTGAAAAACTTTTAGTGACTTACTGAGTTGGTGATTAAAATTCCTTTAATCTGAGCTGAGGTCTAATTTGTAACCCTCACCTGTGTGAGGGTGAAGATGTGTGTAGATGATTGGTGTTAATAAGAAATCGGCTATATTTATTTGTAACTTAATGCTCTCCAAAAGTTTATTTTAAAAAAATAATATTAGTCTAGTTTAAACCTAAACTTTTGGACATCCTTTTTGCCTACAAATGACCAAAGCAGTGTTTATGAGGTAGTCTTCACTTTATTTTCATTACTTAATTTCTAAAATGAATCCCAAGTTACTTTTAATTGCTGACTAACAGACAAAACTGTGTTTTATGTTGTTCCTTTAACTGGGAGTCTCGTCCTCTTAGTTAAGGTGATGTGATTGACCTAATAATTGTTTGCACCTGTGGTAGGTTGTAAATCCTGAGGCTCACTGAGCCAGGTCACACACTGATTAAAGGCTGATAACTGAAATGTTAATCTGCACAGTATTACCCACTGCTATGAAGATACGAAAATAAATGGCATGTTATCTACCTTTGGAAAAACCAGGGGCAGCAACTCCTAACAAATTCTGTCAGAAAAAAATGCTTTGTCTCCCAAGATTTTGTCTAAAATCTGCAAATTTATGCAGACATTACTTGTTGAGAATTTTCCGAAATAGTTACACAGTATTTTAGAATGGAAAGCCTCTTTTCTTCCTTTTTCCATTGGAGATTTAACCCATGACCAACACTCTGACTGATAAGACTGACTGAGCAAACCAGTCTCCCGCAGCTCTGTATCTCACCTGTTTCCTCACACAAGTCGCCCATGGTCAGAACCTGTAATGCGCCTCCATGCTGTATAAATACATACTGAGGTTTCCTGAAACTTTCCTTGACAAGACACTTGGAGAGCCTCACATATCCTGACCGGTGATAGCTCTGACAGATATGGAGAGATCAAGGCTGCTGAGTGAAACTTTGGCCTTGCTGGAAGTTTTAAATGAATGTCAATGTGTTACCTGGACAAACCGGAATAACTTGCCCAACACAGAACATAGAAAGAGACTGTTTGATGTCTTTTACATCAGAGAAAGCAACACTGTTGATATGTGAACATCACAGGGAGCAAAACAGAAGAATTTTGTTTAAAAAAACAGGAAGTTATTCCTGTTTCAATCCTGTTTATTAGTGTTGTGTCCTTCACTGAAATGAAATCTAATCCATTTTCATGGAAGATGTTGGTCAATATTTTACAATCCTCCTTTATGTTACGGAAAAAAGCTGGCTTACATTAAAGGTACCAAAAAGTTAACACACTCAAATGTCCCAAAATTTCTCTCCAGCCAAGAAAGACTAAGATTAAACCATTGTTTTTGGATCCAGAGAGAACTGATTATAGGTCACTGGTGAGCTTGACTCCCTAAAGACCAACAAAGAAGCCAGCCATCTTTAATTTTTAATCTCATGATTTGGTACAAAATCAGCCCACTATCACCTTAAAGGACCACACCAGCGTTACTGTCATTGTCCTTTGTCAACATCGACCACATCAGTTCCTTAAACCCCACCCATTTTTCCCAAAATAGCTTTATCTATGTGATATCATGTTTTTTTTACATTTTGTCCATATTCAATAAACGTTACATAAAGTGCCTGTAAATGTGACAATGTTAGTTAAAAAGAACAAAAGCCTTGTCCACACAAATATTAAAGCTAAGGAGGCAGCACATGTCAGGAACTATTTTTCAAGGTGTAATAACTTTCATCTCAATGATTCCCGGCTCCTCTCTCTCTCTCAATCAGTGATTTTTGACCAAATAAACACTTAGAAGGGTGAATTACCTATACCTAGCAACTTTCACGTGTCCCATAGTGTTTCTACACCCTGTTTCAACATGAATGGCAGTGAATGGGTTTTGAAAACTCTTCTATGGTCCTTTTAAAAACGATCAAAATTTTTTGGATTATCTTTTGTAATTGCTTCTTAACAGGTCTTTCTAAAATGTCCATTATACAACTGCAGCTGATTCAGAGTCCTCCTTCAGGGAGATTTCAGACAAAATCAGGTATCGTAACAATCACCACAGCATTGTAGGGTTTGTGTGAGGTGCTCTGGGATTGTCAGCCCATTTGCAAATGCTGATGCTGTTTAGCTCTGTTCACCCTGTATGTTTTTGAAACTTGACCTAAATGATATTAGTATTGCTATAGCCCTGTTGTTGGAAGGAATAATGAAAACAAATGGGATACTGTTATGAGGAAAATTTGTTTTGCCAAAATATGTTTATTTTTGTAAGAAATGAAAAATTCAGGTATTTGAATAAATTAAATATAAATAAAATAGAACATGCAAAATGCACTCAAAAACGTATATATATATATAAATATATATATATATATATATATATATGAAGCTAACACTCTTAAATGTTAAACTGCCATAAAGCTACAAATGGGATGTCGCTGTACAATGTGCAACCTAATCTGATTAGGACTTAAGGTTGATAGCAGTGAAGTGTAGCATCTATTAGCACGAGGCTAAAGCGATTACACCAAGGCTGCCTTTAGCAAGCTGAATAACACAGTGCTGCAGTGAGAGAAAAGTCTCCAACAACAAGTAATTTAAGCAGGAACAAGGCAAATCCACCAAACATAATGAGTTTGACAGCGTAACTTTACATTGACTTCTTCCTTTTTACATTTCGAATGGCATTGAACTTTTTCACGAGGAGAGGCGCTGAGTCGCAGAGTCACCTCATTACACCAGGCTGTGTCACCGTGAAATTGAAGAGTCCGATTAGGCTTGTTTTCGTCGCTCTGTGCTGTGGCCAATTTTGTCATTCTTCGGGCTGTAATGTAATACATCTCAAGCAAATTGTTTGCGTCCCCCATTGAAATATAAAGTAGCCCCGCCAGGGCTCGCCAAATTATTGGAGAAATATTAGGAATGGATCACAAGTTAATTCCCCCAGCTTCAATTTTCTGCCGAGGCGAAATGAAATTTGAATTTGCGTGGCTTGGGCCACCGTCACTGAAAGACTGTGATTTGTTTCAATGACAGGGCCTATTATTGAAGTTGTGCATTGATGTAGAGATACAGTATGGTAATGTCAACACCCCCCTCCGATCCCACCTCCACCCTCATGGTGGAGGGCCATCTCATTCATGTGATGTAAGCCGCTGAGACAAGGAGGAAGCCATGAAGAAATCCGCAATGGGAGAGACATATTAATATGGAAATTGGAGGCCGACTGCATGCTCTGTGTACTCAGAGTGTGTGTGTGTGTGTGTGTGTGAACACAGAAGCATGCAAGTGTTGCTTACTGCATGCACTCACTTAAGAAGGATGAAAGTGCAAATAAAAAAATCTGTTCACAAAAGTAGTTATTCTTTATTGTAATGACAACAACAACAAAAAAACATGCTTTGCGACTGCATCAGGCTTCTCAAGTGAGAACACACACACATGCACATAGACCCATACTCACATGTACTCACATGAACACGCTATGTAAACTCATGAAGCCACAAAAACCTTGTCTGTTCCACTACAAGTAAAGCTTGATCATACAGTAAGTGCAGCAAAGCGGACGTGTTGACGGTTTTACTATTCATGACTGCTGTCCCTCCAGAGTCGGTTTATGCCGAGGTACTTTCTCTCCATATATTATTTACAAAGAAAGCCTGGGCCTTAATGAGCACTAATTAAACGCTGGAGACTGGGAGATGACTGGCAAAAAACATTGCAGAATGTGACAGGCATCTGGTGGAAGATAAGTGAGCCGGCGCTGGCAGAGGCGGCGAGAAGCTCGCGGTGGTAGCATGGAAACGCTGGGGGTCGTGTGAACCTGCACTTGAACCTGACTTTCAAACTCTGTCAATCAAGCCGGCTACAGCTGTCACGGTTCACAGAGCACGGGCTTGGAGAGTTGTGTGTGAGAATGTGTGCGTGTTTGCTGTGTGTGAGACACTGGATAAGAGCCAGTGTGTGCGTGTGTATGTGTGTGTGTGTGCAGTTTGTTTTGGCTTGTGTGCTGATGTGAAGGGCAAGACTGCGAGTTAGCCTGTTAAAGGGGCGACAAGGAAGATTCCAGTGTAGTGCTGAAAAAAATGACTGTCGTGTGTTTAATAGCTTAAAGTTCGTTTTTATTTATTTTTCAGCCTTTTGAATTTATTTCTTCCCAACTTCTCACTATTTTAACTGCCAATTAATGGACAATGCAAGAGATCATCTTCAGTAAACAATTGTTTTTTATATCTCTCCTTTCGTTAGCGTGGCTGTAGTCATATTCCCAAATGCTCAGTTAATGAAGAATTTCTTTATCACCACAACACCTCATACCATATATTTTGACTCGCCACCCAAAAAGTTTGTGCTATTACTTTTTCCTATCTTGGCATTGACTAAACCCCATATCCGTCCATCAAAATGACACATCTGGACTTAGTTTTTTTTACAGAAAAAAATGTCCTTTTATTTTAAAATGTGACTTTGACTTTCATGTGTGCAGGGCTAATGTATAAATAAACAAAAGTCCCCGCCTCTTTCTCCACCCACACCTCCACCACTGGCCTGTAGCATGAGAAGATATGCTCGCTCTCGACTCTGCCCATCAAACACACAGACTTCACTTGTATTGTGTTTTGCTATCTACTTGTGCAATTCAGTCACACTGGTTCAAGCCATAAAACTGATTCCTAAGAAGGAGAGTGATTTGTACATTTGTTTCAAAGTCCATGTTTCACAATGATAGTGTGTATTTTTGTGTCATTCTCTAAAACTTTTGAAATGTGATGTCATAGATTACACCTGATGTTTGACTTGAGTTTACTATCCTAGTTCTAGTATCCTCATTACGAGACTTCTGAAAGCCAGAAGTCTGAATGTGTATTTTTAATGCTGCCATTTCTAAACTAAACTTCAGTGGCAGCAATGCTCAAAAATAGCTGCTCTGATACGTCTTACAGCTCATAAAAACAGCATATGGACATGTTAACAAGGATAAAAACTTGATTTAAATTGGAGCAGATCTTTAATTATTTTATCTCCCTTAAACAAGGCCGTTTAATCTTTTGTTAATCTCATCTAGCAGTGAATGATGATTTAAATGGATGTCAAGTGTGAAAAAATTAATGATTTTAAAATTAAATGAGTCTAAAATTTACAGAGATTCTTCCAAATCCCACAATTCCATTTACAGATCGTTGAAGCTTTAAAGTTGAACTAGCCTGCAAATTGCGGACAAGATGCACCATCTATAAAAGGTAAAAGAATTTACTGAAGCCCCTCACTGTGCTGCCCTACTAAACCATGTAGTTGTGCTGAAATGCAAATAGTGGATCAACAATTGAACTTGGCAGTGGCAGATTCAAATAAACAGCCAGCTTTGACACGGACCTCACCAGACATGAAAAGGAAAAGAATCCATCTGAGGCAGCAAACGTCCCAAAAGGGAGAGAAACAGAAACTGCTTAAAGATGAGGGTGAATTTAGGTTCAGAAATCTTCCTGCATGTGAAAGTACTGACAGAGGAAAAGTCTAAAAAAGTGCTGGGTTAAAAAAAAATGTAGCGACAAAGCTGTTTACACATTGTGGGACTCTGGCTGCTCACATCTTTGTAGAAGCTGAAGCATCATCCAATTATGTCTCATGCTTCTTTTTGGAGAGAAACAGCCTACATAAACAAGAGATTTTACTTTTCTTTTTTTTTTTTTAACTATTATGCAGTATGGGTGCATTAGTTGACTTCTTAAAATGTGTGGCCACAACTTTATCTGAGAAATAATCATGAAATGTGCCTGTTTTTCCCTCAAAAAACTTTTGCAATAGTCAAAATTTAAAAAAAAAAAAACCTTTTCCAGCCGCTGAACTAACGTTCACAAATTCCATCAAGCTACACAACAAAAGCTTTCCTCAAACATTCACTATTATTAGTATTTTATTTCCCCCTGATGCATTGAGTCCTGCCTTATGAACCTACAAGCTTTGGAGGGAGAAACACATAAACAGTTCAGGATGAAAAGATATTCAAATTTGATTGGTTTAAATGAGGCATACCATGCAGGAGATGATGATATGGTGTAATATTATCACAGCTTTTTCTTGAATTTCTATATGAGACCCTTGAAGCACACACACTGTGGATTTCCTTGGGGTTTAGATCCTCCGGATGTGGTTCAGCGGGGTGCAATGCCCGTCATGTGAATGCTCTGCGGAGAAGTTACAAAATTAGACTCTTTTTATGTGCAAGATACATTTGAAGTGTGCGATACGGTACTTTTATGAGTTCAGGATTCCCACCGGGAGAGGGAGATACAGAGTTTGTCTATGGCTCGAGGGGAGCATTGGGGAGCATATAATAACAGTAAAATGTTTTATATCTTATCTAAAACTATTATTCCTTTGTATCAGAATTGCCTTTGAACAACTCTTATGTATCCCTCATAGGGAAGTTTCAGGATAAAATATGTTTTTGGGGCTTTGAAATTTGCTTTTGTTTAACATTTGTCAGCACAGAAAGTCAGCTGGGAATGAAACATCCTTCTTTTTAATTTCTACAAGCCTGCAGTTATGTTAACATTAGAAATTCTGACTTACTTTCGTGTTACAAAGCAGCATTTTCAGTATTGAGAACTGCTAGTATCAAAAATGGCATTGTTGTCACAGTTCTGTCTTGTCTTGTTGTGTTCTGGGCTTTTCTTTTGTTTGCTCTGTGTTTCCCTCCTGAGCTCCTCGGTCTGTTTTTCCTTAAACACCTTCCCTCCACGCTGCCTTGCATCAGTCTCAGTAGCCCTGCCTGCCAGTATTTCCCCAGCCAATCATCTCTTTTCCTATTATATCATCTATTTCCCTTCACCTGGGCTTCTCCATCTGCCTTTCATTCCCTCGTCAGTGTAGTTTGTGTTTAATTCCTGTTTTCAGTTCAGTCTTTGTCAAGTCATCTGCTTCGTTTTTCTGTGCCCTGCTTCTGTTATTTACAATAGAGGATCTTGCTTGTAATCCTATTCGCCTGTCTGTCTGCGTACCGTCTGCTTGAGTCCACCTGCGCTGCTCTTTTTCTGTGACAGTTGTCCAAAATAAAAACTGATTTAAAGCAGGGCCATAGCCAGGGTGTCAAAAAATGTTCAGGTCATCATCCTAGTACCCCCTCAGGGGTTTTGGGGGGAATGTTCCCCTGAGAAAATACGGAAAAATATAGTGTATATCTATACATTTTGAGGCAATTTCAGCAAAGAATAGAAAAATCTTAGGAAATAATGTCAGTGCCAAGCAGACGCAAATATGCATATTGGACTAAAATCCAACAAAACTAACGGATATGGCCAATTTTAAAAATCACTTGTACCTCATTTCATTAAAATCATTTCCACCATCAAACAAACTGAGTTGATATTAAGCCCTAGTAACTGCCAGATTGTTGCTATTGTTGCTGCTGCTGCTGTTGTTGCTAACTGAATTAAGAGACAAAGCTAATGTTAGCTTTCTGTATGACCTGTTTAGTAACTCAATACCTTTTAAATATCAAATGTTGTGTCAGTAATATAAGACCAAAAAGAAAAATCTTTAGGTTAGCTAACTGTTAACTAACACCATAACCTGATCATCTCCAATGCTTCAAATCCTTTGGTAAGTTTTAAATAAATTTCTTTTAGCAGTTACACTATTATTTAATCAGTTTCCTTGCATAGTTTATCTGTATTGTGGTGTGATAACTTGACGAGAGACCTGTGGCCCTGTTGGTTTTTAATGGTTTCTTTGATATTGTGTTTCTTGGTAAAAAAAAAAAAGAAAAAAAAAGAAAAAGAAACAGGAACAGGAACAGTAGGCTAAGAAAAACAGAGAAGAGAGGGAGGTAAGAAGAAAAATAGAGAATGACATGGGAGGATGAGAGAAATAGCACATTAGCACTTATGGATTAGCTGCCTCTCATTCCCAGGCCCTGCTGCAGCCCTGTAGATGTGCAGCTCTGACCGCACAGCCAGCCGGTAGCGGTCATGTCTTAATTAACGAGCAGACATCTGATCAATAAGTGAGGAACGATGGAGAGGGGGACGTGAAAGGTGGGACAGCCTGCATGGTTCAAGGTTTTTGTTTTGCGTTGATGTGGAATAACATTAGAAATCGATAGTACGGCAAGCCCCGCAACACACACTGTCTCTCTTCTAAGGATAGGTGAAAAAAATAATCCCTCTTGTGCTGTTTCCTTCGTTTTTCATCTCTTACCTATCATACAAGATTATTGTACAGCAAGATTTGTCTCAGCGTTTTCAGTGCAATGCGATTCTGAGCCTTTCAAAGCCACTTCTGTGGGGTTTATATGCTGTCTTCTGTGGCATCTGAAGCCATCTATTTCTGAATTTAATTTTATTCGCTGTTTTTTGGTGTGCCTACTTTGCTTCAACTTGTCTTGGGCACTTATGATTTGGTTTCTTTTCCCAGAGGCTTCCTGAGTCTGCAGAAAATGAGCAGGGGTGGAGCCAGACATTAGGGCAGGATAAACAACCTAGGCATTAATCAGAAATGAAAAACAAACAAACAAACAAAACAAAACAGCCCAAGCTGATCAACTGTAGTTCTTTTGGTGCCCATGTGGTTTCTCCTTCCCCGCTGTTACCCTAACAAAGAGTTTATACTAGGGCCAGACCAAGATATCAGTTTGCTGATATTATTGCCTCATATCATCCTAATGTAGATATACTGGTATTGGCATGTATGTTCTCTGATATGCACCAATATTAAAAGAATTTTTCAAAGCTAAGAAAAAATGCTACGACTAGTGATTTAAAATAGTGTAATCATGTAGTTTGTCCACCAGAGGGCAGTCTATTATTCAATAACTAACAAGTTAAATGTTTGCTGTAAGTACACTGCTGTTTGGAATCAAGTTTTTTAAAGTGTAAGATATCCTTCCTCCATTACATATCTTATCACAAGTATTTCATAATCACAGATATATCATAGAGTGGAATATTCTTGCTGTAACTATTGTTTGTAAATATTTATTATGTCCCTAATTTGTCCAAATATTTTGTTCATTTTTAGATATAAAAGCCTAAGCAGGGACATGGGTTGCAAATAAGCTTTGCCTAGAAACCCTATGTGCAACACATCGGTAATTTGTTCTCTAAAATCCATCGATCGGGCCCCACTGAACACACATGACTACTGTAGGTACGACATTTAACCTCATTACAAAAGTATAAATGAAATTACAGGCAACTTATAAACTTAGTTAAAGGTAGGTAGAGATTTTTGTCACAGTGAACAAACAGGCAGACATTACTGGCAGGTCTGTAATAGTGCAGAAACTTGGGTCTCTGTCATGAAGATCAGATTAATTTTAAGTCCGTTTGTCCTCCACAAATAGTTTTGTCTGACTGCAAAGGGCTCATTACTTCCTCCACTGGAGCTGAACACGGGTATTGGTCATAAATGACAAGGTGCAGATTCATCCAGTATAAACATAATTTCTTCAGAAACTGGTGGCCAAATTGGTACAAGTATCTTCCACTGCAGAGGTTTTAAATTTAAAAGGTTACAACTTGCAGCATTGGTTTAAATGATTATTCAGGTTCTTGGTTTAAAAATATGTCACAAATTGCCAAATTCAAAGGGGGATAATTTGTTTCTATGATGGACTGTTTTTTTTCTTCAATTTCCCCTGATTAAGTAACTCATTCAATTTAGACTTCTCATATTATTTTGAATTTGCAATGCCATTTTGCAATATCACAGTTAAATAAGGCAAAATCATCCACAGATCACTGTGGAAATATAATTTAGCATTTCAGTACCCATCCATTCAGACCACTGACACTCAGGAACATATCCGCAGGTTACCTGACGCTGCAAATATTCAGCTGTGTATATGTGAAAGTTTATCAGCGCTTATGGAGTATTCTGGGAATTCTGCGACAGGATGGCCATTCTGTGATAAGGCTTTCACATTTGGTTGTAGCCAGAAGGAAGCTAAGGCTGGTGGGAACTCTAATCAGTCTTCCCCCACCCGCCTCCATCACCCTCTTTCATGTGAGTTACTGATCCACCTCTGGACAGAAATCGTATGTTTATTTTCTTTTCTTTCTTACTGCAAACTTTTGGTGGAAAATTGAATTTGATGCCCTGGGGCAGGATGGAAAATTGGGCAAAATAACTTATCCCCCCCGCCTCATTCAACCTTTTGCTACTCTTTGTAATGAATGGCAAAATAAGATATCTGTGGGAGATGCTATTCTGTGCTAGGTAGCAAGCTTTGCAATTTACAACTCATTTATTCGTGTTTTTACAGTTTGAGTGTGAATATTGGACGAGTGTGTCTGAATGCAGAACACTCTCATGGGGCTAAATTGGGAATATCACAGCCCCCCTTACGAATACAAAAAACAAAAACAAAAAACATGTTCATGTTCAAGTTCTGACTGATTTGCTCAGATATGCAACCAGCAGTCAGAGGTGATTGAAAAATATTAGAGATCTCTGGAAATGTGTGTTAAAGCAAAAAAGCTGTAGCATGCTCAAAAAGGAAACCTTGCAGATTAAACCATGAATCTGCTCATTATTAAACAGGGCAAGGCTAAATTTGGAACCACCGCCTCGCAATTCTGAATGTCTCCACGTTTCACTGATGTGTCTCTGATGATTACCATTTAATCAGCTGCAAATGCTCTTAATTACAAGATTAGTCTCCTACCAATTAGCCAATGTGCTAATGGTTCTAATCTGCCATTGAAGTCAACTGAATTCTAATTAGGGACTAACTGTTTCAATTCACCCAGGGCCCATGTAATGGGTCATTACCAACCTAGTTATCCTCATATAAACCAACTGCAGCAAGCAACACAGGTCCCATTTGGAGAGCAGCTGTAGAGCTTTACGACCATCATGTGGGCTATTTCCATGCATCATCAAATGACAATGTTTCCATTCCCTGAAAATCACAGAGGCATTCTGGTGACTCATTGATGAAAATATTACACAGCAGAGCATGCAAAGGAAGTCTTTTTAATTTTCCTGCAAAAAATGCAGGATTATAAAGAGGAAAGTTAGTGAAGTTTTGCCTTAATTGTAGAAAGAGTATCCAAATTCAAACAGATAAAATATAACTTTTGCTCTTTTTAAAGCACTTATCAAGATTTTTGTATTATGTAATGGCATAAATTAGTGTGTAATATGAAAGGGATTGCTTTTGGTGACAAAATAACAGATAATTATCACATAACTCTGCAACTCCCTGCAGCTCTATACACTCATTTTATGCATTATTGGACTGCTATTTTGGTTTCCCAGCCTGCAAATGAATGGTTTTATCATCATCATCATCATCCTCATTTTTGGTAACAACATCATATAAACCCACTGTATATTACCTGTACACAACCAAATGACAGACTGAGAAAGAGTGAATATCTGGTGAACACAGGGGAGAAATTTGCAGCTAAAACGTTAATTCTTTCCTTCAGGAGTTGGTAGAGATTAAAGGAGACTGAAAATTGCACATATGATTGTTTGATAACAACTGCCATGAAGATTTTAAAGGCCTATAATTTTATGTCATTCAAGTGTTTACAGTCCCTTCCGCTGCCCCTAAGTGGCCAAAAATAACTTTGTGCAGCTTTAACGAAACTAAAGATATATAAAACACATGATATATAACTTCACTTCAGTTAAATCAAGGGAATTTATTTACAACATGAACATAGATTGTTACCTTGCATTACAAGAAAAGAATGTTGTCTCCCATCTGGATTAAATTAAGTTATTCAATTTTGTAAAATAGGCTACACCAAAGGCTCCTGTCCAAAAATAATTTTCAAGTTCTTTTTTTAATTATTCATCCACAAGAATTCATCAGAAACTGAGGACATTTTACTTCAAAGAGTGGCCCTTAAATCATCATTTAACGAGCAATAAAACATGAAAAAACCCTCATCTTCACTCCTAGTGGTACTTCTCCAGTAAACCTGCCAGTTTATAGCAAAAGGTGATGGACGTGAACATCATTGCGCACACAAATCTCTGTTCCCTCTATTGTCAATGTCAATAATTAAAGTTTCATTTAGACTGATTAAGAGGTTAACCATTCTAACACATGATTCTTTCAGCCACACCAGAAGCAGACTTTTCCTTTATCACCACCATGATGTCGATGCTAGAGGATAACAGATTAAAGCTCTGTCGTGATTTAACTGATCTGACAACAATGTGTCAAAGCAAAACATTTAACCACACAGCCAGTTCAACTTTAGGTGCTACCTGACCAGATAATCGTGCTATCATATTATGGGATTATGAGCTGTCTGAGGAATCTTGACGTGTGTCTGCAATAAAAAATTAAGAGAGACACGCATTAAAACTCTTCTCTTCGCCACGGCTCACAGGAGGCAATCTCAGCCCTCTGTCCTTGTCAAGTTAGGGTTATAATAAGTAATTTAGGAGACTAGAGTTCAGTATCTGCTCAGGCTGCTACTTTTTCTCCTGATTCAGACTTATTTTAGGAACAGGATGTCAGCTGGGTTTAACTTGTTCTAGGCCATCAAAACACCTTGTGCTTGTAAACACTGAGCAGCCAAACTGTTTAAGACTTAAAAAGAAAGAAGCTTCTTTCCTTTGCAGCACTGTCCCCTAGATGTTATGTTTATATGCAACTATTTGCAGCAGCAAAATTTTTATTTTTATGAGACATAATGCCAAATGATACTAAGAAAATTATTTTCATTAATGAACCTAGTGAGTGACAACAATTTTAATGTTTTTCATTTATTTTCTGCCAAATGGAAATCACTATTCTCTTGCGGTGACTAAGGGAAAGCTAATGGTCTAATTTAATACAGAAAAAGTCAGCAGAGACTTGAGGCAGATTTTTTAATTCTTAACAAAAATCACCAACTTTAACCAAAGTGGGTTTTTTTTGCTTTATTTTGCCTAAACCTAACCTCAGACAGGAGTCAGGACATGAATCTTGGATTCTGGTGTCACAGTCTCTCCATCCACACAGACCACCGCCCTGCGATTTCAGTGTAGAACATGAATGTAGTGTTTCAGTCTTAAGAAAAGTTGTCACTGAATGTAACCAAGGCACTAATGTTATTGTTGGCAAAGCGTAAGTTAATTAATTATGGCCCACTGATATGCTGATTCTGAATTCAGGTAGCAATAAAATTCTGTTATCTGATATATAGATCAATATATAAATAATTGGCTGTATATAAGTAAATGGCTTTTCAACTACTTGTGACAAAGATTAATGAAAAAAGTAAATAGAGGCAGGATATCTTATGTTTTTTCAATCTATTCCAAACATCAGTGAACAGAAGTGCAAATACTTCACTTACTAATTATTAAATAACCAACGACATAATTCCACAATTTTCAACAGGCCAATTTTAGCCAAAAATATCGGCAAACCAATATAGCAGTTGGGCCCTACAATTAAATTATATACTGTGTTGGCAGTAATTGAACTCTTTACCTCTTTTTGAGCTTTGAATGTTTCCGTGCATGTAAGATGCACGTGTCAAGAAGACAGACAGTAAAGCTAGACGTTGAATGGAAGCAGGCGTCTTCAATTCAGCAAATTTCTAAACCTGAAACAAAAAAACAAGTCATGTCTTTTCTAGGAACTACTTTGCTCCCTCTTCCAGGTTCGGGAGAACCACATGACCGTGTGGCAGCAATCAATCACATTTCCTCCCCAACACACGATCTGAAAGCAATGCCATTAGAGAATGCAGAACTGGAACTCTTTGTAGATGGTTCAGCCACTTAAAATCTAGACACAGCAAAAGATCAAGTTAGCCACTCTGGTACCACACAACACTGAAGAAGCACACCTTCTGCCTTTTAATTATTCTGCACAAGCAGCACAGTCAACTACGCAGAGTAGTGGATGATTTTGGTGCCATGTGGAAACACTGAAAGTTCCTCACATTATGGCAAACCTATTGCACATCATAAACTGGTGTTTGATTTGCTTGATACTGTCTATTATTCCTACCATCCTTAGAGTGCAGGAGCTGTTGAAGGACAAACTGGTATACTCAAAACAAAATAATGAAATGATCTTTAACCTTCAAATGCTCTGAGAAGTGTACATAGGATGTGTCTAGAGGACTAGAGGAAGTGATACCAGACACTGAACATCAACCATGCTCCACAAATCTTTCAGTGCAACTTTCCATTCTCAGTGACGTGTTCTTCTTCTTTTAGTGCCAGTTAGCGGCTGGTGTCTTTGTTTGGAATGAAAACCTGCAAACTGCTGGCTCTAAGTAGCACATGGTTGGCCAGCCTTAGTCAATACTGTTGTGACATGACAGACATAATGCCATGAATTCTAAAAACTCTAATCACAGATCTGGCTTAATCCTATGTTCAGGACAGCAGAGAACTGATACAATTTCTCATCACAGATTATATGCATAACATATCTATGTGGTTTCACAACTACAAATGTCATACCTTATGATACTCATACTCTCTTTCACACATCTCAATCATTATGAAGTTTGGAACATGTGTGTGAGCCCTAATTTCTACTCCCACGATTATTGATAAAAGGAAGTAGAAACATCTGTTTGTATATCGACACTTGTGTCTGCTCCAGCACTCATTACAGCTGTCGATGAGAAGAATGACATGGAGGAAAAAGTGCAATTTGACAGATCGTGTAAGCTGTTTAGATACCACACGGTGAGATTCTTAAACAGCATTAGAGCTGCTGTGGTTATTTATAGCTAATGTTCCACTATTTAACATGAATCTGCAAACCATCATCATTATTGAATGACAGGATGACAAATGATTAATCTATAAGACAGACTTTACACAGTGCTTAAAAAAAAAATCAAATTAATTACTGTTATCACAGTGTCTCAAAGAAGCGGGGGTGATGGTCAGGCAAAGAGGATGAGAGTCCTACTGACATTACACTAGGAGGCGCTGCTGTGGTTCTGACTTCATGCGGAGACAGAAAGTACTTTGGGGAGTTGAATGAGGACACAAAAACCGAAGACGCCACATTGCAAGACCCTCTTGGAGACAAAAGAGACACAACCATGACCTGTGAGTATTCCATTTTGAAACTAAATGACAGACAGCATCAAACATTAGCAGGCTGACAGAACAGACGAATGCAGCCCCAGAAGACTTTGCTGAAACTCCGGTCAGCACAGCCATGTTATAATGACTCTTATAGAATTTGTAAGTGTGCCCGAGTAACATTTCGCAGAATGCTCTTTATACGGCAAAACGCAATCAATAAAAATGGCAAACCTAAACAAACTGTTTTACTTTAAGTTGACACCTTTCACCTTACATTTCATGTCCACCTCATCATGCCACCCACAGCTATCTGACTATAATAACAGATGACAGATAAGAACTGAAAAATAATGTACGAACAAAGGCAACGAAGAAGCTGACTGCTAACGTTAATATTTACAGAAACTATGCACAATTTAAAACATTGAAAAGACAAGTCTTTAAAGGTACAGTATGTAACTTATTTGGCTTTTTACTAGCAAAAATCAAATATTGCTTTCATAAATACGTATGTT
>JAQLOL010000004.1:19910454-19922415 GCA_029783665.1 Naso thynnoides
ACTGCGCATCAAGTGGATATGGGAAGAAAAAAAAATCTAGCGAGTAAAGGGCATACTGGCGTATCACGCAGACTAAATCACTGAGTATACGCAAATCTTTATTCAATTTAATCAATTTATCTTTATTCAAAGAGAAAAATAGATAGTTCATTTAAATTTGCCCTCAATAATAATGCAGATTATTTTTCTTCTAAGATAAGTGGCTTTGTAAGGGCGGCTGACCTTTGCTAGGCCGGCACAGCTCTGTTTCTTCAATAAATATTTGCATTTGTTGCAACAATTAACTAAGAAACCCAAATTTGTTTCAACAAACCCAAATTTCATTCCTTTCAGCCATATGTTTTGAGACCATTTAAAACAAATGAAAATCCATTCATTATCCCAGAATGCCTGCACCCTAAGGAGACACTGATAAGCTATTTTAGAGTCATTGCGTTATTGATTTTGATTCTTGTTAGCTTTATATAAGCAGCTTTAAAACACACAAAAAAGTTCTGCTGCTGAGCGATTCTAAGTGCTCCCTCATGGAGAAGAAAATCAGAGGACACGGACTCGCTTCTCAGCCTTTTTACAATGAGATGCAGGGGTCATCGCGGAGAAATTGATAGAAACTGGGATGAAATTGAGAGAGCGAAGGGAAGCACGAGAGACAGCGAGAGTGAAATCGCTGCATTGTTCAGTGTGTTAGCTCATTGTGTGTCAACTCGTCCTCCATCTTTTCAATCTGCATAGTTATTAGACGCTTTTATTAATTTGAAATGCCAAAGTGAGGAATAAAGCATTACTGAAATGTCACCCTTTCACTGAGCATGATAAAATCACACCAGCCACTTTTGGAAACGAACATTATTCCCCTCTGTACTTTCATCCCAACCCCTCTCTCTCTCTCTCTCTCTCTCTCTGCACAGTCTTTTTCACTCTTACTCAGAGATCGATACGGCCTGACAACATGATGGCTGGGTTTCCTAAGGGGAGGTGGGTCGCAACAGTTACCTGTCATCTCGCCTTCATTCCTCTCTTTCAAGCCTTTCCTCTTCCACTAACTTCATGATTTCTTTAAAATAAAAAATAAAAATGAATCCAAAGACATGAAATTCTGCCCTGTAATGCTTGACCTTTTCAAAAAACACAGCCAGTGTTTTGACTTCTGGGAGATTTTAGAAGAAACACAAAATGCAACATCAGTGTGCTGCACATAATAGCACTTTTAAGGTGTACCTCAGTATTTTGGGACAAAAAGCCGATTTTTTTCTTTACAAGAGTAAAATAAGAAGATCAATATTGATGTAATGTCTGTGCCTTAATTATAGTGATGCAGCACATCTTTAGCTTAGCTTGAAGACAAGACACAGGTGGAAACAGCTAACTTGGTGCTAAGTAAAGAAAAAATAACCCTCCCAGCAATTTAAAAACCTATTAATTAACATTTAGTAAGTGGTTTTCTGTCAAACTCTACAAAAGTGGTTAGGAAGCTGAAAAAAACACCCCAACTATGTCACAAATTTTATCAATCACTAACAGGTTGATTCACATGGAGCCTAATTTTCAGATAAGAATCAATTTAGAAGCCCAAACAAATTAAAAATGCTCCATAGAAACACCTCAATCAGAATAAACTGGCCCACAACCAAATGAAATTCTAATCTTATGCAGAGAGGTGGTGTAAAACTTTTTAGAAACCAATCAAAAGAAATTGTACTGATTTCTTTCTAACTGCATTTTTTTCTGCACATGCACTCTTTCTTGACATAGGTAATGATGTTTCTAGACTTCCAAAAATTGGGAATAAGCAGTGGTAAGCAGCCAAAATGACCCCCTCATCCTCGCCTTCTCCTCTTCACTGGTTCCAGTATGAGCGTGTTATTATCAAGTTGTTGTTTGATTAAGAGAATCTTAGTAAGGGCAACTGCTGGGCTGAAAAGACGACCGATCTGCATCTTTACCAGTGACCAATCACATGATCTCTCCATCGGATTTCAATCAGAATGACAAAAAGTGTGAAAGTAAACGCTTCCAATCGTGTGAAGCAACTAATAAAATGTGTTTAAAGCAACAATATGTAGCTTTTTCACCTTAAAGGTCTAGTCAAATACTGACACTTTGGGTCAAGAGTATTTGACGAGCTGGGTTTCCCAGTTCGTAGTAACACAGCTGTATGTGTTTCTCTCCCACGAGAGCGCTGCTTGATTCCATGACGCTCATCACTCTGGACAAAATGACAGACAGTGACTTGAGGGAGCGGAGTCCTTTGTATACACATGCACTTCCCTACAGAGGGGAAAAAAAAAACAAAAAACAAAAATTTGGCAGACAGGTTGATCCAAGTTGAGGCCAGCCCGCCAAATAGCTTTTGAGTAATTCAATTACTGTATCTTTTACAAGAATCCCATTCAACTTGTCAAGCATAAAAGAGAGCTGACTGAGTGTACAAGAACTGAAGGCTGAAAGAGAATCCAATTTAATGTTGTAAGGAAATCCTTTTATTTCTAAAATTACAGTGTGGACCATCACCGCCTCACCTTCTTACTTTTCTGTTGAAAAGACAGAAGAGCTGAGATCGTCACGTAGAACAGGAGGAACGGGAAGCTTTTTAAGAGGGGGAACCAATCTCACCCAGCAGAAGCCCACGGATCACTGCGACGTCACCCCTCAGAAAAAAATCATACGCTCTCTAAGAATTACTGTCATGCTGGTATAGACACAGTGTGTGAAGTACCTAATTGTTCCCTGTGTACTGAGGTGTAAGACAAACAGTGAATCGCTGATGGAACATTCATGTTTGTACTGCAGTATGCTTTTACCACGCAAGCCGCAAAAAAGCATTGGCGTGTGAGTCTTCTACAAATTAGTTAAATGTGGCTGGACTACAGGAAGCAAAGAGACTGAGTCATAATGTGAGGTAAGAAGATCTCCTATGAATCAGTCCAAAACACCATCTTAGATCCTGCAGTTCAGGACCTCCAGCAGAAAATGCTAATGGGATTATTTTTTGCCATCCAGTTTCAAAATCTAGACCTAAAGGGGACAGACAAGATCTAATACCTAACAGTATGTTAAATTAGCCGATGTGGGATTTTAAAAGAGTTTTATCAAGTCCACCGCTTTTTCCCAGAGGACAAAACAAATTCAAAAAATACTGACTCCTGTATAACGTTTGGTCTAACAGGCTTTCATGGAGTCATCTCTCTGGGCCACATTTGATTTCAGCATCACATTTCTCCACCACGATCAAGATCAAGATCAAGATCAAGATCAAGATAAACTGGTGAGAAATTTGTTCTGGGCCACCGCCCATGCTGCAGCCACACTTAAAACACTGGGCAGCAGCACGGGGTGGCCTGGGTCGCAGCAGAGCAGCGCCACCGGAAGTGATGCAAGAAGGGACACCTTCCCCTATGGTTGCCAACATTTCCTTGTGCACCTCCTTGGTTGAACTCTCAAGATGGCATTAGCAGATAACCACCCGATGGCCAATTTTGACTGTTTTCTCAAACTGCTGTTACATGCACACTCTTTGTCATTGGTTTTCAAAAAATGGTGTATTACTGTATTTTTGAGGGTTATAAATGTGATGAATGATGATTATTGTTGATACTACTACTATCATGAGTATTATTTATTATTTAATTCTGGAGGATAGTAGTTATTAAAGAGATGCAGTGATAGGATAGACATACATAAGCTTTCAGCTTCAGCCTATACCTTTTTCAGTCACTAAATACAGAGTTTGTCTTCTTATAATGTGATTCATATTGTTTAAAGACATTGTTTTTTATGTTTACTATACTGTTTTATGCAAATGACATGTGAATGTGTGACTGAAATAAAATACTACTACTACTACTGAAGACTTCAGATCAAGTGTTTACATGCACCATATCATTTTATATATATAGCTGATATAGCTAACTGACATGCGTAACGATTGATAAATCACATGATTGATCAGCAGTGAGGATGGAGATCAGCGCAGTCGCCAGCATTAATATTGCTCTTAATCAAGCAACAGTTTGGTAACAACATACTTTTAGGCAAGGAAGGGGAGCAGGCGTACATCAGGTTTTTGATGGTGGGACTTTGCAATGCTTAACTTTCCTAGCTCCAAACTTTGTGCACAATCACACAAAGACTTGAACCAGACTATGCATCGAAAGAGATCTATACAACTAACTGTCTCCTAACTCAGGCTGCAAACTTATCAATCACTCCTCATATTTGTTTCTATGTTTTTATACTTTGTATTTTAGGAAAATTCTGCATACGGTCTCTCAGCATACTTACAAAAATAATGTGCCTTTTAGTTTTCTGCATTATGTGAATTAAGTGTGCCTCGATCCGCTGTATAAAATGGAAATGTGCGTCACATTTTCCCTTTGTCATATTAAACAACACATAATATGCAAGCACATCAAGGTTTGACAGTCTGGCAGCATCAGGTTGCTTGGCTCCATCCCATGTCAGCGAAAGTAGCAGAGTGTGAAATACAATATAAGATCTTCACAATCTGTTACACACAATAATAACTGCTTATAGAACTTGTGGTAGTGAAAGATTGTGGATATCAGACATTTCTATTGAGAAAAGAAGCAGTTCTTAGTTGAGTTTACAGCAGCAAAAGGAAACCAATTAATATTGTTTGTGCTGTGAAACCAATAATCATGCAAAGACCTATTAAAATACTCTGAAGTGGCTTTTTAAGTATTATGTCTGCTTTGGAAAAATAAAGAAGAATAAAGCACTTAGCATAAGGTTATTGCCGCTCCATTGCAGACAGCAAACATGCATTCAAATGTTAAGCTGTCCAGAAAGACTCTGTCTCGTCGAACCACAAAGCCCATCACTTTCTTTTATATCTCCATGCATAATTCATCTGTCTTTGTATTTACAACCTTCCAAGAATTAACCTGTCACAGATCTCAAGGAATAATGCTGACATATCTCTATCTGTCAAATGCTTCACCTCATATGGAGCATCCAACTGCCACACATTCAAACAAGGTATGGATGTTGTGCATCATGGGTTGACAGAAAACAAGGGACGGGGAAATTAAAAAGCCAGGAAACAAAAGATGTGGCAGGCAAGTGGGAGAATAAATGATGACTACCCCCCCCACTCTCCGGGAGTCAGGGGACATGTTGCATGTCATCTCGGTGTCTTGGTACGCAGTGGTGCGATGATGATGTGCTGGGCAGGGCCAGTTCAGAACAGAGTCAAGGGCACAGGGTTGACAGGAAGCTAAACGCTCCAACTGTTCCCTGTCCCAAAACAAACACATGGATGAATGAACGCCCCCCTCCCAAGAAGGAAGAGGACAGGGATCAAAGAGGGGCAATGGCAGTTTCTGCTTTGACCTTTGAACTGCTTGGTTTTATTTAGCAACTAGAGACACTCAAATCATGATATTGATGCTGTGATGGGCAGCACGATGGCCTAGTGGTTAGCACTGTCGCCTCATACCAAGAAGGTCCTGGGTTCGATTCCGTTCAATTCTGGGGCCGTGGTTTGCATGTTCTCCCTGTGTCTGTGTGGGTTTTCCCCGGGTGCTCCAGTTTCCCCCACCTTCAAAACATGTGCATTAGTTCTATTTCCAGTCAGCACCCTTGACCAAGGTGCTGGCTCAGAATCTGGAGTTGGTCCCCGGGCACTGCGCTGTGGCTGCCCACTGCTCCTCAGGGTTGGGTTAAATGCAGAGAGCAAATTTCTCTGTACATTGTGTATATGTGACCAATAAAGTACCTCTGCCTTTTCCTAACTGATTTGCCATAAACAGATCATGACAGAAATCACTGTTTACTATATAGTCATCTGCCTTATAGCTTCAAGCTGGGGTAGGTAATGTCCGGAAATCAAGCTAGCTGTAGCATGAGACTCCTAGAGAAGCAACTCCGCTGCCCTCTCCCCTGTCTGGGTGTTTTTCCACCAAACTGGCTGTGGTGCTTAAACTGGTTCTGTTTGGGATTCTTGGAACCTTGGCGCTTTCTAGGGAAGCAGTCTGTGTTTCCACCAGTTTTGAGCAGAATTATGGGGATCAAAGATCGGTCATCAACAGAGAGCATTGCACAGCACACAGGGACCTGTACAACTTGACACACCCACTTCGGTTCTCAAGTAAAATCTGATATTTTTTGGTTCCAGCTGAGAACCAACTTTCGGTTTTTGGCGGAAATGCTCATAATGGTTCAAAATGGTAACATGAACCAAAGCAGAACCAGTTCCATGTTAGTTTTTATTTTTATTTGTTTGTTGTCACCCTCGATTTAAGGCCAGTTTGCACGAAACATTCAAAACGAGATGAAATGGTTGCAGGGAAAGTTGCAGCGGTGTAAACTAGTCCGTCTCAAACGACTCAAGCTGTTTGACGGAGTGGCCTGCAACTCAGCTTGTCAAGTCGCCAGAGGCCAGTTTTAGAACTGCAGCATGTTGCTGGTTTCAACAGTCAATCAGCTCGTAGCGACGTGACCTGTTGCTAAGAGGTGCAGGGTAGAGCAGCCAATAGGAACACACGCTCTCTGAAATGACCTGCAATTGACCAAAAACTCCCCGTCATTGTCTGAATACAAAACAAGGAGAGGTACAGAGGTCAGACCACCTGAATTGCAATATGCTGAAATGTTATTAGGGGATTTTTGCTCAGTGACAATAAAGATAAATGCCTACCCCAGCTTTAATATCTGTACCTCGTTTTGTCTGAGCGCTTAAGTCTGTTTGTCTGAAATGTATGAACTATATTAACTGACTGATTTTACAAAATGTAGGTTGTGTGACATGATACCTGTCAGTGATGACACAAAATGATGACATTTCAGGTGTCTAAAATCTTAATGTACTGCTCCCAACACAGTAAACTACTTGTGGATTTTTCATGGAGAGAAGTGAACAAGTAAACATTTTCAAGCTGTTCACTGTCAACACTTCGCCTGAAATGATTAAGCTTGTTTGTTTATGTTTAGGCAACGTGAAGCTGCATTAATGGATTTTTTGGCCACTTGGGGAGAGAAAGTACACAACAAAGTATGAAGTTGATATAAAAAATGATTATAAAACAGTAGCCTGTATTAACATCCAGCAGACATGAGCAGCACTGACATGTTCTGTCTCTGGCAATCAGTCGAATGTAAGTCCAATATTCTCTCTCCTTTTTCTCTCCACGTCCTCCTGAGGGAAATATCTGGCTCTTTGGCTGCTAAATGCTCCACTGTGTTCACCAGCTAGCAACTAACTATGTCTGAGCTTTACCCTTGCAGCAACTAAAAATTAAGTTGATACTAGTGCCAAATTAAATATTACAAGTGGTAGCATTTTTTTCTGATTAACGTTCAAAAAATGATTAGAGTAGTTTTAAAGTTAAGGAAATATTGTCCTGACTAAATGTAGTATTTAACCTTAACCACAACGTTTCACTATCCTAGAAACAGAGAAATTTACAAATTGCGATTTAGGTAGTTTACCACTGCGTCTTTATATATGAACAACAGTAAACTTCTCTCTATGTTGCTTGTACCAAGATTCACCTGCTCATTTGGTGGAAAAAGGACTTTTGATAAGGGCTGTCTTTCAAACATAGTGTAAAGGAGCCTAAAGAAGTCATATCAAAAGAATGAGGCCCTCTTTCTCTTGGATCATGGAAGGAGTTGCTCACCAACCTTATAGGACCATACCAGTGTTACTACATGTCATTGTTCTTTGTCAACATCGGCTACATTGGTTACATAAACCCAAACCATTTTTAGCAAAATAGCTTTATCTGTGAAATATGGTGTTTGTTTACATTTACTCCATATTAATTAAACATTACAAAAAATACCTAAAAATGTGTGATGTTAGTTAAAAAGAACATTTGTGTCAAAATCCTTCTTCACACTAATATTCAGGCTAGGAAGGCAGCACTTGTAAGGAACTATTTTTCCAGGCGAAATAACTTTCATCTCAACAGCTCCCAGATCCCTCTCTCATTCTCTCTCTCTCTTACTCAACAATTTTTGACCAAATAAATGCGGATGTTCTCTCAGAAGAGTGATTTACCTACTCCTAGCAACGTCCATGCGTCCTTTACACGTATCCTATACAATGGTTGAATTTTAACATTTGGAGAATATAGGGGCAATCTGTCAAAAACAGATTGCTTTAACTCATAGTGCAAAATGAAGTGTGCTGGTCATACATGGACCAAGATTTTGGTATTGTAAAGCTAATTTCAGAAATATATTTTTTCATTGTGTTCAGCTATGACACATGGTTATGTTACTCACCAGCTGTCATATTGCTTCCTGTTTTAATTCAAAACAAACATTTCTAACTTGCAGTATGTCATCCTACAGCAAAACCTTTAATTGATTGGGTGCAGCACAGTGCATTCTGGTGATGTTGTAGTTTTTTTTTACCTTTTGAGAAAAAGGAAATACCTTTCTAAGTTTTCTCTCTTTCCATGACAAAAATTAAAAAAATATGTGTGTCTGTTTGTTGCATAGGCAGCCCAGTTTTAAGAAAAGAACATCTCTCCAGAGACGAAATGCTCCTTTAACCAAGTGCTTACCTGCTTTAACATGGCAGCATGTTGGATGCAGGACACAAACCCCTGTCTAGTTCACTTCCTGAACTTTCTTCACATAGAAAGAGATCTTGTATGTGATCTTAATCCAGGCAGCAATGGTTGTACGTTTTGTCCAAAGACAAAAAGGCAAAGGAAGTTAGTGTTATATAAACATATTTTGTAGGTGCTAAAGTTGAGCCATTTGCTATTCTGCACATTCACCATTTTAGTCAGTGACCTCTCAGCCTACAGTGTGCTTTAAAGGTTACTTTCCTTTCTCTGGTCTATAATCTATTTTTCTTTGTAAAGTCCATTACGTCAGTTCGTGTGGGCATGTAAGACACAGACTAAAAGTTCACAATGACTCCCGTCTTTGCCAGCACTGATAAGTCTGCTGCATTGACTGTCAATAACATGGCAGTCTCTGAGCAGCTTAGTGGGAGCTCTCGTCTTTCCTTCCTAAGCCTCCGAGGGGGCCGTGCGGTGAACTGGCAGCCACAACTCCTTTCATCCATTCTGAGAGAACTGAATAAAGTTCAGAGGAATTACAAGAATCCACCCAGTTAGACTCAGTCGCTGCAATAAGCACCATTACCGAATCAGTCTCACAAATGTTTATACATTGCCAATGTGACGCGGATGAATCAGCATGGCTGCAGATACCGTGGAGGATGTGGGCTGACGACAGCTGACTCAAAGCTCACATTCATTCACTCAGATCGACAGCCAGATCGATGTAGAGGTTGTGAGAGAACAGAACTTCGTCATCAACATTTTCCCTGCCACATTTCAAACTGCCAAACCACTGGGTGAAAAATGGCAGTCACAGTTAGACATGCTTGACGGGGTGGTCTGATTAAACAAAACAGAATTTATTTACCCAGCAGATTCAGATTGTGAACACTTTAAGACGCTGTTGCAGCCATCTGCCAAATGCCTTTTTATGTTTTGTGGAACAAACATACTGATGCCCATAACCTGGCAACTACAAATGATTTGCATGAAAATTAAACCTCCTCTTCTCAATGAAGTCAAAGTAATTGCCTGCCACTTTTGCGAATTGCCAGTAAATCCACCAAAGCCAACCTGATCTGGACTTCAGAGCGGGAGGAAAGCGCTGTAATTAAAAACACTCTCATGTCTGTTAACCATATCAAAAATGATTACGAGAGGTTTGAGATGCAGCTGTCTTCCAGCAGGCGTTTCTCTGCATTAATAGATATTGTTCATTAGGGCCCATGTTGTGCAAGAGTGTAATAATGATTGTATTGCCTGCAACCATTCAAGTGAGTCTAATTGGATAATTTCTATTAATCTTTGAAAACCCTGAATATCAAAAATGTATATTTTCCACTAGTCACAACAAAATGCCTGATTAATTTGTTAAAGTAATGACACATTATAATATACAGAAGGTATTTTAATGTTTAAGCACATTTGCACACTGCCTGTTACTGTAGTTAAAAAAGACTGTAAATCATTGCTAGATGATAGTGAGTGACAGTGCAACAGCGCGCCACGGGAGAACAGTCTTAATACCAACACATTCTGAAGAACCCCTGAAGGTCTGCAGCTAAAAATAAAAACAGGGCTAACTCCCTGATGCAGAACACCTGTCCTAGACACTGTTCATCCTGGACTCTCTCTCTCTCTTACTGTCCAATACATTCAAGAAAAACAGGCCTTCAGTACAAAAAAACTATTGTTTTTGGTACTTTTTTAGCCAAAAATGAACAATCTTAAAACTTATGTTGTAAATAATTCATTCTTAAATGATCACCAAGCAAAAAAAATATCCTTGAGCACCAAAATAAAAATCATAAGCACATTTCAGAAGCGAGAGAGAGAGAGAGAGAGAGAGAGAGAGAGAGGATAAGCTATTCAAGATTCTTTGACTATCTGCCGTGAGGCAAACCAACTCCTTGGGAAAGTGATTTGACTGTGCTCAGAACTACAGGCAACTCAGTGATTGGCTAAAAGAGCTCATTTGCATGCTTCTCTCATCTCCAACCAACTCTCAGGAAGCACCGATGGATAAGGTCATCGGTGTCAGTCTGTGCGTGTGTCAGCCCAGAAGGTAAACAGATCAAACGGCCGTTCAAGCGAGTGCAGAAGGAGCCTGTGTTCTTGATCTTCTGGACAATGACCGCCTCAGATTCATGTCAGAGGTGACAGACAAGCTGGCAGTCTGATGCAGGGAACATCTGATGAGTCAAAACAAAACTACACAAAGATCACTTACAGCTTTTCATATCGGGTGAATGTTCCTTTTTTCTTAACCTGCGGTGACTACAACTACACAAGACGATTTAATATGACTGTTAAACTGCTTCTACTTACAAAAAAAAGAGAAAGAAAAAAAATCATATCATGCATATTTTAAGTATCGTCTATTCTTGAATAAGTGTCATATTCAATGCTGCCTGGTGAAAACATTGCTATAATTTTTCGGGAACAAGATAGAAGGATTTTATTTGTTGGATTTATACAATTAAATTTTATTATTCAATAAAGCTAACCGAGTTCAAGAGATCAGATAATGTTGGCTAATCCACTGAATAAAACACAGTATTTTTCTGTTACTTTAAAAAATATATATTTATATTGAGACACAGTGTCTTTGGCAACATTGAGACTTTTTAAGGTTAAATGTTTCTCACAAACATGCTAATGTGTTCACAGTGGCAATGCTATCGAACAGATATTTAACATGTAGGGTTTTTTTTGCTTTGTTTTTTAACTACATTCAATGTCTTTGGTTTGTGAGTGTGTTAACTTTTCTAATTAGCACAAAATAGAAAGAAATGGTTAATGTGCACGGGAATGTCATGGGAATTTGGCAGCTATGACCAACATTTTGGGAGAAAAAAAAATTACCAGATGTTGCTGCCAGGGTAAAACTTCAAGGCAGTCTGTTCCGAAGCTGCTGTTGGACCAAAGTGATGGACTGACCAACTGATGACCGACTGACCGAGTGGCAGATCTAATGCCCTTGAACCGTGCAGCTACGGCGGCTAAAAATGTCCAACTTTCCTTACTGCTGTTCATGCCAGTGAGTTACTTTACTGAGATGATAAGTGCAACCACATTATAAAGCAGTTTAAAGATAGGACAGAGATAGATATTTGGTTATATTAGGTTAGCTCTCTTCCAGCATCAAAGTTGATGCAGCTGGCTGTATCATTAGCAATACAAAATAGTATAAAATTCAGCAAATGTTCAGTAAAATGATTTGACAATAACTGTAACTATAACTTTAACTATAGGCACTTAAAGCTATGGTCTACGATCTCAAAACCAGTTTGGCTGTTGAGACAGATTTGAAAAACACATCCCGCCCATCCTGCCGCCCCCCTCGCTCACCCCTCCCCTCCATGTTCCACAATCCCCCCCCAACAACGCGCCCACTCCGACAGAGCAAGAAGCCGGC
>JAQLOL010000004.1:19922645-19934574 GCA_029783665.1 Naso thynnoides
ACTGTAGGACCATAACGGTCATATTAACGATGTAAATAATAAGTGCCGTGCTTCCAAATCGTAGACCATAGCTTTAAGTTCCAGCTACACAGAGTAATGCAAGCAATGAGTAAGCAAGGATTATTCAGTGAGAGGTGATCAGTTAGTGACTGTCTTTTTGCACAACTGACTAATAACACTGGTAAGTAATCACATTTAAATATTCACTATAGAAGTTTGATGTAAAACAGTGCAAATAAAACAAAAACATCAAAAGTGTGTAACACTAACTATAAAACATACTCTGACAAATAACGTAATATCATTAAAAATATACAACTCTAAAATATGTGTGGCAAATAAATTCAGATAAAATAATTGCTCTAAATAAACAAGGTAAAAAAAATTGTGATGAGGAATCTTTAACAAGCAGATTTACTGTTATAAAACGAAGCATCATTTCAACCACTTTGACTCCGTTTTGCTCTTTATTCTTTCTGTGTTATGTTGATGTTTTGTATTCAGAAAAAAAAATCTTCTGGACTGATGAAGGTTCTCCTGTTCGTTCTGATATAAGGCTTCACAGACCGTCACACACGACTGGAGACCGACGCCTTTTTCATCCTACAGCGACATTCAATGTCTCAATGCCATCTGGAGCTGCAAGAATAAAAACTCCCCCTTTAAAGATGCCCGTTTTAATTGGTAAATATTTACTTGCAGGAGCTCTCGGCAGGCACACGCACGACTCCTAATGAAGCACTTTAAAGCCGATGGGCTCTTGCTGCTTACTTTGAGTGTGATTCTAAACAAATTCAACCCAGGGGGATGAACTGTTGATAATATTTGATAAGGGCCAATGAAACACAATGCTTAACACTGTGGTGAGCATGCAGTGCATAATAGCTGTGCCAGTATAATTACCCTGTCACTGTTAACACTGATGCTTCCTCTGTATGTGTGTCTGTGTGCAGTTCTGAGGGTGTTTTGATCGTTCATATCCATTCATATGTACAAGTGTTTGCATGTCTATGCAAGCTTATGAATACAGAGCTGTTGGACAAATCAATAGAACAATATTTCTGACCAAATACCCTGATATTCATACAAACTTTATATCCTTAAAACAGTTACAGCAAAAAGAGACATGCAGAAAGATTTTAGGGAGTAAAAAACAGAAAAAATATTATTGTCCTGCATTTGCAGCCAACATTTTGTGAGAGAACAAAAATTAAGGGAAGATTTTTGCAAGAGGATGGGAAAAAAAGAAAGAATAAAAGGACCTCTTTTTCTCCACAAACTGCCCCTTCTGTGGCTGCTCAGAATTTTCTAAAATATTTACTTATATAAAAAATTGTGATCCAATAAAAATCAGTGCCTTTGGAAAAATGACCCTATTCGTAACTACAAAATTAACTTTTAAGCTTCTATAACCGGTTATGTCACACCTATTTTCATAGTGGCTCCTTGGAGATCTCTGCATACAGTACGTGCATGTGTAGCTCATGAGTGCACAGCTGGATGTTAGCACTTGTATCCTAATGCCCACCAGCTCTGTGTGTACATCAATCTTTGCTGCAGTGGCAGCTAGTTGCCTTGTATGCACTGCTATCTATCCCTGACCCAGTATGCTGTGTGATCCTTCCCACAGCCTCATTTGTCTCCATCAGGGGACAGACGAGGTTACGACTCACCAAAGCGCAGTACGTTTCTGGTGGATCTCCACACGTGATATTCGGGGGGTCGAGGGCCACTCGCAGGTACTTTGTCATGTCTGTGGCTTCTGGCTGACAGGCCATGTAGTCCCATGCCAGGCCCTCTTCCGTGTAGATCTGGGACTTGCACACATCATAGTGACCCCAGGCCGCCGGGTAATGTTGCATTGCATGAGCCACGCTGGTGCACACAGCTTGCAGAGTGAACAATAAGGACCAAAGCATTGCTGATTTCATTCTGTTGTTTGCTGTGGAACTTCTTTTTGCCTTTACAGCTGCTGCCTTGTCACAAAGATGATAAAATCGCTGGGAATTTTCTAAATTAACTGCAGCCTTGAATGGTGCGATGGAGCATTCGGGAACTGAGGCAGCATGTTGCTACTTTTGCGTGAGCAGCTTCAGGCGGCGATTAGCCCCCATTCGGTTATTTTGTCTTCGATTGCTGCCACTTCTGCAGGGGTGATGAGGTGTGTCAACAAGTGAGGGTCTTCACAAGTGCTGATTGTGATGAAAGGGTCAACTAACGGTCAGATGTGACGTGCAGAGAGGAGTGACACTCCTCATAAGTCATTGGCTGTCAGATGTCTTAGCTCGATCTCCTGTCTATTGCGGGTTTTGCCACAGGCTGCATCCTAAAGGACAGAAAAAAAGGACAGTTTGGTGAATACTGGATCACATAAATGCACAAAATCAGGTTTGAAGGTTTAATGTAGTTTAAGGGCAGTGAGGTGGATAAGTAGTGTGTCTCACTACCTAATACCACACACACTCAGAAAGCACACACAAGCACAATTCCAGGCTCTGCTGTATATAACTATCCCTCAATAATAACCTTGCCAAAATCGCTGTACACAATTCAAATGGAACTTGTTCTGCAGAGCCTAATCTCCATTTGATTTTCATACAAAAAGGCTTATTTCCATGTGTCAAGTCACTACATTTAAGGTATTGCTTTTCAGCGACTCTTGCTCCTTAATAGCTGAATGTGGAGTTGTGTTTGTCCCGATACCTTCAGAGGCGTTTGGGAAATATTAAAGCAAAATTGGGAGACAGAAATGGTCTATTTGAGGGATTGTATGTTTCTCAGAGCTATCACAAGCCATCAGTCAGATAGCCTAACTCGTCAGGTAATGGTGCCTGGCAGCAGTCAGTGGAGACCCGCACCATCTCAATGTCTCAGGTAAAAAGCGTGTGCAGGAGCGGAGAAAATAAAATGGAGCAGCTATACACAGCCGCCTCTAACGGAGTAATGACACTGTAAATAGAAGTTAAGGTACTGTTGACTGTCAGTGTGCTCAGATGCTGGAGGTTTTGCCTTAGTTAAAAGATGTCTATGTTCCCAAAAGTGGCTCTTCAGAAAGATGTACTCACATTACAGTGTAACCTTTGCCAACTTAGGGCACTATTCTATCATGTACAGTTGTCTTTTAAGGCCCCCTACACGTTTGCAATGTGACATCATATCAATTATTTTAATGCAGATTTTGGCTTACAAATGCCTGCGACAACCTGCTGCAGTTCAACCAGCAACTTTCTGGTCAGCAGCTTTATTCTCTTCCCTTCAGGCTATAGCCGCCCCTGTGTGACTGACAGTCACTGTTGAAATCCTTTTTTTCTTTTCCCTAAGCTGGGGTTTGAAGCATGTGGAGCGTCTTTTATGTTCAGAGGAAAGAGCTACTTTCCCATTTTGTGCCCAAAGATTACAGTTTTTATCAGGAGATTATCGAGTCAAATCAAATTAATTACGCAAAGGGTTTTCAATAAAAGCTGTATCATTTGAAAGGACAAAGATTCAGATCAGATTGGAGGAAACAGAAACTCATCTTAATGAGTTGCCGTGGCTCACACATGCAGACTGGTGTGTGTGCTCCCTCCCTCATAGGGAGGCATTAGGATTCAGTATTTTAACTTGGCCATCTTGTCTTGGATGGAAAATTGTGCTGTTTTGAATCGGTTTTGACCACATTTAAGTCAATTACTGCTTTCCTATTTCCTACCTAATGCCCCTTTTACAGAATGACTACAGGCTAGAATACATTCCAATTGCGGTTAAAGATGTTCAACAGAGCCGGAGAAATTATCTGTACTGCTACTCAGACACAGCAGACCCTTCAAAGAGAGGCATGTTAGGAGGTATGGATGGCCAGCTTCATTTGACATCCCTCTAGGGGCAGAAGGGAGGGAAAAAGCACACGGTTGGAAAGATTTTTGGCATTTTAAACATGCTCACGTCAATCATTGACACTCTTTAAGAAGAGGGCAATTACAAATTTGATAACAGAATGATGAATAAGCCATTTCTCTAATGGGGATGGGAGCATCACATTTCATAAATATAAATGTCAGTGCCTGATCACAGTTGTATCATGGGATGGACCGCTCTCATCTCACATGCTCAGCCACACACACACATACACACACACTCAGATAAACCCACCTTTCATAATACTGAGGTTGACTTTCATTATAAAAAGTCAAATTAGGTACCAGCAGCAGGGTGGCGGAGGTCGCTTATCTTATTTTTATTTAATGGGGAACATTCAAAGCTAATAAGCGACTGCAAATGGAGCTAACCGTGGGAATACTGGAATTAATTCATAGACACCTGAAGTAATGAAATCTATACAGATAAAAGGAAGGTGTTATGCTCAGTGAACCGCAATGGACACATGCCATTCAACACCAGAGCACTACTGAAGTGACAGTAAAGGGGCAAAATGTTTGAAATCTGTATTCTGCTCGTGAGATTATTTCTGGGTACACTAATCATTTTTAACCCATTACAAAAGTCAGTTTAACTCATATTGAGTCTGTAGATGTCTAAAGCAAACTAATGAGAGTTTGAAAGTGACTAGATAGATAGACAGATACGGGATTTTTGGAATTACTATCTGATATATAAATGATATCCGATATATCAGCTGTAATTTTATAAAACATTGACAGAATGTGGTTACTAAATACTTGTCAAAGACATGCAATAGTGGCAGGATATCTTACATTTTAACAAATTTTATTTCAAACATCGGTTTACCAAACAAGCTCGGTAATTACTCTGTTTTTAATTGCTAGTCCAAGCATTTTTTCTGTCCTTTAAAATCTGTTTGAATAAAAGTGCATATCGAAGAAGATATTGCCAGGCAGATATTGGTCATTAAAATATCGGCCCACAAATATATCGGTCAGGCCCTGAGCATAACTGTGACCTATTTTAGTGCTTTGTGTCCTGGCTGTCTGTTTACAATGACTCATAACATCAAAATACTCGGCTAAAATGACACATGAAAACATTAAATGCAATCTAGTATCGTTGCATCTTTTATCCTCGGTTCCTCTTCCTCTGCATCTGTGCCTCATACTCAGTGGCACTCAAAATGAGGGAGGAACTCAGGGATGTCGTAATTTCACTGAGGAAAATATGAGTTCAGATTCTATATTAAAAGTCATCAATATTTGAGCAGCTCTAGGTATGCAGAAAGAGAGAGAGGGAGAGAGAGCGAGAGAGAGCTAAGGGTGACCACCTCACCTCTCTCTCTCAGTCTCTCTCTCTCAGTCTCTCTCTGTCGCTTTTCCTTCACTTGTTTCTGAAGCCTCTGAAACACCCCCTTGTGTCCGCTTGCATTCCATCCCTTGGGCAGCTCAAGCATGGCAGAGTGTTTTAAAAGTCAGCAGGCAGCCGTGCCCCGTGGCTTGTATTGGTTACAAACTCCCGGCCAGACTCTTAAAAACCATAGCGGATGTATTCCATTTATTTTCTAGTAATCCTCCTAAAGTGTGGCTTTGCTTTCAGTCTTCGAGTGTGGCTTTTCTGATCCCCTCTTGGCTCCCATACAGGGCAATGTGTAAGGGAGCTGTCCACGGTGCTGAAATAGGACATTCGACCTGCCCCTATGCTCCACACTAGAGGAACACTACCTTAAATACCGACATCAGTAATTGCAAAATGACACTTTTATTGATTTTGACATAAAAAAACAAAGACTCATAGCAGCCTGGACTGAAGCTCCCTCTGTGGCTTATCCTGCAACGATTGCTATTTTGCTTTCTTGTCTGTGTATCGAACACCTGGTCAGGATTTTGGATGCGTGTACACACAATAGCGCCTTGTTGTGTTTATTGATTTTGCTGACTTCAAACCAATAACTTCTGATCCACAGCCTGTGCGAGCAGACTGATGCTTTGTGGCTGGTTGATGAGTGCAACAATAAACGGGTTAATGCTTCCATCATCCTCCGAGCCAAGAACCAACCCCTCCATATGAGTCACTGTGGGATCGACTGGCAGGCAGAGGCACGTTTGTGCTGGCACATGATTGTCTTCTTATTGTCTCTCTCCCTTTTTCCTTCTCTCTGGATCCTTGATTCAAACTCTCAGCCCTGCTCATCCTCTTTTCAAACACTTTACCTTTTTGTTTCTCTCTGCCCATCCAAAGCATCCTCGCTATATCCCCAAGCACATAAAACAAACAATTAATGCCCAATTAATGAACTCTTAACCTTTCCAATTTGAGTCTCTTTTTTATTCACAACAAGGACTGGCTGCACTTTCCTGCAGAGAGCTTTTTCCCTGAGATGTGGTTGATGCAGCGACAATGTGAGGGTCCCTCAGTTTGGAGCCCAGCGAGAGAGTCAGCCAGCATTGCTGCCACACAAGAAATCTGCTACCATTCATTATTTAATGTCCTTCTCCTGAACCACTAACATGCAAAAATGAAGAGCACGTTGAAAACATTTTAAAATCGAGGACATGGAAGATTCATGCACTCAGAAACGCAGGATAGAGACCAAAGTCAAAGTTCAACAATTTTACATTAAGTCTGGTCACACATCTAATTTAAATTAAGAGTCAGAGGAGGCAGCATTTTCAGAGGCTGCGGTAATTTAAACATTTGCTTTAACAGAGGATGTGTTCATTATGTTCTGGGATTTTGCGCAGAGGCGAGGCACACTTGGATCTCACTTTACTGACCTGCTGCGCAACAGGTTTAAGTCACATAATATCGCTTATTAAACGAAGATAATGGGATTACATTTAAAATGACAACAGCTTTAGATATAGAGCATTCCACGCAAATCAGACAAGTTTCCACATCTTGCAAAACAAACCTCAGTGCTGTAAAACTTCTTAGCCAGGGAAGTGGTGAAACGCTGTGGATATGAACGGCAATGTTTCTATTCAATATCACATGAGTCGGTCATTCCTTAAGCTATTCATTTAACTCACTTTAAACCCGTCATCGTTAACGTTCCGCCCATGAAACAGCCCAGTGCAATTTTCCTGTTATTGCCCATTTAGTCACAATTGTCATCATCACACAAGTGACGGCATGCAAAGAGGAAAATGCACAATGGAAAAGCTCAAACACAACAATAGGCTACTTACATTTAAATGCGCTCCCGGGACGAGCCGCTCATTCAACAAGTCATTTACAGCCAAGAGTAGATGCAGAAAGCTTTTCGTGCACCTTCGACTGATTCCTCTTTCTCCTAAATATTTCTTATTTTGCAACAGATGGAGAAAAGAACGCACTCTATGCGCAGAAAGCGCGCATTTGTTTGGAGAGAACAACGTTTTATCTTTCTTTTAACTTTTCTTTAAACTTTCGTTTCTCGCTACAGCTGCCTTTTCTTCCATAGAACGTTCCTCTCCTCGCTCACATTCAGACCATTTCTTTCACGCTTACAAACGCCGCCGAGTATCGACTGGTGTCCACACAGGCTGTTTGGCTTTACGCAGCGCTGCTGGCGCAGCATTCATTGGAATGGCGCACGATAAACACTTCAAGTGGCCGTTAAGGGGATTCGCGATGGTCGCAAATTCATTAAAGTCCATCAACGCGTATTAAACACATCCCGAAGGAAAGCAACTCTTGGGGTTGTTTGGATTGGATAGATTTCTCAGTCCAGCCGAGTTGTGCGCGGGAGAGGAGGAGAGAGATAAGCAATCTTCCTCAAATGGAGCCACTATGTCCAGTTACATGCGAGCGCTCCGCGGGGTCCTAAAGATAATACCGACTGGCTGAGAAATCTCAACTTCAGCCGCTGTTTTTACGCGGCTGTTAAATTTATACAACTGCTATAAAATAAGTCCCAGCGAGAGTATTTTAAAATAAGAAGCGGTTAAGCCTCAGGGTCTCATTTATTGTCTGCAGTTGGGCTGATAATGTGTTTTAAAGCAACTCCCCTCAGAGCTGAACAAAGCGAGTGACTTTACCATTCAAGGATGGCTTGAAAATTCGTGAAAAAAATGTTTTCCCTTTGTGTTTTTTAATAAACTGTAAGAATTGATCTGTAAACGGAGACATAGGCTATTTCCAGTGGCACTAAAGTGACATTTTATATTTAAAGTTGCTCGATAATCAACGCATCGCTTTCTGCAGCAGCGCCCAACTCTCACAGTCCAAACAGCTGCAAGCTTAAACGCACTGATGTCATTTGGAAAACACATCAGTTAAACACTGTCAACTCCCACATACAGTAATTGTAATTACAGTTATCACCTATGGGCATAACACCATATATATTAAGTGCTTCCGAACATAGTGCTGGTTATTATTATCAGGGATGCGCAGAGAGTAAATCCGCCGAAACTTAACAGAATCGAGTCCTCGGGGCAGTAAAACACAATTTCGATGAAGCGTAATTAGCAGGAATATAATCGCTTAAGAAAAAAAAATCTACTGTTACAATCGCCCGGAGGTCATACAAAGAATTTTCCCTCTTCATAACCACCTCATGACTCGACGCTTTCGGAAAGCAGAACAAACAAACAAAAAAATATCTTACCTTCAGTATAAGAATGTGGAGAACTGGCACAAAAAAAGAAGAAGGACAAACTCCACTGGCCGGAGTTGTTGGGTGTAATTATTCGGTGAAATTTGCAGGCAGAGCTGAAAGAATAACTACAGTTAGGTGCGTCTAGCGTGCTCCCTTGGCGAGGAGTCATAGATGTCACCCTCTCCACTACAGGGTGCCAAGCAGCGCGGCAAACAACCGCGGTGACAGGTCGCTTTGAACACCCATTTTAATTGTGCAGTAATGCCAACCGGTGGAGATTGCACGATAAGAACAACCGCGCCCATGTGAAGGTCACAGGAGTAATTGAGTAGACCTGATCCCATTTTCTGGTGTAATAAAGGTCCAAAACTACCACCGAGTTGTTGAATCAGTAACTGCGACGCTTTAATTCCCTCATTCGTATTTTTAGGTGTGCAAAATGATTGTGTTCATGCAAGGACACAGATGAGCTGGGTTCGTTTGTTTGTTTGCTTGTTGTTGCTGTTTGTAGACATTTCGCCGAGACATGCAAAGGTGCAAACTGCATGTGGAAAACTTGTGAGTTTTCTCACATTTGACTGTTTGGACTGTCTGGTTTAATCCAGAGCGCCTGCAGGATCAGCACCCTGTACAGCTCCTGCGCTCTGCAGGTCATTCCACCACATGCTGGAGAGGATTTTTTTTTAATGAGGAGAGTAAATTAGTTTAGTAAAGTTCTTTGTAATAAATGCAGTTTTCATAATAAAACCAATCTGAAGCTTCCACTAGGTTTCTTTCTAATACTGAGTCATTCAGATGTCCTTTTTTCCTCCCATCCCTCCATCCATCATCCATTCATCCATTTTATTTTTAAATGTAAGAATAACCCTGCTGGAATGAACCATCTCTTTTTCAAGGGGTCCATTTTGACCTTCTTTGTTTCTTTCATTTCATCTCTCTCTCTCAGAAATCAGAATACACTGGATTAATTTCCACACCTCCTTTCTTGCTCTTCATCGTTTTTATTTTTTATTTTTTGGAGAATGTAAGTCTGGCAGCTAGTGTTTAAAAAATGAACCACAGTCGTATTGATTTCTCACAAATTAATATGCAATGAAAGACCCGTAATCCTATTAAAAAGTGATAATGCCATTTCTGTTCTGATAAAAGGCATATTTTGGTTGGAGCAGAGCTGAATGACAACAAGTCTGTCATTCCCACTGAGGTAAAGTGGCTCACATTTTATCACAGGGTTCAGCCTTTGCTTGGAGCGACTGCTGCTCTTGACATTTCCATTAAATCATTCCTCCTGGAAACACAACCACACCACCCTGACAGACACATACATGACTGTGCCAGCTTGCTTTGACTCTTAGCAGTGCAGATAGCAAGCTAGATAGCTTAGCTAGCAGATATACAGCATACGGCAATAAAGATATCAAGAGAAAGACAAGAGAAGACAAAATAAATAGTGGACAGCCATATTTTACAATGACTGTTGTTTTGAGCGAAATGCTAACATCACTATGTTAGCAAAATTTTTACCTGCTGAAATGCTAACATCACTATGTTAGCATTAGGATGTTAGCATGTTATTAATACCAAGTGTGCAAAGATATTTCATTCTAAAATACCAATATAGATTAAAAATAATGATTAAATGAGGATAGAAAACATATGCAAATGGATTCTTGCTTTACAAGGATGTAACTTAATCTTTTAGATTTGGCTAAATCCTAACATCCCTATGCTCAAATGCTATGAATATACATGCTAACATGCCGATGCAGGTGTTTACCGTGTTCAACTTTTTTCAGATTATTTTGTTGTAATGTTACTTATTTGAATAAAATAAAAATAAAGCAATCTAAAATAATTATTAGCACTGAATACAAAGTGCAGCTGTTAAAGTATTGGGCAAAATTTTTACCTGCTGAAGGCACTAGCTACATGAAAAGATAGCTTTATCTGCTCTGAACTTAACGGCCATCCATCTATCGTTTCACTCAACACCACAAGCGTCATCCTCATTGTGGTGCTAAAGTCAAAGTCAGAGGTTCATGCAGTCATTGAATCCTATTGATGTCAATAAGGTTCATTCTCTTGGGACCATGAATTTCTGGCCAAATTTCATTGGAAACCAACCAATAGTTGTTGAGTTATTTCAGGCTGGAAGTTGTGAACCAACAGACTGACTAACTGACTGTCATTGCTGTACCTAGAGTTATGTAGCTAGCTTGGTCAAAAATAAAATTTAGGGCTAAAATTCAAAATTAAAGGCAGATTGAGTACGATACAGTCTGTAAATTTGCCTCTGCTCAACAACACTGCAATCTGGCAATGTTTTCCAGAGAGTTCTGCCCTTACACCGTACATGCTGTTTGGCTGGGAGTTTCAAAACCCCTGGCCCAAAGGTTGACACCCAGAGACATCCAAAACACAGTAATCTAAATGTGAAACTCAAAAAATTGTCTCAGAAAAGTGACCTTGTGGGTGTCTGTCTTCGCTTTCTCAACTTAGACTCCATAAACAGTAGCACCCCTACAACTAATAGACCATAGGTCATTGAATATCAGTGTTTGCAAACTACAGTAGTTCAGGGTTGTGGGAGTAAAAAGTACTGCGGAAGACGCCCTCCTCACCACCAGCAGCACCACACCCAGCCCCCTCTGGTCAAAGGCTGTTGGGTCAGTGGAATGAATCCACAAAGCCTGCTTGAAATTACATCAGAGAGTCAGGAATTTATCCATAGTTGCTTCATGGTTTTTCAGCAGCATGTTCGATGCACAATGTGGATGCTGAGCTGGAGGCTGCCCTCTCACCCTCTGCGTGTCCTCACCCTCGATGCCACCGATAGTTCGGGCTGACAGAGATGGAGGGTTTGCTGTTTGATTCAGCTCCCAGGGGTCTATTGATAGTTTCAAAGTGGAGTCCACCTGCCACTGCTTTAATCATCCATGACCCCAGCTGCATGTTGGAAGACCACAAAGGGGGACGGGAATGGCAGCAATGTTTGTGTGTGTGTGTGAGTGTGTGAGCAGTCAGAGGAAAAGAAGAAGGAGAGGCAGATACAGGGAGAAGCTATAGAAACGCTCAGACCTAAAAAGATAAGATGAAGCCTGTCGAGCCACTTTTCAATCCTGTTGTCATCAAATCAAACTGTATGTGGGTTAAGGTTCTCTCCACACTTGCTTCGAGATTTGGAGAAAATGTGTTTTTTTAATCCATTCAGCTCTGGGGTTTTTGTCTCATGGAGCATTTCTATTTGGTTTAAACGTATTATAAGTGTATTTAATCAGATTTTTCTCCAGAGGTGGAGCAGAGTGAATCAGCATGCAGGAACAACTTATGGCTGCCAAATTAATTCAATTTATTCCGAAGCCTTTCTTAAGGCCAAGGTTGTAATTATGGCATGCAATTAGAGGGGCTATAAATATTAGATAACTTCCCAATTCCCTGTGAAAGTTAACCCAAAAGTTG
>JAQLOL010000004.1:19934674-19950215 GCA_029783665.1 Naso thynnoides
AAAAGTTGTTTTTTCAGGTATTGGTGATTTACATAAAGATCTCGGAGTGCTTCTGGCTGTAATTAAAGGAAAATTAACATGCCAGCTGACATACATCACTCATCTGTGGTGGAGAGCAGATAAGACTGTTGGTATAGAAGTTTACATTTGCTGATTGCATCAACAGAAACCTGCTGATAATTGGAGTGAAACTTCACCTTTAAAGTGACAAGCAGAGCAATCGTGTGGTGGCATATGACAGTGTAGCTTTTCACCAAGTCAGACACAGTTGTGAGTTTGAGTGGGTTGTTACCACACATAAAAGTCTCTGTGTACAAGGAATAGGTGACACTTTTCTGGAGAGCATGCCAAAGCCACTGCAGTGCAGCTTAGAACAGGAAGTGATCGGGGTAAGGAAGGAGACGGGAGAGTCAGGAAACACGGTTTGGAATTAGTTCAAGCACAGTGTGTCCATGTGTGTGTGTGTGTGTGTGTGTAGATGTCGATTTATCCATTGAGTTTGTAAACATCCTTGTTTACTTCTAAGGTGATATGTGAAATATAAAAACCTGCTCCAATTATATTTCTGTCCCCAAATCCCCCCATCTATTAATTAAGAATACAAAAGGTTAACTGTTACCATAAATATTTGTCAAAAAATGTAAAAAAAAATTGAATGATAGTGAGGGTCATAATTAGTCTTGTACTTACTGATGGCAGTTTCCTCAGGTTGGAAAGATAATCAACAATTTAGAGTTTTGACTTCCAACTTTGTTTTCTGACAAAGCATAATGGCTAACTAGCTAAAATTGTGACAAATATCTTCAGAACAGCCTCACAGCAGTTTGTGAAATAGTTGTGAAATATCAGTGGGATTATTGTACATGGAGACAAATTTTCCAGTTTGTTTTGTGACATTAAGCACTGCTATTAAACTGATGCATTTCAACTGAAAGTGTATCTTGTGTGTGCACCAGATACCTTCATTCTCATTCCACAGTCAAGACAGTTTTAATTAATATGCAACAACTGGTTAGACTTTTAAAATATAGCTTATTTAGAAAGATGTTAGGTGATGAGCGTGGTCTGGTCAGTTTTCAGAACCAAAACAACTGGGTTAGGTGTACTAAAACATCATGTTTTGAGTTAAAATAACTGCTTCCTAAAAAGGTCATTGCATACTCATTTTCGGATCTTTGATTTTGATTTTGAACTCCTATAGAGCATCTAGACATGGCTGACCAAAAAATAAAGTCTGCAGATCTTCATAAAACTGTGACTCGCACCCTCTGTGTTCCTTCTATTTTCTGCATTCTCTCAAAACAATTTGCGTACACAATCCCTTTTGTTAAATTACTGACACACACACACACACACACACACACACACAAATTTTACTTACAGCTTGCACTTCTGAATCTTCAACATGACAAAGTAACATGGGAACAGCGGTCCTTTAGCAGCAGTTTTGCCGTTAATCCAGCCCATGTGCTCATGCTGAGGAAGTGCCTTGAATAAATCCACACAAAGGTATTTTTCTTGTCTTGGTCAAGAATCAGGAACGCTATCAACTTGCCTGCCTCTTTCAGGAAGCTAAACAAAGGTAACTTTTCTTCATTCACCTGAAAAAACAACAACAACAAAAAAAACACTTTATTGGAACCACATTGAACAATGGGCTAACAGTAATCTGTGAAGCAGAGGCGCTGTGTGCACAGAGTTGGCATGCCTGGGCATGCCCATATAGGAAAGAAAAGAAAACAAACAAACAAAAAAAGCTCCTGAAGCACAAAGTGCAGAGCCAACTCAAACAGCCTGCAGGGCTCACCTCCAAATGTGTGTACCTCATTACGTGAAGCTTTGGCAACGTTTATCACGAGTAGCCCATCCGACATTGTAACAGCATTTAAAGGCCAGAAAAGACAGAAAAGCATAATAGCTTGTGTTTAACAGAAATATGGCCACAAAACTGGCATCAAATGTGGATGGTTTTGACACAACTGGAATAACCAACTCTATCTTGCCGTATTTCTTTTATTGACTTGACAACTGTTCGTTGCAAGTACCACAACATCTTCTTGAAAGAGATTTTGGAGAGGCAGATATTTGACTTAGCAGCTGTTTACGCAAAAAAAGCAACAAGCTTTTCTTTGCTCTGTAAATAAAACTGCTGCCTTCGAAGTTAAATTAACTTAATTTGGCTGCAATTACCACTGAAAATCTCAGCACTGCATGTCACTACAACTGTTCAAGAGAGTGCAATCACACTCTCCTTGAAAAAAGTGATTTGGCTTTGTGCAATGTCACACTTGTCCTTTTGGTAAGAAAATTCCAGACACGTGAACAAAACATCAAGCCGCAGTCCAGTTTGATTATCAACACTTGTGGTGTTGCTGGAGCAACAGTTTCTCAAGACGTAGACCACATTAGTGATGAACCCTGCTGTTTCCTGTTGCAAAGAACGTGTCACAGCTTTTTGTTCCTTTCTCACGACTGGCATCACTCTGGATATTTTCCATTATGTAACAATGGACCTTTGAAAGCCCAAGAATTAGCATTCTCTTTACCAGACGTGTTCTCAGTTTGTCACTTTCCTGCGTTGTGCTGTAAAGCAATCTGATTAAATCTTAGACAGCAACAAATAATGAAGCATGAAGTGCTGGAAAAGCCTGACAGGCTCAGTGAATCTCACTTATTCAGTACAGTTAATTTATTAACCAGTGTTGGGGAGTGATTAGTTACACAAAATGAAATTACGTAATTGAATTACAAAATAAATGTAACTGCAATTAGTTACAGTTACTGAGAAAGAATGTGTGACTAAAGTACATTTACTGATGAAGATGTTAACAATTACAAAGGTGGTTACATCTGAATATTTTCTGTACAAAGCTTAGGCTATATGCTGAATAGTATCCATTTTGTTTTGTTGTGCACAGTGTCCTTTTTTGCCATTTCCAGTCAGGGCTGCTCGGTAAAGTTTGATGCTATTCCGATACTTTTGATTGGTTCTCTTGTTTGAATTTGCATCACTTTACGTCAGCCATTAACACTGCCTGGTTTAAACATAAGAAAATGGTTAACAGTTGAAAACATTCTTTGAAATCTAGAAAAGTAAACAAAAAGTAATCAAATGTAATCACTTACATTACTTTGATAAAATAATTGAAATAGTTACACCTCTTATTAGATTTTAAATAGGGTAACTAGTAATCTGTAACCTATTACATTTCCAAAGTAATCTTCCCAACCCTGCCAGTATAGAAAAAGCATAGAAGAGGTAAAAATTGTCCAAAAATTGAACAAAGATTTATTGCACTCTGTGATGCCCCTTTGCCTTCATACGCCACCTAGTTCTAACTATCTGCAGTAGCTTTTTTATTAAGAGTGGAAGCAGATGACAAATTTTTTACCTGGCCCATTGTACAATATATTTCCATTCCCAAACACTCAGATGAACGTGCTGATAGGCACACCCTTATGTGCAGTGTGCTAAATAACTTCAAGCCTAAAGTAAAACTTCAATGCAAAGCACTAATAACATATAACATTATAGCATACAGCATATAGCACAGGCCCTGATGCACAGCCACATTAAACAGATGTTCAGATGCTGACTCAGTACATCTACCTGTGACAGACTGCATATCTGATTTATTTAGATTAATTAATCTCAAAGCATATTAATTTTGGTTTATATTTCTTGCCAACCCCAGTAACAACAATTTACCAATGTAAAAATGAGCTGTGCAAAAGCCATACTAAAAAAATGAAAGAAATTTCATTATATTGCATTTTTAGATTTTGGGGATGAAACGTGTATCATTCTTTACTAGAATCAAACAACCCAATGATTGAACACTGCCTGTGTTTCCATTCTGCACACACAGATCTCCATTAAGATGCACTGACAACACCTGGACTTTACTTTGTTATCAGGAACGGCAAAGAAAAGCACTGATAGAACTAAATCCAAAGGATCCTGAGTCAAAAATCTGAGTAAAATTGGATAGATAACTAGATAGACATACAGACAGATAGACAGATAGACAGATAGACAGACAGATAGATAGATAGATAGATAGATAGATAGATAGATAGATAGATAGATAGATAGATAGATAGATACTATTTGCACTTTGCACAGTGGAATCTGGATTCAGAAGTCTTGTTGAGTGGGTGGCACACTGCCATTCTCTGCCAGGTATGCAAGGCAGGAGGGTGGCACCTCAGCTGCACCGAAACCAGGGCATGTAAGCAGCTGGAGAGGCATCTCTGGCCTTGAGAGAAACGGGCAACGTGCCAACCTCTCTGGGAGCTGTACTACATTTTCAAAACATGATGGATGGCACGAGTCATTTTTAACTGTAACAACGAATCGGTTCATCAAAGCCCTCCTTAATATTTGAGAGGACATAAAAGCGAAGCGCATTTTTAGGATTGACACTAAATTTTAAAATCTGATGAGGTGGTAACTGTAGCGTTTACACGGATTATTTCCAATTCTTACTTCACGCAGCTAAGTGTTTAACTGAGGCTTTATTCATTTACTGTAGACAGCTCATATGTGCCACAGGCTTGTTTAAATTTTAACAACAGGATGACCTTAAATAAAAATTACATTCACGATTATACAATTCAAGTGTTAGAGATTGCATAAGAAAAGCTTGGAACCAAGGGGGTAAGATGCTGCTGATATTGGAGGTGATAAAGAGCATCCCACTGTTGGTAGCAGACTAAAGGAGCCTTTGCACATTTCTTACTTTCTTTTGTGGCAAAGCATTGACTCCGATAGCTCTACGTTTTGATTCACACAACCACAAACCCATGTGAGCCCCTTGACATTTATTAGGTGCGGCATGCCAAAAAGTCCACATATTCCCCGAGGTTCTTTTGCTGTGTCTCGAAAAGGTTTAGCCTTTTTTTTTCTGGTTGGGTGGCGGAGAGCTAAAATTTCCTTGCAACACTGACAAGCTGATAAACACTCTGTAGTGTACGGTACATACAGTGGTCTTGTATTCCAGATTAAAAATGTGCAGTACCTGACCATGATGTGTTAATTATGTTCCATGGCTTTGTCTTTGCCAGTATGACTTGTGTTGAGCTTGAAATTGGAAATTCAGCCCATTTACATGCACAGTTACATCAAGCTATGATTTGTAGCTTGATTAGGCCATTTAATTAGACTGCTGTTGTTGTCCCAGTATACAAGAACCAGGGCAGAATTGATTTACTGATGATAGTATGCCCGACTCCCTCAAAGTAATTGGCAATATGCCCCCTTTCAGCTGGTTGCCATCGGACCACCTCCCTGCTAACCTCTTACGTCATATGTCAAATAAGTGACAAAAATTAGCAAGCAGCTAACTGGTTCCACATTGAACAGTGAAAATATGGATATTATATAATACAACTTTACAGTGCTGTGCATTTTGTACAAACTCTACACTTAACTTTTGGTACAAATGAGATGCACGCTACTCCTTACTTATGGTATTCTTGTTTTCTTCCTGGTTATTCTTCTACTAATTTATGCCGTCTGACTTCTGGGACATAGATCGCTGCTGAACGTCTAGGCTAGTTTGGGGCCGACTGAGGCAGAGTGAATTGATCCCCAACTGCATAAGTGTGTTACTCTGTCTTAAAGAAATTTGACTTAGTACGATTTCATTCAGACTAACATGTTTACATGTAATCCAAAAGTCCAGTTTTAGTCGGACTAACATGATAAATACATTTTTTTTTCTAATATCATGTAATAGTGCTGACTGTGAAATCATTGCATTGTAAAGTTAATTAAATCACATCTCCATTGTTAGAATGAATGAAGCAAAGATAGGATTTCTCGTGTCTTGAAGCTGTTTGGTAGTTGTGACCACTCGCCTGTTTCCCAGAAGGCAGACTTAGATGGAATACATCCCAGAATCAATTATCTATAAATTGAATTGTATTACAGAGAAGAGTAGCATGGGATATGTCTAGTAGAGGCACACAGGAGACAGTCAACAGGGTGTAACCAATGCTGAGCACATGTTAACACAGTTTAGCACAGACAAACGTTGACACTGTCATAAATTAAAAATCGGAGCAGTCATTCATTATATTTCGTTTGTTACTACATGCATCTCTGTTTTACAGACAGTGAAGGCTGTGTGTCGTCCTGCAAACACGACACTATTAACTGACTGGAGTTTTCTTGTGTCCTGCCTTATTAATCACCTGACTATCAATTAAGCCTGCACGGATCGTGCTGAGCATGTGAGTCTCATACATCATGCTGTTTGTGTCTGTCATGTTCTGAGCTGGTCCATTATTTCCAACATGGGCCACTGGCAGCCGACAAGGTAGTCACTGACCTCTATATAATCTGCTTTTGATTGAGGGTAACAAATTAATGTGGAGGCTGCTTGCTAATGTTTAGGTGCACTTAAAGCGTATTGATTCTGCAGGTTAGCACAGAGTGTAAAATACAAGTCCACTGTCTTCATTTGTATGTGTAAATGCTTGGCTGAGCGTTCACTCACCCATGTCTAATCCACTTTTCATTGAGGTTAACATATTGGGATGTGCTGAACTGCAGGGGCCCATGCTGCTCATAAACTGAACTCAGTTGCTGAAGCTGCTGTAGTATCAGGAGGGAAGAGATCACATCTTCAAAAAACTCCTCTTGCTCCCACCGGCTCTACTAAACTGCAGCCTTTTCACTTTGAAATGAGAATAGTAGAAAAACTGGCTGACTGCTGTTTCTCAGATGATTAAAACAGCTTGTCTTTAGCCTGTAAACATAGCAGGACATTATTATTGTTATTTCTGAATGAATGCAAACCAGCAGATATTACCTACTGGGTTCTTGTTTCTGTAGCCATAAAAATCGTGTCCAGAAAACCTTCATTTGTTCATTCTTAGATCAGATCCAGTGGCGACCACTGCAGTTCACTTTAGTCAGTATGTGAGTTAATTATCTGATCCATAAAAAATTAAAGTCTGTAAGTTGTGCTGTTGTAGTGTTGGGAAATACAGCACAATTTAGAAGCTGCATTAAAAAAGATATTGATTTATATGCCTTAGTTATGCCTTTAAAATCTCTTACTGTATGAGAAAGTTGTGAGATAATATGAATGAATAGGCAGTTAGTTGCTCTTTACAGCAATATTAGCTTTTTATATGAGTCTGGCATTACTGTGACGGAATATCTTGATTTATCGGGCATTTAATCCACTAGATTTGTTGAAGTCAAGATATTATCGACTACTTATTTTATAATAATTGTACAGCAATTGTTTTATTTCTTCTTGCACAGTTGCAATTCTAACAAACTGCATATTTGTTGTTATTTATCTTGTTGTTTTTTTAGTCTTTGTGGAGTTTTCATCTGTGAGCTGTTTGGCATATTGATTTCCTTTTGAATGAATAAACTGAATCTAATCTAATGTATGTGTAATTGAAAGTGCTCCATTGGGATAAATATCAACATCTTAATAAAAAAGAATGTACCTCTATTTTCCGTCGTTACATGCTATTTCTGTCTAAACTGTGCTGCTTTTTAACAATGCACTCTTTAAGGCATTTTTAGGATGTAACTTATGTGTTCAATAATGGTTAAAAAAATTTTTACTGATCCCTTACAAACAATTTATAAGTAGTTTTTAAGGTAAACTTTGGGGTTGCCAGGTCCTCAGTAATCTGTTTGCCTGGTGTTCAGCATGTTGGTTGAATTGTCTTTTTTCTCTTTAATTCTTTGTAAAAATTCAACCAGTTTTGTACCTCCATCTGCAACCCATTTATAAATACAGACTCAGCTGAATATTTTAAGAACATTTATTAATGACTTATTAACATTCAACAATGCAGATGACTGTCTAACTTTTGCTAATGACTTAGTAGAAAGTAAGAAGCTGATGAGTCTTTAACAATGACTTACTAACATTTGTAACTGCAGCCCATGAATATTTATGAATGGATTACCACCATTTATAAGTGCTCCTGTTTACACATTCAGCTATTCATTGGTATGCTGCAGTCAGAGAACAGTTGGTTTGTCTTTACTCCCGGTATTAACAGGCACCGACGTGCCTCCAGCTAAGGTGTTTCATCAGAAACTCTGGTGATTAAAAGTAGAGGGGAAGCAGATTTTCGATTGTTGGAATGTCTCAGCCACAAGTTTTCTGGAGCATTGCTTGAGTAGACTTTTATGTGGAAGATAACTGTCATCCCATATTTTTTTCTGCCAATCTTATCTCCCCCGAAAACATGATATTTTTGGAGATAGAGCTACTGTATTTTACCGGCTCACGGATTCACCCATAGAGTTCTCTGTTCTTCCTCCATACTATCCCTGATATGTATGCTACCTTTATTTATTTATTCCACCCACACAGCAGGTACACACACACACATACACGCACACACATCATCCCAACAAGAGTACACACATTTGTAAACACCGCCCTCAAACAGAAGCATCCCCGTCAAACGTTTCCTGTTTTCTCATTCGGGCTTGCCGGGCTCCTTGAAGTAACCTTACTCATTCTGAGAATCTGCAATGCAGCCTGTCTTCATTTAGGTGTTTGTTGGGTGGGCAGGATGCAGGCTGCATTATTTATGATGAGGCAAACCGGCAGCAAGTGATAGGCACCAAACAGACACGAGAACAGGCCCTCATGTGAAGCAATCAAACACAATCCCCGTGCATTTAGTGACGCCTCATGACACCTCTCTTCATTTTAAGCACCAAACAATGCACTCTCCCCTGCTGGGAGCCGTGGCGAGGACAAAACTGGGAAGCGTCAGAATTTGAGGTCCTAAGGGAGTGAGTGGGACATTTCTCCTCCGCCAAAATGCGGTGCTAAAGTGTTGAAGCTGATTGTTGTCATAGAAAAAAGGAGTGCATAGGTATCATAATAAACATCCAGATGAACAAGGACACCTCTATTTCCACGGCTCACCTGGAGGAAAATGTTTGGTCAGAAACAAATCATCAACATCAGTGCCAAAAAAAAGGCAGCCGTCACCAAGATACAGACAGATCTAATGAATTCATATTACAATGCTAATAGCACCTGTCCATTATCATCCAGTACTGAATTCCTTTTTGTTGGGTGGGATTTACATTAATCCCAGAAACCGAAGAGTGGCTGACAGACAGAGACTTACTTGATGTTCATGTTATAGGAAATGAATAAAGCATGAAGCTGAAGTGTTTGGGTGCAGACCAGGCTGTGTGGAAAAAAGGCAAGGTTTGGTTGAGAGATGTGGTGAGTGGGGAGGTGGTGATATGGGATGGAGGGCGGCGTGGAGGCCACAGGGTCTGCAGGCCAGGTCCGCCGAGAAATCCTTGATTTTCCTTCAGTATGCAAGGCAGGTGCTGGAATCCAGCGAAACCTCTTAAATATTAAACGCCAACCACCTGCAGTTTTTCTCTCCCTTTCTATTCAATAATAGAGGACGGCCGTCGAAGCTCTGATATTTCTGCATGTGAGGGAGTGATGCTTGTGTAACAGCGAACGTCATAAAGCGTGTTTACAGCGACGTCAAAACATAACCAGCCAGCTGCAGTTACCAGGTCGTAGATGGATGCATTCTGATGAATGATGATGAATAATGAACATAATTTGCTCCTCTGCTGAATCACTGGGCTTCGATAAATGTGACGCATGCCTCTTGAGGAAGTGGCTGGCGGCTTTTCTTTTCATCTTTTGATGGTTAAAATGTGAACAAAATTTGAATTTCTCAAAATTTCTCCCAGACTCATGGCTACCGCACAGCCACAGCCCCGTTTGTGTATATTTTACTTAATTAGATAACCACAGGCTTTGCATTTGACAAATAGATAGTTGGTTGATCTTTTCATTCCCAGAATTGACTTCAATCCCCAAAATGGATTTGGGTTTTTCTCTGGAGGCCCAGTGTTGGCCTCATTTCCTGATCAAAAGAATTCCCTCTTCCTGTCTGGGACAAATCTGGGATTAAATGGCTATCTTTGATGACTCACTTAGCAAAATTACAACCCTGTCTCCAAAGATTACCCTCCTCACTGCTTTCTTTCTTCCCCGCTATTTCTGAGGTTTTGGCCAGTTAAAAGACTTAATTTTGGGATGTCTTCTTAAAAAATCAGGGCCTTTTGGTGTCCTCATGAGATAATCTGACTTTTATTTTTCTTAAATCTGAACAATAATGAATTTCAGTATGACAGTGACAAAGACGAAAAACGGTTACTGTGCACTTCATGCTGTTTTCCATTCAGATAGAAGATAATCACAGACGTATTTTGGTTATTTCCAGCCATAAACTGTTATCAAAATTAATTAAACATGGACAACAGACTGTTCCCATGATAGGAGTCTCAAATGAAAGCTAAAGTTGACCGTTTTAATATTTTAGACTTAGCCAGAGGTCCAAAGGAAGAGGAAGTTCTCATGATTCCACATTCAAGCCTTCAACTCTTTTAATGCTGCTGCTTTGGATTTTTCTTTGAGATTTGATGTCACCTCCACCAATGTGACCAAACATAGAATGAGCATGTATTAACACAAATTAGTGAGGTTAATGAGATAACACATTAAAGCAGTTGTCCTTCTTTGCTGTTTTCAGTTGTGCGTGCATAAATATCAGTTTGTTTTACTGTGTTCCAGGGTTTTTGGAATCAGTGGTGTATTTGAACAAAGAGGACCATGCTCGAACACTTCAGATAAAGAGTGATACTGATGTTCTCGTCTCATTTTGGCAAGTGATCTCTTCTGTACGCAGCGGACTTTGAAAAAAAAAACTTTTGAACGACCTTTGAAAGACTAACATCTGACACCCTTGCATATCTAAAGACAATGTTTCGGCAAGTCACTGAGTTCTTTTATTCACAAGCTAAGATTTTGCAAAGACTGACGATCCTACAGGGTCATTATTTGCCAGACTACAGCCAAATCCCTTTTGCTATTATTTCCCATGCTGCACCTGGTGGAAATTAACAAGCACAGCCTTTCACCAGAAAAAAACATGGAGCAGAAACAGAGACAGCTTTTTGGACATAGCAAATGGGAGGATACATCAAAGAGGCACTCACACTCTTTCAGCATTCCAGTTTTCCTTTCCACAGAACCACATGCTCTCACGCGTCCCTACCAGTTTTGTTTGAACTTGTTTGCAGCTTACAGTTTGGTGGTGGCGAGGACACACCTATTTGTTGTTGACAATGTTCACATCATTGACCTTCACGATTTTTGCAAAAACCTACAATATTTAACATATTTGGTTTTATCCGAACTTTAAAACGAAATAAAAAGATTTCTGACCACCTTACACCAAACGTCCAAGATCATGGAGCGCACCACGACAAACGCAAGTTTACACAAAACTCATGATTCTAATCCAACACTGGACACTTTCCAGTTTATTTAAAAATTGCATATTCTGAGGCCAGCTTAAGATGAAAGCAACATATGTTTATTTCCCAAAATGTTTAATTGTTTCTGTAATATGGGCAAATACTGACTTCAATTTCTTCTCAGAAATGAAGGTTGGTTAGATATGTTTTGTTCTTTAAGCTACAGCCTTTACAGTATTAACTATACAATTAATATTGTAAGACCAGACTTGTAAATTACATTCTGTGCATTAAGTGATTCATTGTCTTATTTGGAGCTCATGGAAGAGAAGAAAATAATGGACCTGGAATGTTTGTTGCAACTCAAACACAGACTGTCATTTATATGAATGTGAAGATATGAAGAGGTGTATCCACACCCCTGCTGCAGCTGCAGACAATGAATATTAACTGTAGAGTCTCAGCCAGTTTAGGGACGAGGGGTGGCCACATATGGAAATGAGCTTCCTTCAGGGTTTATTTGGCTCACACTATTTTGTGGGTAGTCTAGATTCAGTGTCTGGCAATCAGTGGGAATATTATGTTGCCTACAGGGGGGGGTGGGGATTGAAAGCTTACAAGAAAAGCAATGAATACAATAAAGACTTTATTTTTTTCCTCTTTAGTCAAGCATTGAATTGGCTCCTAGCGGCCAGGGTCAAGGCGAGGCACTCATGTCGTCAAGCACATCCTCTTGTTCTTCCTGCTTATGTGTCATAGCAAGTTAAATAATTGAACTTTTTACACTTAGTTTTAAAAGTCCAAATACTCAAAAGAAGGTCAAGAAAAAACAATAGCACAGTGTGGGGGCTGGCAGGAGCACACAGCTCAGAGAAACAGCTGTATGTTCGTGTCACCAGTTTCAATGTATCTCTTCAGTCCCTCAGTGTTTGTTGCTGAAATGCTCTTGAGTGAAGCTCTTTGTATGAACTTGTATCAGGTGCGTCATACACCACATGAATTTGGATACATTACGTCGATATTTAAATCTTCTGTTGTTGTATTTCATGGTCAGATCGATGGCACTCGTTCAAAAACGGTAGCGTGAAACAAAAAAATGTTGTACCATTGTCAATAGCTGTTTAAAACTAACTAAAAAACAACCTCAAGTCACACTTCTTTTTTGGAAAATGCAGTCTAGACATCATGAACCACACTAAAAGCAGTGGCAATGCCGGTCTGTGGATTTATGACTACTCTATCTTACAAGCTGTTGAATGCATTATTATGTTATTTTTTTTCACAGATATTTATCGTCCTTAACATTTTCTCCTGTGAATTGCACTGTTTCAATACCATGTGTTGGCGCTTGTCTCAAATGAAGACCAAACCAAATGACTGATGACGATTTGTACAGCACTGAGGCTTTAGAAAGCATTTCATTCATTTTGACAGTTTCAAAAGTTGTGCAGCTAATCTATGTTAAGGGCACATTAGTGGGTTAAGATGAGAGGAAAAATATTATATGATGATTTACACTAGAAAGGCATTATCATTAAGACAAGGAAATTTTCACCTGAAGCAATAATGTAGTAAAAGTAAAGGTACTTTACTGGGCACATAAACAGCGTATAGTGAAATTTGGTCTCTGCATTTAACCTGTCCCTGGAAACCCACGCAAACATGCAGAGGACATGTGAACTCCTCATAGAAAGGCCCTGCCCCAGCCGGAAATCAAACCCAGGACCTTCTTGGTATGACGCAACAGTACTAACCACTTATCCACCATGCTGTAATCAATTAAGCTAAAAAATGAACTATATCTGCTTTGTGTGCCTGTACTAACTACTGTAATTTTAGATCACGCCACTCCCTCCTGACCTGTAGTAACTTCTGTTCCCTGCTTACTTGCACACCTGTTCCCACTTTCCTGATCAACCTTGCAGTATATCTGCCATTTCCACTAATTTCCTTCCAGATCACCTTTTGTGCTTCTCCCTTAACATTCTACAAATCTTTTACTGCCTGTTTGTCCTTTTGGACTTCTGCTCCTCAGACTGACTGACACCTTTCTGTTTGTGTTTGCCTGTTTTTCTTCTGCCTGCCTGCTGAGTAAATTTGAACTTTATCTTTGCCTTGCTGGCCTCTGAAATCTGCTTCTGGATTCAGATCTGTCTCCATTGAGGTTGACAATCCAAAGGGGTTTTTTTTTTTTGACCAATTGCTTGCAAAATCGACAGCATTCTCATCAGCCTTAGCTGTGATTTGTGCCTGTTGCTGATCAGCAAGTAAGCCCACATACTATAAGAGGTCGAACATAATAAATATTATACCAGCTGAAGATTTGCAGGCTTAGAAGTGTTATTGTGAGCAGATTAGCATGCTGATGTTAGCATTTAGCTGGAACACATCTGCTGTTCTCAAGGATGACCTCACAAAACATAATTTAGCTGTAGACTTTTAATCTTGTTTATCAAACACAGCAAAACTCAGTGAAAGAACAATAATTTATTGAAATATGTTAGACGTATAAACTGAGTCACACTATAATATTTATTCTTCCTGTGGATAAAACTGACCTTTGTGACTGAATTCACGACGATCACTCCACATACTTGCATATGTACTTACATATTTAAATATACTTTCTGTAAACATCAGAAAATAATTCTGTAACACCAGATGTTCCCCATAAATCATGAAAAATTCAGCTTTTTAAATTATGTTTTTAAAATGGAAATGAATTCCGAGACATTACATCCTAAAATAAGAAACTTGAAGAATAAATCCATTGATGTAGTCCAAGAGTCATGCAGAGTAAGCAGAGAGAGCTTATATTATGACTTCTTATCCACAGGGAGTGTGGCCCTAAGCATCCTGTGAAAACGTTATGAAATGCTTTCGCTCCATATGACTTTCACTATCTGCATCCATCTGTATATTCCCTTCTTTCCTGGAAGGCGAGGAGATCAGATTTCGCTGCCACTGAATGTGTTTTCTGTGTCTGATGCATTTTAAAAGTATGACAGTTTTTTTGGAGGATGGCATGTGGTAGCCTACAGTGTGCATGCAGTACAACAGCGTGGGTGTGCAGTCATGAAGTAGAACAAAAACAAGAAAATATTTTCAGAGGGAGGGACACTTGTTTATTGATTAACTGTCAACTGCAATTCCACATGGAAAACTGGGAGCAACTACTTCCCGATTCAGGTTACTGTAAGATCAAGACAGTGTGTTTTTATTATGTAGCATGCTTCACTTTCATTGATTTGTTTGATTAAATTCTTTAACATTTTTTTCTGTTTTCTTTTTTTTTTTTACTGTACTGAATTTGTGCTCAACATTCTAGTTTATTTTGTTGTCTGATAAGAAAAAACCAAACCAAATGTAAATGCTATTAAAGCAAAACATGCTTAACATGCTGTTAACAATGTTTTCTTAGGATTATTTTAAATGTAAGACATTAAACAAACCCCCTCATGTCCACTGTGCAATTCTGGGCCATCACTGACAAAATATAATTGAACCTGGTGACATCTTAGGTGGTCTACATTGCGGAGAGAGATTTACAGATGGCCATTGTCCTATTCTTGCAACCAAAAATAATTATGACATTGTCAGAGATTTAGGATAAACATCTCAGATTGTTACAGCAGATAACACCTCTATCTGCAAACTAACCACAAGAGAGGCAGCATGAAATGTGATGCTAATCAATGCAAAAACAGCGTTAAACCCAAACAAAAACAGAGGGCTGCTAATATTAAATAAATAATACTTACCTTAAGGTTTTTACCAAAATTGGCATCCCACGTAGGCCTCTTTTCCCTCCTCATGACCCTGTCCACATCTTTTGTCTCTTCTTCTCCTTCTGAATTTATTTATTTATACTGCTATTGCAAGGGTGCTGTTCTTTTTAAGCTTCACTGTTTTAATCTGCCAATGTCACATGCAAGGATGTTTCATTAGCTTGCACTGCAGCCTGCGATTCAGTGGGTGTTAATATTCAGAGTTTGCTAACACCAGATGAGATCCCTGTTGCACAGTGCGCCTTGCAACAAACTTATAAGTGGAGATGTTTCAATACCGTTTTTTCCCTGCCGATACTGACTCCTATACTCAAAGTTTGGTAGCTACTGAGACGGAGTGCTGATCCAATACCAGCGGTTAAAAATAACAATTACTTTAAAACGTAAGCTGTAATTATAAGTTTGTAAAATAAAAAGATTTAAATAGAACACCATAAAACTGAAGTGCTACGGCACT
>JAQLOL010000004.1:19951479-19961766 GCA_029783665.1 Naso thynnoides
GAGCCGGGTGGGTTCATCCGGAGTGAAATCTGTCGGCTCTTATCTGTTGGCTTCTCCTCCGCCGGGCGGCGATGTCCGCTTTCTGCCTCGACCTGCAGACGTCTGCCGTGGTTTCAGCACCACTGGAGCTGGACAGCGACTGCATGGAGCCCCGGGCCAGCGCCGCCGCTCAGGAGCCGGGCGGCGTTCAGGGTCACCCGCTGCGGCACGCCGGCTCCGGAGGCCTCGGCATGGCCTTGGAGGAGGAACTGGCCATGCTTACCGGGGAGCGGGATGCCGAGGGCGAGCTGTCGGACCTAGAGACGCCTGCAGTGGGGCATAACGCAGACTTGCTGTCGCTTTTCCGTCAAAAGGAAAAAGACTTGGTTTTAGCTGCTAAACTCGGCAAAGCGCTGCTGGAGAGAAACCAAGACTTGACTAAGCAATATGAGAAAATGCACAAAGATCTCAGCGAGAAATTAGAGGTAAACAAGACAAGAAAAAAGGAAATATACTCAAGTTTCAATGCTGCCTGGAGAAACCTGTCTGGTTTGTTCTGAAAATAACCTAATCCTGGAGTTAAATTTGGGCCTTGGCAATGTAAACAAACTCAGGAGGATCATAACAAATGCTCCACATTCAAGCTGGAGAGGTTTCACCCAGCATGCAACCCTTTTGATTGACAGCATCCAGTAGCACCCAGTGTTCTATAAGCTGAGAAGTAGGTTTTAAATAGGTTGGACTGAATCTTGCTGGTCCTTCCCATGTAAAGATAAAGTAATTTACAGTAACGACAGCCAAGCTGAAAAGCAGTGTAGCACAGTTTGTGTTATTTCACACATAATAATTACATTGAAGGCGAGACAGCTGAGCTTTTGTTCATGTTGTTTTCAAAATCCTTCACAGAAGCCAACACGTGGCCTGAGAAAATAACACAAAGACTAATCCTGTCGCTGTTCACAGTCTAATGTAACTGCCGTACATCTGTTCAGCCCTTTGATCCATATTCATCCCCATGTTGTGGCTCAGAGAAAGAAGCTGCCTCTTCTTATCATTGATGCTGTATCAGCTCCTACGTGCAATGCCACTCTAACAGTGTTTGATGTTGTTTTTGATGTTGTTTGGATTCTCTTTGATCCCTCCCTTTGTTCCGGCGTTTACAAAGAGGTGAAAATAGTGGCGTCACAGATGCCAGCTGCTTCCGCCGTGAACTTAACCGTAACATAAACCCCCATCCGAACTCTGGCAGCCACTTGTGGTGCTACATCTGTCCACTGTTTAATGCCGTCTAAAGAACAGAACGAAGCTGTCTATTAGCTGAAGTGCTTGGGAAACAAGACTGGTTCATTTCAAAATCACATATCTCTCACCTATAGCTTGTCATAGTTGAGGTTACTGCCACTCTTGCCACGCTGCACATTTCTGTGAGGGCCTGACCGATATATCGGTTTGCCAGTAATATCGGGCGATATTGGGTTGTCACAGATTATCGGTGTAGGCATATGGTTTACCAATATGCGCTAATATTAAAGTGAAACTGACAACTTTTTTGGCTTAACTTTGTCATTATGATGTATAACCTGATTAAACAGTGTAATAGAGGTTGAAAAATGACCCATTCGCTGCTAAACTGTTCTCCAATAAGCCCTGTTTTTACCATGATATTTTCTTTGCCACCAGGACGAGGGTTTCAGAGAAAAATGAAAAATCAGTGACGTTCTCTGTTCTCTCTGTCCTGATTGGCCGGACTACCCTGCGCTTCTTAGCAACAGGTGACGTTGGTACGAGCTGATTAGCTCACCGCGCTCTGACTCGCCTTTGCCAGGAACAGAGTGTCTGTAAGCCACACCGTCAGTCAGCTCGAGCTCAAGCTGAGACGGTTTACTCCGGTTTACTCCGCTGCAACTTTCCTTGCAACCGTTTCGCCTCAGTTCAAACAGGACTCAGAGGAGAGAGCGACAACAAACAAAATAAAGCACGAGCCGGAGCAGCAGATTTGCTTGCTAACGAGTCTCATGCTACAGCTAACGTTAGCTTGCTAGCTCATTTGCAGAACTTATGTACTGCAACTTTAAAACTGTTCTTAAGCCCAGAAAAAATGCTTGGACTAGTGATTTAAAATGGTGTAATTAAGTAGTTTGCGGCACTTTATTTAATAACAAATCAGTAAAGTGTTTATTGTGCAATGCACTTAAGTCTGGAATAAAACTTGTTAAGTTATTGGTATCGGCATCAGCCCCCAAAATCCCATATTGGTTGGGCCCTAGTTTTTATGTCATGCTTGTAAAAAAAAACAACTTCAATATTAAAACTTTCCATTGTTCTTAAAACTTCAGGTTTTCATGTTGTTAAAGATGTAGTCAAGGCACAGTGGCATCATCAGCACAGCAACGTTAACACGTTAGTGTTTTTTTCTCACCACAGTGAAAACATTTCTAATTTCTAATGCCTGAGCACAATGTTGTCATCAGTGATTTCTTCCGTACTCAAGGTTTTGTACAATTATGGCAGAACAGTGCATCAGATCCAAGCACGTAGGGTTTTTTAATCTTTCTTCCCTTGTTTTACTTGCAGCACTTGGAGCAGGAGAAGCACGAGTTGCGTCGGCGTCTTGAAAGTCGAGAGGGGGAATGGGAGGGCCGCGTGGCCGAGCTGGAGACGGACGTCCAGCAGCTGCAGGGTGAGCTGGAACGCCACCAGGTCCAGCTGAGAGAGGCTGACAGAGACAAGACCAAGGCCATCAGCGAGCTCTCTGAACAGAACCATAGACTGCTGGAGCAACTCAATAGGGTGAGGGGCAGTGTCCGTGTGTGTGTGTGTGTGTGTGTGTGTGTGTGTGAGCTTCAAGCATACGTCTTCATGCGGGCTAGGTCATTCAGCATGCAAGATTTAATTACTTTGGGCTTTGATTTGACTTTGCCACATGGTCTTAATGCTGCTTTAAACATCCTTCCACCCAGTGTGTGTGTGTGTGTGTGTGTGTGTGTGTGTGTGTGTGTGTGCGCGTGTGTGTACAGTATGTATTTCTACTCTGGCCTCAGGGCCACTTAGTCCAGTTCAAGTCTGCCTGGCTGACATAACACAAAATGCTCAGCCAAACGAGGACTCATCATCCCTCAGGGGGGATTTGCCCCCATCCAGCCTGTTTCTCTTTAACTCCACCTGAATTATGCTAACTCATCAATTTAAAAGTGGAGCTTCCGGGTCTCATGTTGAATAATTTAGGGTGATTAGACTGCACACTTACGCAATAGCACTCTGCATATTGACAGGTAATCTGAGTGCGGTTATTTTAACAGGCAGAGCAGAAATGGTCCCATATGAAACCCTCAGATAAACAGACTGATTGATTGACAGACAGACAGCCAGACAGACACATACATACATAGGCACACAAAGCAGCACTCAGCTTTGGCCTCAAGACAGCTCCTCGTTGATGTGACGTACTGCACAAACATCAGGAGAAACTGAGATTGGCAGTTGGAGACAGACTGATGGAGCTGAGAGCTGTGGCGTTGGGAGCTCCAGCCGATTAAGCTGTGCTAAGCAGCTCAGTACCTCGGCCCATCCACACCAGAACAAGGACACTTTATCCATACAGAGTGTTCACTTAGGTGTAACACTACAGCAGCACTGAAACTAACTTTAGAGATTTTGATTTAACATTTTTTTTACTCTTAAAGACAATGTCAACACTTGATGTCACAGCTTGGGGAAGCAAAGGTTCTGCATAAATACGGAAACCTTCAGCATCAATGTATTTATTAACATTCAACTGAAATCATCACTGTCTTCACTTAAAGCACTTTTGTTGCCCAAAAAAACCCAACACATTGGAGTTTGGATGCAAGGTCTGGACCCTGGAGTTACAGTCTTGATCTTTCCACACCCACTTTCAGACACCTCCCCCATCCTGCACTAACCACATCACCACCAGCCTGGAGGACCCACCAGAGTTATGGTGTTTTGGCAGCAGTCTGAGTGGTTTGGCTGCCATGCCCTCAGAGAGCTGCATGATGATGACAGCAGTGACCGAGAGAACAGCAGTAACTCCCTGACAGCTCACTGCCTCTCTGTTCCATGACATGTGGCACATGGTGATGAGAATCTCTAGCGTTGCAATGTCTCTTTGCTGACAAGCATACCCAGCGTCTAAGGGCCAAATTTTGGCATGTGCATAATGGTAAAGCTCATAGGTAGTAAAAGATAGCACTGAGTAAAATGAAAAGCTTACAAAGTTAATTTGAAGTCACATGGGCTACATTGGTCCTACTTTGGCATTAAGTAAAAGAGAAATTCAAGAAAGACTTGTTTGGATGAGCAATGCAAATAAAGCAGGAAAAATTCAAGTGAGAGAAAGTGAGCAGATTGCCAAAACAGACTCTCCCAAGAAAAAAAGTCTTTTCTTATGCAATATTGCCATTTTATTGTTGACACATACCTGCTGTGTTATACGCAAGTTAAATCATAACAAGAATCCATGACTGAAACATTGATTTCTTCAATAAAGTCATTGCTGACAGCATGCAGGAAATAAACTCTTTCTTTCGCATGAACTGTGAAAGAAAATTAGCCAAGTGTCAGAATGTCACAGAAGCAGTGATCTGCAGCAACATTCTGGATATTAAGATGCAGGCACAGACGAATCGGCTGTGGGGTCAGAGGTCGCCTGAGCTCGTTGCCCTTGACAAGCTTCTGCCTTCATAATTGGTTTCGGCATCATAAATGGTGTTGTTCCACAGATGGAAGGAGACACACATCTGGCAAAGGACTTGCCTGCGGGTGATATTAATGGGCCATTGCTTTCTTGTGTGCAAAAAGAGCTCAAGTTTGGCTGCTTTCCTTTGCAGTGTTTTGGTCTGTGTGTAATAAGTAAAAATATTTTCGAAGGCTTTTTAATTTTGTTTTTTTTTTTTTTTGCAATCACCAATGACTGGAAAAATGTGTGCATCGAGGTGTTTAGATTAGTGTTTGATCCTTTTTTGCATGGACACATTGTAAGTGATCTTTATAAATGACACCCAAGGTGTCTCCTTGTGTCTTCACCGAGCACCAGGAGGAGACCTTTGTGTCTGTGAGGCTGCGCTTTGTGTTTTGAGGTGTTGTTGTTCTTCACACACCTGCCTATTTTGCTTCCCACCACCTACTGTTTGGCAGCTGGCATAGCTGGTGGGTGGCTTTTGCTGCCTGAGTACAGTTGATGTGGAAGAGACTTGTGGACCAACAAGAGACCTGTGGGTGTGAGACACAGAAGCTGGGGCTTACAGTGCTGTGCATTGAGGCAAAACTTGTGTGATGCATCTTATGTGTCCACCAAGTTTGGGAAAAACCATAATGGAGGTGCTTTATCCTGATGTCTGGTGTATGTCAAGCGCAGGCCTCTCTAATCCAGGAAGAGACTTGTGGGTATGAAAGAGATGACTGGTGCTTAAAACAGGTCTCATTCTCAGGATGTCTGTTGATGTCAATGCCAGAGTTTTTTGTCACAGCCCTCAGTGTTTCATAACGACGAAAAATACGCAACTGGGTTTTGGAAAAGGTCATTGGGTCAAGATAAGTATGTTTATCTACAGAACTGAGTTAAGTATGTACCTTATGTCATGCATGCGACGCAAGTTACAGAAGTTCACTAATGTCATTCTTCGTGCTATATTGTATTCAGCTGAACTTGTTTCAGTTTTACCCGGATGACTGGAAATCTTCACCAACATGTTTACACAGGTGAAGCTAAAATAAGTCATTGTATATTTTGCTTTTAAATGGGAAATAGACCCTCGTCTCCTGGGTAAAATTCTGTGTTTCATCCATCTATCCACTCAAACTCCCCCCACTTGGACTTTTTTGCTTTTACATGTCACCCTGCCCTGACTGTCTATAATATTGCCACAAATTGTTTTAAGTGACGTTAGTTGAAATTCTGGCAATCTCATGAAGACAATAACAGGTATTTTGTCCATCTGTATGAGGTGCTGAGGCATGTCACCATTGTATTTGACAACCTGGGAACGATTCACCTGCTTTCGTCTTGAAGGATGAACTGAAAACGGCCCACAACTGTCCATGGTTAATAAATCTAAAGGGTTGCCAAATCATCAACACAACGACAAGTTTTGGATCATTTCACCTTGCTGGACCTCTATTATTTATGTAAATAAAAACGAAAAAATATTTTTTTTGTCTTTTAAATATTCAGTTAATAACCAATCAAAACATGTTAAGTGGAGACAGGCTACAGAAAAGGTCGGTGGTTGAGACAGGCAGCCTTATGCAAGGTGTTTCTTTGTGTCAGCATTGCAGATTGGAGTACGGCTACACTAAGGGCCTGATTAACTAAGATCCCAAATACAGGATACTAAATTACGTGTGCACTTTATCATATTGCATTTTTTGTTGGTGACTGTCAATAGGTGCAAACATGGTGGAGGGGGTATTTAAATGAGGTTTTTGTGTGTTTCAATGATTTCTGCCACTGAGAGTTTAGAGAATGACCAGGTGCACAATGAAATGAAGAGGGAGAAGGCTTAATAAATCACAATGCTTGTGCTAAATCATATTCTCCTCCTTATAGTGTTAGGGTTAGAGTTACGGTTCTCCTCCTTGTATTTTGCACATTCGGGTGAAAACGCCCCATGCTGCATATTCATTAAGGGAAAGGTGATAAATCAACAGTGTGCACATTTTTGCTCATTTAAAAGACGCAGTCCTTAAAGCACACCCTCAGTAATTCAGTTTGCACATTCGTTTGCGGGTAATATCAAATTTGCAAACCTGTAGTAAATAAGGCTATATATGTGTAGAGGCAGAAGGATTATTGTACAAATGAGGAGTTATACTGAGCCATTTCCCATGTGTTTGAGGTCAACAACCTTTGGTGAAAGGGAAAATGTGAAATTTAAGAAGAACAAGTCGTGAGAACAATAAGTTCAATAGGAGCAGCATTTTATGTCTTCACCCGAGTTCAATGATTCTGGACTATAAACTGTAATCATCAAACACTTTGTGAGTTTTCATTGAATTTACATTTGATTTCACTTGGCTCCTTTACCTCTGCACTCCTCAGAACACATTACCGGTCAAGTGAAGACTCATGGGTGCTTGTGTGTGTGTTTGTGTGAGGTGTCCAGAGTGTCTCCATGTTTTTTCTGTTCAATTCATCCTGGCAGATGCTCTGGCCTCTGGACTCTAGAAAGGTCACGGAGTGGCTTAGAAAAGGATGTTCTCCATTAATCATTTATTTTGCTGTCAAAAATTTCAGATTACAGTTTCAAGGTTCTAACATAAAAAGTCACCGTTGCTTAAAATGATCAACCAGTTATTTCAGTCTTGGATGTTCACTCTTGCCTCCCTCGGCTAAACAGGTAAATATGGCTCAGAATAGTAATCAGAGCAACAGTGCATGGCCTTGAAATTATGCCTGTCTGATGCTCACCCTTGAGACACAGTTGAACAGTTCAGTGCTGAACCAGAGCGGAGCGGCGTGAATGAATATGCACTTTGACTGGGTGAGTGGGAACCATAACCTCCTCAGCCCGGCTGTCTGACAGCCTCCTGCTGTTCGGCACTTGACTTGTGGCAGCTTACAAAGTTTTTGTTTTTATTATGGATGCTGTGTTTTGGTGGATCACAAGCTAAGCCACTCTTAAATGAGATGAGAAAGTTTTTTTAGATGAAGTTGTTAAGGCGACTCAGTCTCTTTACCTGCTTAGTATTTGGACAACTGACGGGAAAGCTACGTGTGCATGAACTACAAGCATTGGTCAGAGGTTGGATGTCTTTTTAATGCATGCAGGATGGTGGAGAGGTCAATACATTCTCATCACAGCTTTGTCAAGCCCCTTGGTGTCTCATACAGACAGACAAGGTCAGCGTCAGCGTCAGCTTGCAATGCACAAAGCCCTCCAGCCAGAAAGTCTTTCTAAACAGTCGGTGTGGCTGAACGGTTGCAGTTTGGTTATGTTTCGACACCAAAACTACTCTGGTTTAGGAAAGATTGCTGGTTTTACTCTTAGATTTTACTTTTGGTTTTGCACAGTTTTCCTCATATTAGCTGCACGTTTTTGCGCAGAATGAGGAAAGTAGAATTTGTCCTCCATTTCTGGCAATAGTTGCTCTCAGAGGTCTCAGAAGGAGAAATGATCAGAGTGACCCATTAAGGTGGATTTACACTGAGTGAGGCAAAAAGTTTTTCGTGCGGCTCAATAAAAAGTTGGCACAAAGATGGAAGTATGTGAATTTATGTCATTTGCATATACGCAGGAGTTGAGAATATTCAACTCTTGGAACAAGAATTCAAGAGGGAGGGGTTGGGGGGTTGGAGTTTGGGGGACAGGGCTGCTGCTTTCCAACAGAGAGCTTGCAGAAGGGAAGCCCTGGAGGAAAGAGTCGTGATCAGAGCCAGGGTGAAGTGCAGAGCTGTTAATTAACAGAAGAGTTCAGAGTTTACTGTTTAACCTTTTGGGGTTAAAAGTAGGTTTATCTTCACCTCAACTTGTCAACCTGTTGACTTCTGATTTGTGGGCAAAGACACTTCATTAATATAATGAGACAAGAGGTGAACAACGTAAAAACCGGGAAAAATAGGGAAATAGAAAAAAACTCCATTCTCTGGGGAGTGCAGAGTTTATTCAGAGGCTGAGCTGAATACACACACACCTACAGACAGAGTCAGTGCCTGCCTTTGATTGCATACATGTGGCCAATGTGCAGATTAAATAGAGCAGTCAGACTGGACTTTTTCTGGTGAAATTCACTCACATGATGTGGTTTTAAGTAGGCCAGATAGAAAATGGCCTGGGTAGGGCTGTAAGCCTTAACTGTAGGTGCTAGCATGGCTATCCGATTTGAAACAACAATCCAAAGAAGTTATGCAGCTCCTTATTAAACATTATGCTGTCAATAATGTCTATCATTGTACAACAGCTCCAGCTGCAGCCAATCATCATGCTACTTTCCTGTTGTTTAGAGTGTTGATGTGTCGCCATGCAGTTCTATAAGCAAAGAAATTATCACTATTATGAATTGACCGGTCAAATTAAATTACTTTGTCATTTTGGCTATCAGAATCAACTGTGTTAAGGTTAAGAGGTAGGTCAATTCACGATTGAAAGTAAATTTGTTTTCACTAAAATAACGACAAAAAAAAGGGTGAACAGCCTCCATTTATGTGGCACTTTTCGAGCCAATTGATCACTCAGAGCACTTCACACTGCATGCCAACATTCACCCATCACACACTGATGGCAGAGGTGCGGATACAAAGTGTCACCTGCTCATCAGAAACAAACACACTCACACCGATGGAAGAGCCATCAGGAGCAATTTGGGGTTCATTGTAAATTTGAGGAGCAATGGGTCGAATCATCAACCTTCTGACAGCTACCACTCCCTCTGCCTCCTGAGCCACAGCCATCCGAGTGAAATCCTGGTCCACAGCAGAACTTTAATCACTCTTTAGAAGTAAAGCCCTTACAGTAAAGAGCAAGTTGACTCACTGTAATGCACTGCACTGTATGGCCTGTCACAATGACGAGAAGCTCAGTGGAGCGAGAGGAGAGAGGAACAGAGGGGATGTGGAGGAGAGGACTGGGGCTAAGTGTTATGTGGAGACAGGCGGTGACCTCATGGGAAAGGTGCACACCATCTCAGTTCATGAATAGGCTCCAGATGGGAACTGGCAAGTGGCAAAACGAAAGAGAATTGTATCGACAAGCTATGCCCGGGCAGGCCCTGAGCAAGGCCATTAGCCGTGTTGTTGAGTCACCAGGGAGAGCGCCGTCAGTCTGAGATTTCACTTCACCTGAGTGTTGATGGGAGCTCTCTGCGGTCATCCTGCCCAGCAGCCAAACACTGAGGCTGAATCCCAATCAAGGCGCCTTGGGAAAACCACTGCAAAACTAAAGCAATAAATACCTCTAATGTATTGGGATAACGGGCTCGTCCCTGTGCTCATCACCCTCCTTTTAATGAGATTATTACAAGGTCGTATTACCCAAATGACTTGTCCTGTCCTTCTGTAACTTTTACTAATTCACACCATCTATTGTTAGTACCTGAAAGTTGGGATATTATCACCAGAGAGCTCAGCAGGAATGCAGCTTGTACTTTGTTGGCTACCTTTTGGAGGTCTTCAGATAAAGGAGACTTAAATGGTTACAGAAAAGGTTGTTATGATGAGGTAAAGGTTTCAAAATGAAATCAAACAAAAGAAAAGAATGAGATGAACAAACCAAGATCAAAAAACAAAGATGATAGACGAAGATGGATACCAGGACTTAAATGGATAGGGTTACACACTGGAAGCTGTTGGAG
>JAQLOL010000004.1:19995870-20009943 GCA_029783665.1 Naso thynnoides
CTCCATAACTCTTTTTCTCTTCTATTAGTAATCCTCCTCTCCTAAAACAGAGCCACGTCGTAAAATATTGTAATAGCTATCACATGGTAATCTTTACAATAAACTATGTTACAGCCACACTGACAGTGTATGCTACTGTCATTGAAATAGGTCTTCAGGCCACTTCAATTCTGACCATTGAGAGTGTACGACTCTAACTTGCTTCTTCTTCTACCCACATAAATAACGGTGATTTGCTCCCCCTTCTGTGCGAAGAGTAAACACGCGAAAAAAACACAGACAGCACTACTCTGCCATTGCAACCCACGCTGTGGTCAAAGATGGTACTGCATTAGTCTGCGCACAACCAGAATCACAGCTGCAGCATCTGATTCACTTTGTTGTTGTTTTTAATACACAACTGAAATCAGGAACATTCAGCTCTAGCTGTGGACTGGTCACCCAAATAGGAATTGTCTCCTGGACATCTGGTCCCAAAGTGTAATACCAGGTGTACACGAGGCCTATAAGAGCTTTTCATTGACTTCCATTTATTGATTTTAGGCCACTTGAAGGCAGCAAAACAAGCTGTAAACACGTAAACATTGTATCACCTTACAGTGCAGCACAGTACCAATATTATATTAAAAAACATTAGTATTAGCATTCATTTTATGCATTAAGCATGAAAGTCCAGTGTTCACTTTTAGCTCGATTCTCTTCTTCAACAACTCCTGAGAAAATCTTGTCCTGTTTTTTTTTGTAATTATTTCTAACAGCTGCCAACTGTTGCTAGAAAATTAGTTGACTAGAGAGTCCACAAATTATTATTTTTTTGAATTTATGGGCTCATCAAAATGACCACTTTCACATTGCATGTTGTCATTTGACTCACTATAAATGTTAGAAAGAAGACATTTAAGTTTCTACCTTTTTGTAATTTTCCTACTTCTATCTGTTATGATCTAGCATGTGTCCAAGGTAGCATGTGATGAAGTCTGATTATAGGAAGTAAATAAATGAATAAATAAAAGGTAGCATGTGTCCATGAGCAGCCACAAAATTCCAACATGTGTTTGACATCATTGTGGAAGCAGCACAGTCAGCTGAGTAATTTCTTTGTTTAAATACACCTGCACTTTGAAGAGGAAGTGCTCTCGAGATGGTCAAGGGTATTTCTCCGAGTTCTTTGAGGTGCCGTAGCCCCGGGGCGTCCCTTGAAACAAGTCCCCATGTGAGACAGAGAAGCTGCGACATCTGAAGTAAGCAGGCCGGTGACATCACAGTGTTCCTGTCTTCTCCTTGCAAAGTGTCACACTTGCCAACTGTCTGGCAAACTTTCCTCCAACTTCTTCGACACGGACTGTTATATAATGCTTCTGCTGAGGTAAAAAAGTGCACCAGAGTGGCAGGCTTATTCTTACCTGTGGTTTAATATCTACATATATCCACCATTATAAAAAGCCAAGTGTTTGTGCATTTTACCATGTATTATCCACACAGCAGTTAAGTATTTCTACACTTGCCTAAATTATAAAAAAATGATTTTACCTACCCTATTTTACCCAAAAGATTTTACCTAACCTTAACCCACAATTTTATTTATTGTATCCCTTGTATTAAGATTTGTGTGTGTGTGTGTGTGTGTTGCGCAGCGGAACATATTTAGTTACTGAATATATCTGTCACCAGATGGCACCTACCAGTTGATTTATCATTGGCAAGGAGAAACAGCAGCCCATGCTGTCAATACTCAATCGAGTCATGCCTGGTGGTGGTGGCAGGGATCTGGACCTGATCCTGGATAACGACACTATCCAGCCTCATATGGGGAAAAGTGGAGCTTCTTTCCCTTTGGGCAATGGAAGGGGAAGCAGATAAGCAACCTCTGTGTGGCTGCGATGTAACTGAACAGGATGAGCAAGGAAATTGTAGGTGCTATTGCTTAGGTTGTTTTTTAAATACAAAAAGACATGTTAAACCCCCAAAGCCACTCAAATCAAAGACCGATATGTAAATTGCTTGAACTTATGTGTTGTAAAATTTCACTCTCAACTCAAACAAAACAAAAAACAAAGGCTCCTCAAATGCAGCACGGATTCTAGCTGAAGTGCAGCCCAAATGTAAGCACCAGCAATTGTGTTGGGTCACCCCTTACCGATGCCAGTCAGTGAGATTACACCATTTGTTTAAATACGGCCTGGTCAAAAGGATAAACTCAAATCAAACGGAACTGAATTGCCACCTCAGTTTCCAGCCTTTGTGTGTTTGCGCTGGCAGACGAAAACAAGGACAACTGGCACAATATTGACAATCATCAAACACAGATGTTCAAACCCATGCAAAGGTATGGCTGCTTATTTGGTTGTGGTCCAGTGTGCAAAAGTAGATAAGAAAACCAAAAATGAAAACAATGATTGTCAGTCATATGGTTAGAACAAAAGAGTGGAATTTTCACCCTCACCCTCACGAAAATGTAATGAGTTTCTCGCTGCAAAGCATAATAGAAGGTGTATTTAACTCCACATTAATAAGCAGGTTATACCGCAATGTAGGATGAGTATCACTGTCCTTCATAAAACACAGTGACTCAGTTGTTTGCGTAACATATCCGCTTCATGCTGATCTGCATCACAGAGGACAGAAAAAGCAAGAGTGTGAATTCCTTTGTCTAGGGAAAAGCTTGTCTGCTGGGCTTCTCTAAGGTGGCACTTGTCATTGAAGGAGTGGAGTGAGATAACCTGGGGGCCTGCAGATAAGTGAATCTAAAGACCTCAATAAAGCCCGAGCCAGGAGAGCAGGAAGATGCGGGAAAGTATTAGTCCATCCATCATTTCCTTCACCTGATCAGAGAGCACAAAAATATACCGCTCTCTTCTAATCTGCCTAGTTCTCTCTATCTCTGTCATCAGTGGCTTCAGATAACCAGCAGAGGTTAATCCCTGCATCATTGATGACTGCAGGTGGTGAGTGGCAGGATTTTCTACAGGAGGCTCTTAGACTACAGCTTTGAAGAAAAAAAAATAAATATGCCTCTCTTTTTATTTTTTTTGTAGTAATGACTTGATGTCATTGTTCTTACTGGGCTCAATAACATAGCTGGCCCTGTTTTCACCTCTTGTGTGTGCATGCAAAATGTGTGAAAAGTAGCAGATTTGAGTGTTTTGGCAGATTTTTACTTTGTCAAGATTTTTAAGCAATTTCTTAGCCTTAAAGGTGTGGTGTGTAGGATTTATTTGTGGCAGAGATTGAATCAGTTATTCATAAAAATGTTTTCATTAGTGAATAATGAACCCACACTTTAGAACCTTAGAATCAGCATTCTAAATGTACAGAGGGAGCGGGTCCTCTTCCACCAAGTCCACCATGTTGCACCACCATGTTTCGACAGCAGCCCAGAGTGGATAAAAACAAACGCTTCCTCCTCTCCTGCATGTCTGGATGGGAAAAGTGGGCAGAAAGATATTCAGTGGGCTGCAGTCTATAACTTCACCACTGGATGCCACTAAATCCAGCACACTCTACCTCTAGGTCTCAGAAAATAACATAATTTAGCTTCAATGCATGCACTGACAGTGACAGTATCTTATCAACTGATGATGTAAACTTGTGTGCAGGTGATGAGCCATGCAAAAAGACACCGAAAGATTCTTAAACTTGCCCTTCGGTTGAGGTTTTAAAAATGTCTGGTTCTACAAAAAGAGATGAGTTAAGAGATTCATTTTTCTTCACTTTGATGCAAGCAGACTACTTGTGTGATGTTACAGAAAGCAACAAATCCAAACCTGACAACGGGGCTGAAAAAAGTCCAAATCAGCAGACATTTACATATGAAACAGAGGTGGCAAAATGCCAGAACATGTATCTTTACTTTGATAAAGTAAGTGCAAAATAGAAAAAAAAAACAACAACAATGCAACAAGTCTGTTTTACGCTCACATCAGCATGCAGTAGTATAATGTCAGTGCTTAGTATTCAGCCGCTGTGCATCAAAGTGGTGCTGGAAATATTGTAATTACAAATGGAGCACAAACAGATTAGTGAATATGTCTGGCAAACATTATTATGGCAGTGTTTAATGGTGGGTGAGTCATACTGTGAGTTGCAGGAATGTGAAGCTTAGTAAGAGAGCTCGGATGATGTGTCAATACCACAAATTTGATCAGATTTATTTTACTGCTGTTAAAAATATGCAGATATACTGAAACAAACTGCAGTGAGCTGAAGTAACCCTTTCATGTGGAAATATTAAGTAGGGTACTTTTAACTAGTATATCAGTTTAACAATATCATCATCCTTGTGGATTTACCAGTATCGGCATTCATGTTCTCTGATATGCACAGGTATTAAAAAAGGTTTTCATAAGGCCAGAAAAAATCCTTGGAAAAGTGATTTAAAATAGTGTAATTACGAAATTTGTCAAGCAGTGTTTGGTCGTTTATTTCTTATCTAATGAGTGAAGTGTTTACTGTTTAGTGCATTGGTGTTTGAAATAAAGTTTATTTAAATGTAAGATATCCTGCCTATATTACATATCTTTGTCACAAGTGTTTGATAAAAACATTTAGCCAATATTACATATATAATATCAGCCAATATATTGGATATTAGAATTTTCTTGCTCCCTAGTATCGGTATTGGCATCAGCCCCAAAGAATCTCATATCGGTCAGGCTCTGGTTGAAAGAACTGCTAAAAAAAAAAAAAAAACTGGGTAGAGAATAATTACACTTTTAAAAATGAGCCATTCTGGTTTAAAATCCAAATGTTTTTACATGCAGTTTTCACATTGACAGACAGTGAAAATATACTAGTACAATATTATGGTATTCCTGCATTGCCACCCATCTGTGCATGACAGGAAATTGTTGAATAGTTGCTGGGACTCGTTGTGGAAGATCAGTAGCAAGCTGACCTTTGTCACAACCTACACAACATTTAGCGTCTTACTTTAAGGTCATTGTGAGAGATCCTTGTTGTTTCTGCCCCATTTGATCCTTTATTGCGGGCTTTGATGAGGAGTTTTAAAACAGGTCATTTGCTTTATGTCCCTCTCTGTCCCCATCAGCAGTCGGACAATGTTGGCTTCACTAAAACTCAAGGCAGGGGTCGACATCAGTGAATTAATCGTGCAGCGCGAGAGACGCTATTCCCGGACAACATATTGATCCAGGGGCTGTTGAATATGCTAAACATTTGTCTGACAGAGGTGTTTTGAAAATCAGTGCAACAACCTCCCTAGAATACAAGGAGTGAATCTGTGGGGGACTGCGTTAAATTATACGACTAATAAAAGCTGCAGAATTGTCATCACTGAGAATTAAATCATTTGTTCGTTTGCTTTTGTCACCAGTTAATTACCATGTTAAATAAGTCCTTGATTAAAATTCTTAATACCTCCATTATTGATATTTGCTTTTGTACTGAGCTGGTTTAAGAATGGCTTTTCCAGCTAAGGCATGTAATCTCCTCATAGTGATGATGCGTGTGCACAAATTCCTCCTTTCTCATGTATATATTCTTGTGTGTATAAAACTCTTATAGGAGTGCTTTTCCTTTCTCTATAACTCTCTCCTAAATCCTGGAAAACTTGTTGCTATGTGGGCTTTGAAAAGGTGCCGTGACTGATTCATTGAACCACAAGATTGCAGGCTCTAAAGCGCCTTCTTCCTCACTGTGTAAAGACTTTTGCTTTTGGTGACATCTGCTGGTGTTTGAGGAAGTTTGGGGAAACTAAGTAATGTAAGCTCCATCATTTAAAACATGTCATGCCAAAGTGCCTTGAGCACAACATCCAAAGCAACATAAGATAAGTTCTGACAGTAAAAATATAAGTTCTTTTTGGCTTCAGACAGCCTTTTTTTCAACAACCAGCACTGTTTCCACAAATCCTGCAGGGTTTCTTGTCTGAATTTGATTTCGAACTTAAGCCCATTTTCCATTAGTCAAAAACCTCTTCAGGTTTCAGCAGTTATAATGAAATAAGTGTAAAAAACCTGTTTAATTGCCTTGAGTTCCACCTGAGGCCTTTCTCAGGACTGTTGTTCCACTGCAGAGTTAAACATCCTCACACTGCGCAGCCTTCTGTGGTTGAGAGAACGTGTTTGGAAGCTAATCACAGAAATGTGGTGGGAAATTCTGTGTAAAATGTAGGTTTTTAGATCTTTTGGAGATCAAAATATTAACTTCCCACTGTTTGTTTCAATGTCAAGTAACAGCAGTTAAAGGAAAACGAGACATATATTCTATTAGAGAGGACGACGAATGTGGAGCACAGGTCAGAGCTAATGAGAGAAAAAGCTCGTAGCATTCAGCTCATTATGCTCTTTCTACAAACTGGGTCAGAATCAAAGGTCCGGTGAGGAAAGAGTGCTAACCACCGGTGTAAGAGTGTCCAGGGCGCTTCCTCTAAAAGGCCTTTGAGAGGCCTCATTAACCATGTATGTTTGAACTCAGATCTTTAACACGTAGCAAACCTCAAATTTAAAAATACCCGACTTAGAATACACACAAATAAGGAATGGAAATAAGCGTGCAGAGAATTTCAATCATGTGCATTCACTCAGAACTAAATTCAGAAGAAACCCACACATATATTTACAAGCTTTCGCCCTCTGGCTGCTACAAATGTTCTTATGAAATGAGATACAAATGTGTTTCCTGTTGTGAAAAGGTAAAGTAAAACACAACTATTGAGGAAATTAGAATTTACTTTTATTTGTAAGATGCCATGCCTTATTTTTTTACGCAGATGCTACTACATGATTTGTTGTACCAGAGCTACATTTTCATCCACATTTCCCCTGATGGCAGAGTTGTTAGAATCAGTTCACTTGCTGTATTTAGCATCACAGAAGTTATCACTGAATCATGATGGTTAGATTGCTCTGCTTTTAATTATCCTCTCTCCTCCTAATGAATTGGATGCCCCAGCTCCGACACAATACAAACCAACCGTTCCTGCAGCTACCATCATTGTCATGCAGCAGCTCTCATTTCAGTCATATTCTGCCCTTACATCTCTGAACCAAAGCCCCCTCACAAAGCCTTATAAAAATCTGCACCCTGGGAGGGAGCAAACTGCAGAATACCAAAGCGTGCCAGGTGCTGTGTTTAAAAAAGCAGGACTCTGCTTAAACACAGATGCATTATTTAAAAGACAACTGAGAGGCATAAATAGAGGGAGTGCATGACAAGGCCCTACAATCTGTAGCCCCTAATAGGCCCCCGGTGGTCTTGGTGTGGTCTTCTTGTGCAGGATCAGTCAGCTCGGCCCCCCTCTGGCTCAGAATAACATGCTGTTTGTCTTAGTTTGACCTTGTGCAGCTATTTCCCTGTCGAACCATGATAATTTAGCCCAGTAAGGCTGCACTGTGGAATCATAGAGCTGTATTGAATAGCAATAAATGTTAGTACAGCTACTGAATTGACCACTGTTGGCCGAGTCACAAAGGAACTGTGATCGTTTTCTTTCAAAACTTCAAGGTCAAAACAATCACAGATAGAATGCTGTGCTGTGTGTCTGCTGGTGCCCACTGATTAGATGGTTTATTCCCTTTGATTGGACAACATTCTTTTATCAGCATTCACAGAAGAGATTCATCTTCCATCTGAACCCTTGCGCCACATACTCTGTAGGTAAATCTGGCTATTACCACCACAGACTCACCCTCACAATCACATCACGGTCATGTGATGCAGACGCTACAAAGGCAGCTACTCCGAACTGCAAACACATGGCAGAAATGAATCGCTCTAAGTCAGCCATGTGGTGGGTAAATGCCAAACTAGCTGCTACAGAGAGAGAGACAGCATAGGCTGAGTCAGAGATGCTGTGTGTCAAAATCCACTTGGGGCCATATCCAATCTGTAGAGCAACCTACGGAGAGCCAAATGACCATCAGACACATGCTAAATAGATTTAGGAGCAGCACCTGATTAGCTTTCTGTGTTGCACATTGTCAACGCAGAGGGAAATCCTGCAGTGCTGCAAATCAGGTGTCTCGTCCAAATCAGCCAGGCTAATGCATTTAATATGGTTGCTGATGGAGTCAGTGCTGCATTTTAGGGGCTCTCAGGCTCTTACATTGCACTTTGCTCAGGTCTTATACGTCTCTAGGCTCTAGTGAGCAATCCTCACAGATCGCTGGAGTGCAGTTGTGCCACAGAGACTCACATCTCATTAAAACGTGCATTACCCCCTTCCTGTCTTTCTATCCTCGCTCCTACCCAACCCCGCTATCACCATATGGACCCCATACTGACTGTCATTATACGGCACGAAGTAAATTCATTCACGGGAAGGCGAGGAAAGCCCAGAAGTGTTTGCGTGTTCAGGGCAGCTTGTTTATAATCAGATCTGAGAGGAAAAAGGCTGTTATGCTGACTCATTAAATTATGTTTGATAAGGGGATGATATGGCTTATTACAGATGTGAGATTAGAGTCTATTACCTGACACTAGAGCCACATACAGTAACTGCTATCAGGTTACACCAGCAATAATGTGCTTACTAAATCTGTCACAAGTGGGGTTTTTTCCAAAATTTGCATCATAGTAAAAACAACATTGTTGAGGAAATGTGTTCTGCCTATGGTTTTCATTTATTAAAGGACATTTGAATATAGACCATGCAAAAACATAATAATAAACTGAATTAGTAATGTCAATTTTTTGCTGTGCTATTTTAGTTTTTGTTTGTTTGTTTGTTTGTTTTTAAACCTAACTATACATGAAAAATTCAGCCTTTGTAGTAGTCAGTTAAGGACAACTTTAGGATATTTCATATCTACCATACTCCTTTACAAGCAATATGCAACATTTTTCCTTTTTTCCCTTAACATAAATGTCTTTGAACAAGTTTGGTTTAATTGTTTTTCTTTTAGGAAGTTTGACAAAAGTATGATTAGATAATACTGGGCATAAATAACCAATTATGATTAGAATATTGTAAACAAAGAAAATTTAACATAACTCATTTGTAATTTTATGCTATCGGATCAAATAGACATGACGGTTTAACTGACATGCTCAGTTCTGTGACGGAAATAGTGATTTTTCTGTTCCAAAAAGTTTTTTGTTCATGCGTTATCCACAGGTAGCCTTTTTTAATACAGCTATTTTGAGATTTTTTCTCACTTGGTGGAAATTGTTTTTCTGCAATGAGTTGAATGTTTGTTTGTTTTTTTCACTTTAAATGCTAACCACATTAGCCATTATCCAAGCTGTCTGATGCTAATGCAACATTTATACAACATTTTAACTTACTGTTACTTCACTGTTGGACAACAGTTTTTGTATATATCTATTTATAGTTTGCTCCTTGTACTTTTTTTCTGCTGTATTTTCTTTAAGTACCTATTAATGATCCATCTCTGCTGATATTTTGTTCCTAATACTGGAAATAAACAATGTGAGAATAAATGATTTTATTAATTTAGCTTCCTTATGACATTCCCCACTATTTTTCAAAACAACTTTGTTTAAACTCTTACAGCCTATTATAGTATTTTAGCTTTTTCTGATTAATTGTTGAAGGTGTTGTCAAATATAATAAGCCAGCTGCTGTCTTCAACTTTTATTGGCAGTATGTTTACAATAGCTGTGCTCCTCTGAGCACAGTGAGGGCAGAAGACATATTAAAAGGTGTGTTGTACCATACATTGTATTTAAACCCAACATTAGCTACAGTATGAAACCTAACATCTGATAAAGGACAGGGCCTAAAACATAGTCCAAAAACAAATACATAACAATAAGCAAAGAATACAGCATATTGTCAACATTCTCAAAAGGAAAGTATTTCTAATTGATCTTATTGCATATAATTCATAATACTTGTTTTTTTTTTTAAGTTTTTACACCATTTGAGACATTATCCCTCTCTAAGCATGCCGTTTTATCGAGAGAAGAAGATGAAAACAAACAGACTGAGGAGACTTCATATTGCTTTTTAAAGTCACACATGCAAATACATAACAGTCACTCCATTCCTCTTCTTTTAATCCATTACATGCTCTTAAGTTGCATGTCCTGCAAGGCGGGGGTGTACCAAAGCACTCTCAGCCCCCAGTCATTAACCCCCTCTCCATCTGCTGACACAACAAAGTGAACAGCCGCATAATCAGATGACAAGTGATGGAAAGAAATTAAGCAGCAGGAATGGGGCGGGTGGCAGAGAAGATCTATTTTAAGCTTTCCTTAAAAGACACGGCGCAGCAGGCGGCTCATCAGGAAATTGGGGTGTCAGCTAGCTGTCAGGGTGCATTGACCTGGGGCGAGTTTGCCGGGCAGCTGTCGTTGACATGTCAATCTTGCTCTCATCCAATCAATCTTTGGCAAAAAGGGGAGCAGCTCTTAGAAAGAGAGGAGAAAAAGACTTGTCACATATCCCATTCGATATATATTGAAAAATATTGCTCTAAAAACAGAATACTCTACCTCTGTGTACTTCTAAAGCACAACAGGAAGAACCTGAAATTAAGCATCACAATCTTAACCACTGTTATCATAAAAGTAAGTACTACTTCACATGAACCCAAAACAGCTTTTGCCACACCCTTAATTTCTTCAAAATAAAAACTTGACTCTTTTTGAGTCTGTACTTGTCCACCATACCATCTTGTCATCTCTGAAGGTCAAGTAAGTGCTCAGGGAAAGTGTGTGTTGGTGCAGCGGAGGAGAACTGCTGCATGTGTTCAGCGCCAGCTCTGTCTGGGTGACCACGAGACTCCCACTCCCCTCAGCCTGGGCATGTCAGCTTTCTAGGGCACAGCAACATGGCTCCCCAGGGAGAGAAGACAAAGAAGGAGAAGGTAGAAGGGAGGGGAGGGCATAAATAAAATAACACTTGTGTTTCACCTTGGAGAGGCCGCTTGCCTGTTGTTGTTTTCCTCTATGCAGATTTAAGTCTAGAAAAGCTCATGAATATCCCAGGGAAATTGGGACACCTTCCCTTGGGTTTGCGTGTCTTCAGCCAATGGTTTGGTCATTGTTGGGAGTCTTGCATACTGTGAGAGACAAGTTATCAACACCTTACAATGAACTATACAGGGAAGCTTGCCTATTCAATTTTTATGGCAAACATGTAGTAGGCTACAGAATGGCCATTTTTACAGTAAACAGCAGTCATGACAAATGTGGTAATCAATAGACACAACATGCAGACTTCTTCATTAGTATAAAAAGTAGAATTAGCCTGCAAATAATTACAGATTTGTCAGAGTTTGAATATCTTTGGGAACATTTGCAATTATGTAAATACAATAGGCCTACTCAACTAAGAAGTATTTTTAAGACGTTTTAAATTTCTAGAGCAGAAATGTTACATAGACTATGCTTACCAGAATTGGTCTACTGGTGCTTCTAAAACTCACTTATTTTGTTTAAAACAAGCCTAAAAATGACAATCCATAATTTAACTGGGGCTGAGTAATGATAACTCACTGCTCTTCACCATACATACATGAGAGAGGTATGTCATTCAACCCTCAGCACAAAGGTGAACAAAAGTATTTTTTAAAATGTTAAACCCATTTAATTCATGAATTGACTTTTTTATGCTAACATTTGCTAAATAGCACATACATGTGTCAAATAGCCTAGTTTTACATGTTAATATAGCTAGCACAAGCACATCTCTATCATGTTAGTTAAGCACGTTGATCACCATTCTAAAACTGGCTAATTAGCTTGAATCGCATGTTTATTGTGTTAGTTTGGCATGTAGCCAATTAGCATAGAGCAAATGTTAATTTTGTAAGTTTACCACAATAACGTGCTAACAATAGCTGTAAGCTCAAAACTGCATGCTTATCAAGTTAGTTTGGCATACAGCATGCTATAATTAGCTACTTAACATAGAGCACATATTTATGGTGTTATTTTAGCATGTTAGCATGCTTATATTAGACAATTACGAAACACAAAGTACTGCAAACACTAAGTTTTCAGATTTGTGTCCTCCTAGCTCACTTGGTAGAGCAGGTGCAAAGGCACAAAAGCCCACAAAAAAACATTTTAAAAAAGGGTTTTTAGATTTGTCGTAAACAGAGAAATGAACAAAAACATCTTCAGTTGTTTCAATCATTAAACTTATCTTTTTCAGTGAACAAACGTATGCACAGTGATGGTGATGGGTTGCACAGACAGCTGTTGTCAACTGTTAATCAGTGCGAATATGAAATATTAATGTAGAAAACATAAAAATTGATTTCAGACACAGGCTCATTATCTCCAAATGGTTTTAAATGACTTAAAAATTACTAGACTTAATGTTTTTCATAGATTGAATTGGGAATACTGTGGCAGAGCACTAGGCTGGCTGGGTCAAAAAACAGATTTTGACTTGCAATTTTAAGGTTATGTGTTGCCCAGGGCTGCCATATATAATTAAAGTGTTATTGTGGGTCGTCCCACCCCCTACACAAACACACACAAACACACACACACACACACACACACACAAATATATATTCACAGACAGATAAACACACACTGCAGCTATATAGTTGACAGGGAATTAAGTGGAAAAAGTGTTATTGCTCATAGAGATAAAAATAATAAAAAATACTAATTGTAATGGACAGAAAATATGAGAAAAATGTTTCTCCAGTGAAATACAAGTTTTCCAGGTATGTAATATATAACCCCCATCTTCCACAGTAAAATATCATACGCATTAATTTACAAATCCAGTACAGTCTCCAAGAAGTTTCGGGAGGGCCATTCCTCTTTTAGATGTCCCAGCCTTTTATTACAGTATGTCAGAGTAGCAGTAATGACCTTGATGATTCTGCCACTCGACAAAATCCAGTGATGATGGGGCCATTCCAGCGCATCAATTATGAGAGGCGTTTGTTGAGGTAATGTGCAGCACGCAAGGCAATGGGCGGGGGTGGACGGGACCTGCTGCACTATTCATGTCACCATCTGCTCCCTTTCAGAGAGTCTTTCTCCACAGGCCTGTGGGCTCTGGAACCAGGCCGTGGGCTACGTCGCTTGGTCAAATTCCTCCAGCAGTGCTTGAAGCCACTGCACAAACATGCGATTTGGACCAGCCAGAGCTGCTGCCCTCACTGTTTTGGTCTCAGTTATACCGCCGTGTGCAATACAAACAGCAAGGCAGAGCACCTGGGCAATTGGAATCTGCTAGAATGGGGAGCGAGTGTGAGAGAGCAAACATAAGCAGCAGGGGACATCCACAGCAATAACAGGGATCAATAAAGGAGACACAAGAGAGATGTCTGAAAGTGGTCATTGCATATATCCCAAAGCCAAACCATGAAATATAAATGTTGCAGAATTAGTCAGGATTTCCTTTCCAAAGACTAATTTTCTAAAGACCAAAAGTGCTTTGTGTTTTCATCTTTGGGTCTAAAGGACTTCTATTGGCAACAAGACTCAGGAAGCTGTTGACCCACTGGCCAATTTGCCTTTGGGGTGATTAAGATTTGGCGACAGCCTAATTGAAAGCCTTAGTTTGCACTTCTTTTAGTGTGTTTGTAAAGTAAATCCCTGCTCTGATTGAATGTAATATCCACAATGAATATCTGTGAGAGGGAGCCACGTATCCTGATGGAGGCATCTTATCAGTATGCAAATTGAACAGCTCACTTTGCTCATTATATTAAATGAGCCGCGACTGAATGAGTTTGTCTCAATTACTTCAAACTTGTGCTGGGTGCCTGTTTCACATAGTGGTATTTTAGCCTCATATTGGAGTCTGGGTATAGGATTCAGGGCTAAGTAGAGCTTGTCACACTCTACATTTAGGACGCCCTAGGTGCTAACCACACACACACACACACACATGCACACCACAGACTAAATATTAGCCACCCTGTGGGGTGTCGGCTATAAAAGATGACTTAGCTAGGCAATGATATCATTAAAGACTAAAGCAGTGAAATGTATGAGGACACAAAAGGCCAACCTTCACATTGCTCTGTGTGCTGCTGTATAATCTGTTGGTGGGGGGTATGAATAAGCTCACTGCAAGGACAGCAAAGGTGTTGGAAAAGGGTAACTCTGACACAGACCAATGTACTAATGTATTAACATCATGTCATGCTACTTTCTATTCTCTTGCATAGG
>JAQLOL010000004.1:20010227-20031962 GCA_029783665.1 Naso thynnoides
CTCTTGCATAGGATTTAATTGGCAAGTGTGTCTGGGGGTAAAATTTTGGCTCAACTGATTCTAATAATTTGGGCTAAGTTACAGTGAAGTTGATTTCATTTTGATTTAATATTACATGTTTGATAAGTGCTATTAAAACAGCAGTAAAGGTCATTCCAGCATTTGTAATACATTTAAACGTAAATTTCTTTAGCAATAGAAATTTTATTTATTTTTATCATATTCAATTTTCCAGCATCAAGCACAAATTGACCGATGTGACGACATGGTTAATTGTTTCTTAATTTTGTATCTAAGCTGGTCATTGCATCATTTTTTTAAAAAATTTAATTTCTGTTTCCCCAATTTTCTCAGGTAAAATTGTCATTAAGATTATAATCTGTGTAGAAAAGGCAGCATGAACACAAATTGTTATATTGTAGGTATGTGTCCCCCCACCCCAAAAAAAAGGAAAAAAGAGAAAAATGAATTTAAAATATTCCATTTTGCTTTCAGAAAACAAAATGATATCTTATAAGTGCTTCTCCTTGCAATTAGATCACTGAGCCTTTTTTCACAGAACATTTAGCATCACTACAACTCCACTACAGCATTACATATGATTATAAAAGCTGAAACAAATCCTCTGGTGAAATATGTTTGTCAAAAATCAAACAGTTAAAGAACATAACAAAATCAGTTCACAAAAGCTGTTTGACAAAACTTCTGCAAGGTTTTAATCTGCGTTATTGTGTCATTGAAGAATATTACAGTATTATAGTGGATTGTACAGTTCCTTTAAAGGCGTACTTTTTAAGCAACAATTTTGGTTACATAGTCTGAGTGAGCAATGGGCTCTTACTCTTTTGTGCTCTAATAATTATTAACAAATGTAGAGGTGGATTAAAAGTGCAGCTAAAAGTGTTAGTTTTGCAAAATGCTGTTTCTTGTATCAAGAGGTTAGAGCCTGAAAAAAGCTGCGCAGGTCACCCTTAATGTGATAACAAAAGGTTCTGCTCCTTTTTTGTCAAAAACAGAAACTTCTTTTAAAGTTTCATCTGGATTACATTTGCTTAAGTATGCATTTGAAATCTTAATTTAATATGTTTCCACATTAGCTTTCAAAGCTCTTAAAGGTTGCCTATTTGTACATATAGAGGTAGCTATGGCATGTGGTGAAAGCGCTTCAGAATAAAGATATGATGTGACAGCTATAGGGTGAGGATGCTGGAGACTTGACAAGACTCACCAGTGACCTGAAAATGGATGAAGATTCTGTCATAACCATGGGATCAATATCTCTCTGCTCTGACTCCTCAGCTCTGCAAAACGATAAGTTAAAAAGTTGGTGTTAATATCACTAATATTTAACACACAGAGAAACCAACACACTGCTTGAATGAGTGGACACTGAAGGCAGGGTCTGTATCAGCTGAAAGCAAACACTGACAGCCCAACATTATGCAGCTTTGCATGTGTCATTGACAATAATTAATGCTTAATTTGTGGAATTAAACATCAGTCGTGAGTTCTTTTCACATCTTGAATAATTCTGCATTGACTTTCAAGCAGTCATTAAATGAATTTCACAGAGAGCAAAATATCTCATGGCCCTTCTTTAATCCTGTTTTGGGGAAGCTTGTTTCATAGTTCTTGCTTCAATACTGCCCCCATGTGACATGAAGCTGAACATTACCCAAGTGCCACTTTGCTCAAAGGAATCATAACTTGTGTTCATGGTTACTGCAACAGCTGTCAACAAAGGAAACAGTATCCCAACAGGAATCATATTTATAGTGCAATAACACTACTTGAAGCCATTTTTTCTTTTAAAACAGCAAATTAAATACTAAATCCTGAAATTTGTGTGTCATTCATGAATTTATTGCATTTGAATTTATTAGGTATAAAAATCATAGTAGGACGCTCAATTCCACTGTGTTTTTGACTTATCCAAGCAGTGCAAGACAGCTGAAAAGATCCAAAACCTCTGTTGCTTCATCTTTAAGTTGATGACTGTCTGTCTCCTTGGCTGATGTGACAGGCAGGTCTGGTGCACCATATGAAATATGAAACAGGATGGGGACACCGTTGACAGCCGTGTCACAAAGCATCAGTGAGGATGACAGGACCGAAGACCCCGGTCTGCTAAGCTGACATCTCTGCAGCTAATCGGAAGGTACAGGCCCTCACAGCTGCTGGACCAAAAGATGGAGAGAAGGTCAATAATTTAGCAGTTGCAATATGTTGAGGCTAGTCCGGTGTTGAGGTCTCCTTCCATCCTTCCTCCTGCACTCTCTGTCACTCTGACTCTAGCTTGCACGTTTCACAAGTGATGATTCATCACATGCCATGTAGTGCTCTAAATAACCAGTTCACAACTTTAGACAACTGCAAAGCTTAAGATACTTTCAGATGGAAGGAGAATGCAGGTGTTAGTTAAAATGTATATGCTGCTGTTACTTTCTATCATTAACAGCAGATTTGATTGATGCTCTGAATGGATTTACCATTTCTATCTGTGTATTGAAAAACACATAATAAACCACAAGACCTGACAGTGTCAGTGCCTCCTTTACTAAGTAAAGATACTCGCTTTCTGTCGTTTCTGTGTTTTATTCTTTTTATGAGGCCTTAAAGAATTTAACAGGTTTTCTGTGCTCATTGGTAAAGTTGCCATGACAACACAGATGAGCTTATGTTCTGTCAGGCGTCACCTTTGCTGTCTTACCTCTGGTGGCTGGCTTTCCAATGTCACTAGTCCTGAGCAGCTGATGGGGACTCAGTGGGTGGGCTAGGAGGGAGGAGACAGGGAGAAACCCAGGGTGATGGGACAGAAACAGAGAGGGAGGAAGTGCGGATGGAAATTTGGCTCACTGGCCCTCTGGGCCCCGACGCAACGCTAATGATGGATGTCAGCGTTGCACTCAGGTGAAACTGAAGTGGCTGCAGTGTGATGGCAAGGAGTCGTCCCGGTGGAGGAGAAGAATACACAATGCAGGACGAACATTCACAGGCAGCCCAGGTCTTGTTCAGGTTGCTCACTGACCATGTAGCTGTCTGAGCAAACATCTTTTAAACAATTTTAAAAACTCATTAAAATAGTAGAAGCATTTCATTGTCACACATCAACTGACTGTTCGCTACATCCCTCCCGAATCATATGTTAGAAAAATTAACTGCATAGTAGTTCTGGATTACTCTAAATGTTGAAACAGTGTGCATGTGGCTCTACTAAGAATGATACTATCTCCATTTAAAGATTCTTTACCCTTCAACAAATACAAAAAAAAAAGAAAAAAAACATAAGCATAAAAGTGTAGGGAATAGGATTAACAGTATGTATTGTATCTACTTTAGTGTAAGCTGCAAATGTTAGCATATCCAGCTAACTAGCTTACTACTTGTATTAACATTGTTGAAAAAGGCAAGTATTAAAAGTATTAAAATAAGCCATAATTCATGGTAGAAACCCCCAAAATTACAAATAAGTTATGTCTGACCAGTTTGCCTTTTTTAATGACAGTGAGTGCTGTTAACTTTGCAAGCTCGCTTTAACTTTGACAATCATACTCAGAAGAGTGGAAAATTAACCAAAGAATGCTTAGCAGCTATAGTTAATGACTGAATGAATGCTGAAAAAATCATGTAGGCTGATGTACTAGGAGCTGCTCCCATTATGGTCATATAACCATACTCAGGGTTAGGGTTAAGGTTAGGGATGGCAGTTGAAACGAACGCAAAGAACATTTTAGTCAACCAATCAATTTTATAAGGTTTTTGGTTTTTGGTTTGCTTGTTTTTTATTCTTTTGTCCATAAGAATGTATCTTTGGCAGTTTCTAATATATATATATATTAGATATTTTGTTTGTATTTGTTTTCCATTTCAAATGAAACTATTGTGATTTCCACTGTAATGATAAATGCTGCATGTAAGTCAACACTTCAGAGTGCACTCACTGTTTGGTGTGCTTAAAAATGCATCAGTACAAACTTTTTCTAAAGACTGGGACAGAATAATGTATGGCTTTTCTTCTGTTCTTTTGAAGGCTTAACCTTAAAATCAGTGACTAAAGCAAGTATGATTTAAAAATTGTATCAATTAAAACAATCAAGCTCATCAGTTTTTTTGCAAAATTAGATTTATTTTAATTTTGTCATGATGTTTCTACAGCTTGGAGTCAGCATGGATAGCAACGAAGGGGTCCTCGTCATTGTTGCTAATCCAAAAGTGGGCACGGCTATCACCGCCAACCTTGATAGACTTTCCAGTACAACTGTTTCCTTCCTTCTGGCCAGAGATGACATCACAGTAGGTGCCACTGGGCAGGCCAGTGGTGAGGGTCACGTCCAGGTTCCTGAGAGTAAAGATAGGTTAATCGTTGCCTTCTAAACCCCCACAATGTCACAGTTAAACTCTAAAATGTCAATATCTGCAAACAGTCCTATACTTTTGTTTTATCTGGATTTTATTAAATTTTTGGAGTAAATGTTATTCTGTCAGCACCACCTAGTACTACCACTAAGAATTCTTACCAGTCATCGTTGTTGATGACAATAAAACCAAGATTACCACGTCCAAAGGCAACCTGGTTGCTCCCATTGTCCCACCAGTTGGACTGAGGCTGTCCATTGACCACATTACGGAAGATAACCATGTTCCTTAAGGAGAGATGCGATAATGTACAATCATTGAACTTTTGTTTTGCATTCATATGACAAAGCAGCGAGCTCTGTGTGAAACGTAAATAATCAACATCTTTTGATTTCTTACTTGATCTGACGCCATCTGTGCTCACACACCCAGTTGTCTCCGCAAGACTGGTCAGCGTTGATAGGAACAGACTTGGTGGATCCATCACCATGGCTGGGAGGGCCAATCCAGTCATTCTGGTCCTGCAGGATAATGATGGATAAAGGAGTTTCATAAAAATGTTAAAAATTCCACAATTGTGTCTACTTAAAAGGGAACCCACCTTTCCATTGACCCAATTACGGTTCCAGCGGTAGCTAGACATCACCCTGGTAACTCCGTAAGGATGGGCCAACATGTAGCCAACAGCCATCTTATGGAGCCTGGAGTCCCAGAAGGTGACAATAGATGCTCCACCGGCACCGTGGCCTCTCTGGTTGTCATGGTTATCAATAAAGACAAGAGCATTGCCGCTTGGCAGAAAGCCCCAACCCTCTCCCCAGGTCCTGCACAAAAGACCATAATTGTACTAATGAAGAGAACAATTCAAAAACACCCAAGTCTGAAAAAAAAAATCACTGAGAATTTTTAATCCCGAAACTCTTAATTGCAACAGGTCCAGTCAGGGATAATTTATAAATAATTGTGTCAATCCACTAACTCCAAATCTAACCATAAAATGTGAACTACCTCACTGTTGAATATTCTAATATATCAATTTGATATGTTTGTGAAAATACACATACTTGGTGTAAAACAACTTCTCGCCATTCCACTTTCTGAAGACAGTTCCCAGTTTGGCACCATATTTGAACTCAGTCACTCTTCCCAGGTGGGTATACTGAGAGCCGGTGATTGGCTCACCTCCCAGATCAATAACCTAGAGAGAAATTAACATATAACTAACATCAGTCATTCTATTCATAGTAGATACAGCTTGGACTAACTGCCCAACAGTGATTGGTGGATTGTCAGAGACACGTTTAACAAGTACGCTGTTTCAGTTCAGCAACAAGAACTATTTCTGCAGTTAAACATGGTTGTTAGTGGAGAGCCCATATATATATGTATATATATATATATATATATACTGCAGTAATATTGCTTGTACTGTATGTTAACATCTGCTTCCCATGTAGCTGATTGGCTGGTATTTGTCATCTTGATTCCTTTGCTTATTTTCCCATAGCCCTACTGACTACTGTCTTGCACCATCAGTCATAAATACTGTCATGTGAGCAGTTTGCACTTCTCTAATCATAAGTTTGCATGTAGATTTTTGCAGCTGCATGTACAATCATGAACCCGACTGCTGAATAAGGTCATCCAGCCTTTGGGTTCAGCAACTTACAGCAGTAAAACCCAATTATGAGGTACAACCATTTAATTAAAAGAAAACAGTAAGCACCTATGGTATAATGTTGCTAAAGCTACAGCATTTTAGATATTACAGACACATTTTACTGTTTTTAAGTGGAAATATAATAAAATTATATAATAATGTTTGTATAAACTTACCTCTTGGAACATGAAGGGTCTGGAGCCACCAGGGAACCACTGAGTATTGAGGTTATTCAGGCGACCATAGACGTTAGACAGATCACCAGGCCACATGTGCTTCACAGCATCCACTCTGAATCCAGCCACACCCATGTTGATCAACTTGTTCATGTATGCAGCCACCTTGCCTCTGACATAATCGTTCCCGAGGGCAAGATCCAGCAAACCAACCAGGCGACAGTCACGGACCTGGAGCAGCAAAATCACTTTGTAACCTTGTTTCGATAAGTGTTATATTTATAAGGTTGTTATTATTATTATTATTATTATTATTATTATGATTATTATTATTATTATTATTATTATTATTCACAGTTACATTTAATTTAATTCAAACAAATGGTTGATATGGAAGCTTTTGACTAAATGACTCATTTGTGGACTTGGACTGAGTGAAAAAGTAACTCTGAATGTAAAAGAGTAAGACCGTAATTAAACTGTTCCGTTATTGTTTCTGAATGGCATTTGTTACCTGATTGGGATCACCATAGTTCTCGATCTGACCGCTGCCAGTATAGCATTTGCCATCATTGAAGTCCCAGCCGGTATAGGGGACGGAAGGAAAGTCCTTTTTACTAGCACTGAACCAGCTTCCGCATGAAGAGTGAGTTCCCTCTCCAGCGCCGGAGCCACACATGTGGTTGATGACAGCATCCACGTAGATGTTGACCTGTGTGCAGATGCAGGATTGAAGGTGCAACACCACTAATCAACACCTCTTTTCTCTCCTTCTTCATTTTCACTCCTTTTCCTAGCACATTCGGTTCATTCTGAGGTCATAGGAACATGTCAAAGCTGCAGTGCACACACTGTAAGGTTGGTGCCTCAGGAACCTAATAAGGCTTTCCTTCTAAACAAAAAGCAGCAGCTAGTTGTCCAAAGAGTGAATAATTTAGCCCAGTGATAGACACTATAATGCCACAGTTTACTTTATCACTGATCACTATGATGGCATTGACTTAGGATTCATGGATTCAGTGTAAAAAAGCATTTTTTTCCAAGTTGTTTGAGCTAGCATGCTATTTCTCTGGGCCATATCCTCAGTGTAATGAAGCTTCATTTAATGTATTTGTAGCTCAGCTCACTGCACTCTCCAAGTTCCTTACTCAACACTGATGATCCCTTTAGACAGACATTCATTCATTAAGGTGCCTGATGACGTAATGATGCATAAAGCTCTACATCATGTCATATATCTGGTAAGAATTTGCTCTCTGGGCAGCAGATTTACGAGGTGCTGTAGAAAGGAAGCGTAGAAGTGCATTGCTCCTGATGTCTTTCTCTAAATCCCTGTTGTGTTGTCGTTTACCCCAACATTGTTGCATCTGGTGATCATGTCTTTCAGCTCGCTCTCACTGCCAGATCTGGAGCACAGATTGTAGCTGATTGGCTGGTATCTCTGCCACCAGGGTCTCCAGGGACTGTCCAACACAATGTGCTCATTTGGAGGGGAGATCTGAGGAGAAGATATTATAGTTATGATCACTTTTGAAACAGAGATTAATAGAATAAGATTGACTTTTTCTATACAGTTAATAAAGGTGCAGTCCAACAATTTTACACATTAAGTTCAGTTTGATCATCACATGGAGTAACACTCAGCCATATATGGCTCTTGATGAGATTTCTATGGTTTGACAAATTATTTCAGTGCTAATATATATTAAAAAAAAAAACAATAACAGTGCATTGTGGGAAATGTCAAGAGTGAGTCATTTTGTGTCCTATGAGTTTCTTCAACTTTATGAAATTGCAAAACTAATCAGCGGAGTTCCACTTTACATTTGCTCAGATCCTTGTGCTCTAAAAAGGAATGTAGCTCATAATCATAGAACAGGATGTGTGTTTTCATTTTTCACCCTATTTTATCCTTAACAGAGTAGCATCACCTTCCCAATGATGTTGATTTCTTTAATTTAATATCCTTTAACTGTTGTTCATACTTAGCAAATGATAAAACAAACTTTCTATTGGCAAAAAAGAGAACATTTTTATCTAAAGAGTGCTGCTGAGATTACCTGTTACCCGTTGATATTTTACTTTAATCCATCTGATTGGCATTTTAGCTATGGTTCAGAGTTTATGACAATATTAATTATCTATATATGTTTACTTTCTTTTTAAACTTAGTTTTAAACTCATTTTAACTTATTATTCTATTTTAACTTAATTTTGAAATTATAAAAAGAAGGTATTACCCTCCTTATCTAGATTTAGAAGCCTTCTAGCTGCATTCAGCTATACATACCTGAACTCCACCGAAGCCATTAGGACCCAAAAAGCGCTCACACTCTGCAGCAATGTCTGCCCAACGCCACTCAAACAAGTGGACAATAGACTGCCTGCCGTACCTGAGGTTGGGGTCGTGCTGGGCGAGGCCGAGCCCGAACAAAGCTACCAGGATGAACCACTTCATATTTTACCTGGATGAGACAGAAAAACCACACTCTCCTGCTGCTTCAGGGTGAGTATTTATACTCAGTTTGTCTCCCTCCTGGAACCAATGAGAGAAGAGCACATATCAGGACAGAGGACAAACAGATGCTTCTTTCTCATGCCTAACTTGTTTAGTGGAGAAAAAATAGTTTCGGAAACGTGCAAAAGATCCTAATGCTTTTTAATCATTTCCTGAAACATATCCAGCGCAATTTTTGTTTTAAATTCTCCTTGCAGATCCAAACAAATTTAAACTCAAACTTAAAGAAAAACATGTGCCTTGTCATGTGCAGGGTTATTATTGTAGATTAAAATGAAAATAAGTAATAAAATAAAGAGGAAGGTGGGACTGAGTCCTTATTTTAGAAGTCATACGTAAGTCTGAAGTCTTTGCATTCAAGTCCTGAATTATGTACCAAGTCTGAAAATTCCCAAATAAAGGAAAATCAATGGATTCGTGGCTTAAACATAAAATCATCATTTTGAGGGAAGGTATCAAGTAATTTCAACTTAAAGGTCCTAGAAGTCTCAAGTCATTTGTGTTAAATCCAAGTCAGGTAGCAGATCTTCTTTTACATAGTTGAGTCTGAAGTCATCAAATATGTGACCCATGTGTGACTCTTTGTTTTAAATTGGAAGTAAATAAAAAGGAAACCCTGCAGGGAAAAATAAAACTAAACCAAAGCGATGTTGACTGCTTACCAAACTAATTACATTTTTTAAAAAACAACAAAAAAAATAACTTTATAAAATTATTATTTTAGTGCCACATTTTGTATTTTGTATGATTTTGTTTTTTATTTAACCTTTATTTTACCAGAAATAATCCCATTGAGATTCAGAATCTCTTCTGCGAGGGTGTCCTGGCCAAGACAGCAGCATAAAAGTTTCACATAAATGGAACAAACAATTCAAATCAGACAACATAAAATATGTACATAAACAAGCAACTAGTAAAAAACAAACTGAAATTTCAGCCCTTAAATAGTCCTTAATCCTACTTTCATAATATTTCATACTGATCAAATATTCCAGTTTAAGGTGCTTCTGTACCTCACACCAGGATAAAGGTGCAAAGACTTTAATGGCATTCTCACCAAAAACAGTTTGTGTTCGAGGAATGGCAAACATAATTTGTCCATCAGACCGGAGGTTACATCTCCTGATAGTTTTAGGAAACAAAAGGGAACACAAATAAGGAGGCAATCCATTCGAAATGGCCTTGCAAAGCAAAATGTACCAATGTTCCAGTATACGATTGTGCAAAGAAGGCCAACCAACTTTCTCATATAAGTTGCAGTGATGAGTACGAAAACCAGAATCAGAGACAAATCTTAATGCTGCATGATACACTGAGTCTAGCATTTTCAAGGATGACAAATTTGCATATAGAAGACCTTGCCATAGTCAGTTACTGACAAAAATGTCACTTGAATTTATATCATTTAAAAAAAAGTTCCTGCTTTTATCATATTAATTGTGCAACAGTAATTTCAAGCAATCAAGAGCAACATCAGCCCACAAAAACTTTAATTCTTAGCTTAAACAATTTCTGGCTTTTACATTATCATAATACTATAGTTGGTACTATCTTCAGTTATTTTTATGAGGTTCATCTTGCTTTGATTCAAATATAAAGACATAAAACTTGCACTTTAAGCCTTTCTTACACTCAGACCAGGACAGTTCAGCCTGATCTGACGTGTTTATTTAGTTCAATCGCTGAGTGACTCAGCAAGTTTGAATTTTCCATTAGTTGCTCAACTGATTCTGAAAAACAATCTATTTTGGGGCAAAGCAAATAAAAAGGCAGAAAGTTCCTGTCTGTATTAAGTGCTTTTAAATAACGCGTTTTTGTACATTGTGCAGTACATGCAGTCAACCCTTTTAATTACACCTGATCAAATATGTGTACATTTCTGGAAGAAAGTGACTGTCCTTGGCAAAAATCTGGCAATTACAACTAAGTGTTGAAAAAACAGCCACAGTGAGGGGTGGGGGGCTGGTGGGTCGGTGCCTATTTCTTTTCTTCTTGTGATTTTTTTCCCCCTTTTTTTTGTACATACATACAAACACATTATTAATCATAAATCTGCAAAGGCTTTTATGCATCTGCAACTGATAGTTTTGTCTTAAATTACCATATCTGCAGTCAGTTTTACATAGCATAAAAATGTTGGAGGTGCAGCAGTTACAAAACATCATTGTGTAACCTCACCATGTCATAATCTGTTTGAAGGAAAACCAATACTGATAAGCTCTTCTCCAGTCAGAAGAGCGGCAGTCCCAGTTTGTTCAACTAAACTAAAACCAGTCCTGACAAAACACAAGCATTTTCCCATGGCCCACCACGACCACCTGCTTCGTCACTGCATGTGGGTAAAAAGCCACGCTGCAGGGTGTCAGCTCAGGAGAGAAATGTATGGCACTGTATCAGGTTAATTCACACCATGACTTTTGGAAAGTTTACGCATGAAACTGTCTAAAACTCCTCGAAATATAGCCTAGATTTCATAGCATTCCACTTCCCCGTGTAGGTGCCTGTTACAAAGAAAATCCTGAATGGATGAGTGAGAAGGAGGATGTCACTAAGATAGTGTGTTTTATTTATTTATTTTTTTATTTATCTCATTTTTATTGATAGAAGAATGTGATTAAGTAGATTTACTGAAGTAATTAAGTACAATATTAAGATACTTACACTTAAATTGGCCAATTTCCATTTGATGATATAACACCTCTATTCTCTATGTTTTAGAGGAATTATTCTCTTTATTCTGATACACTTATTAAACTGCTAGAATTTCCAAATCAAAAACTTAAATGTGAAACATCTGATAAGTTTATAAATTCTGAATTACCCAAGATCATATAAAGTGGTGACAATTAGATCTACTCGGGTGGCTTAGCTCACTACCAATGAAGTCGGTTCAATCCTCATCTCATTCAGTGTTGTGTCTAAGTGTTAATGTGTGTGTTTAAATTCCTGATGAGCAGGTTGGCTCTTTGTAAAGAAGCCCCCTTGCTGTTAGTGTGTGACTGGGTGAATGCTGACTTGTGCTGTAAAAGTGCTTTGAGTAGTTCAAAGACTAGAAAAGAGCCATATAAATACAGTCTATTTACTGTGACAACATTAAAATGCTGCTAACATTTAGTATCTAGTGTTTATTATAATAGTAATAATAATTTTTTGTTTGTTTTTTTAATTATTTGAAATTTTATTTCAAATGTGTTAAAAGGAAAAAATATCATACATAAAACAAGCAAACAGTAAAAAAAGGAGTAGTTTCAAACAATGAAAAGCTTATAGTGCAAAAGAAATGATCAAACACTGGATGACTCAGTTTACACATCTGAAAAGAAGTGGGGAGGAATATTAAAATCAGCTAATACAAAAAAAAAAAAAACCCCAACATAAAATATTTCTCATTTGATGTAACATCTAATGCTTTACAGTCAATTGCAAATATTTACCACCCAAAATAAACAAATGTGCAAGCACAATTAATAGAAAAGGGAATAGTTACGTCTAAATTCTTACAGTGGGTTTCAATACAGTCCTTACCCTGACACATTCCAAAGAAAAGAAAAAAAAGTTTGCATAGATTTTTAAAAATATTTTTACACATACATCTGTGGTGTTTCCTAGAAAATTAAGAACACTGAAAAGTCAATGTAAGCCACACAAAGGGTCGAAAGGATGCTAACTTTGTGCAAATGTGAAATCATGCTTACTGTCCTGAAAGCAGAAGGGCTTCATTATACTGTAATTACCACTCTCCTGTGAGTTACTGTCTGACTGTGGTCAGCATATTATAATGGTGACAGAATAAACTTTCATATAGCAACAGCTCCCCCAATGGTTCTTGTGAGAAACTGCTTCTTCACAGCAGCATATACATCCTACATATCATTTTGTGCTAACTTTTTATCATGTTTCCCTTAAGTTAATATCATAAAATATGCATAGACAAGTATATAGACACAAGTTCTTTGTTCATAATATGAATACAGTTCATAAGCTATTGATATAATCACAGACATTAGGACAAAACCATCTTAAACCATCAGTTCTGTGTTTAAAAGTCTATTAACTGTATCCAGCATTGTTGCTCTACAAGCCACTGAGACAAAGCATTATTAAGAGAGTTCAGCATGTGCCTGTGTCACTGTGAGTGCATGAAAACAGGCAGTAAGTGACATACTGACTGTAGGTCTGTTGTGGCACATCATGCATCATCCCACCTATTGACTTCCTGACCCAGCAGCCGCTCCTCCCGTTCCCCCCTGCAGGGACTGTGTCAGACAGACATCTGACCTGCCTTATTGGGTTTCGTTCCGGGTCGCTCCCCCACACCAGTCTGTGGGCAACAGGCATGTAAAAGTGAAGGGGCCCTGGCACATTTGTAGTGAAAACAGCCACTAATAACTCATCTCAGCACAGTGATGACACAAAAGGACTAAAGGAATAAAGATCTAATTTTAGAGTGCACGTTTTGTTGTTGGTTTACGATGCCCCATTCTCAGCAGCCGCTGCACTGTTCTCTGTTGTTCTGTAAGGCTTCATGAGAAGTTCAGACAAAGGCAGACAAGCACAAGCTGAAAGGCATCAGAAACATTTATTTAGTTGGGAATCAGTTCAGGCTAAAAGTCAGAGAGTTAACTCTTGCATTTTGAATATAGTACCTCATATAAAGCTGTGTTCTATATACAAGTAAAACAAAACATCAAATGGTTTCTTCTGTCCTCTTTTTCTTCCTTTTAAACAGTGCCCTTGGGATCAAAATAGGAGGAATGTATTAATGTATAGTAACAGTTTTTTTTTTTGACACATGGGGGCAGCAGAAAAGCTGCCACCTAATACTGACATATTCTCACCTTTTAAGTCGACGTAGTGAAGTTTTTAGTAAACAGACCATTTTTAGGCACCCAACAGTTATAAAGCAACATCTTCATTCATCTGTTTTGGGTCTTAGGCAATTCCCGAGGGAAGTATCTGGCTCTTTAGCTGCTAAATGTTCCACTGTGTTCAACAGTTAGTCGTTAACTGTATCCGTCTGCTGTGAGGTGCTGAGCAGATTCTATGCAGAGAGTGTTTTAGGGCTTTTTCACTGAAAACAGAGCTGTAAGAAGAGTGCAAGTGAACAAAAAATAGAAGCTGCCGGCCAGACCGATAACAGGCCGAGGCCAAGGCATAGCAGTTGTAAGACAGAGCTTTTTCTGTAAAACCACATTTGCTGGGACAAGTTTCAAAATCACTAATTTTGTGCCACTTGGACTGTTGTTCTACAGTATGGTTGTCAGCATAAAACAAATCCCGCAAAATTGCAAGTTGCACGAAGCAGGGCCGCCAGACTTGCTCTAGGCTGTTCTATCAGAATTAGCACTTTCTTATGTAATAATGCAGCCAATGTTTGCAATGATTTTTATGTCTTTATGTATGTACTGTATGTTAGGTGTGGACCCCAGGAAGATTAGCTCATTGCCAAGTCATCAGCTAAAGGGGATCAGATAAATAAACAAAAAAACGATAGAGCTGAAATTCTCTATAAAGCTTCAAAAAGCCAGAGGGAGCTGCAGATTTGGAAGATAATTCTGGTTTTACTGTGGGATGTTGTGTCTCAGGAGGTGAAGCGGGTTGTTTACTGATCACTGGGTCAGTGGTTCATTCCCCACCCCTGGTCCACACATCCAACTGAGAACCACGGGTTGCTCCTCAGCTTCAGTTGATGCACAAGCCTGCTTATCCCTAATTCCACCGATAAATGCTAAAGTTGCATCAGGAGAGGCATCCAGAGTAAAAGAAACCTCTACCCAATGAATTATGTGGATCACAAACTCAAATTTCCATATTGGATTGGGTGGGGACACATTTTGCAGCAAAATGGAAACAGATGATCTGCTGTGGCGCCCCCCAACTGTGAACAGCTGAAGGAGGAAGAAGATTTGATACATGGTTATTATAAACATGCTGATTTTAGCCGCTTTAAGGTTTCTTTTTAATTACTGGCATGAGGTTTCCATCCTAATGATGCAGCACGCTCTGTGGGAGGAGATGTCGGAAGGAGAGTTAGGGCCCGTACTTGCTCACATTTTCCCATGGGCCCCAAAAATTCCAGTCAGACCAAAGTCCTTTCCTGTAGGACAACACAGGACATACCTCCAGAGGCGATGAAGGGTTTGAGGGGGACAAAGCTTTCTTTCACAGCTCAAGCTTGGAGAGCAGGTGAAAGGAGAGAAGCCAGTCATTTGATTCCTGCCCGTGGTTCTGTCATGGGAAAGTGGAAGAGTCATAGCAAAGGAGGGGGCAGAAGGAGGGTTCACTGTACACAGGGGGGGATGAGAAAGTGAGGAAAAAAGAGAGAGAGATAAAAGAAAAAGGGGGTCAGCAGGTTAAGAGAGAGGAGGAAGAAGAGAGAAGAGTAAAAGAGGTGGGTGCGCGGCGTGCTCGTCGAAGACAAATGAGGAAAAGTAGAGAAGAGAGAGTGCACGAGATGATAAAGGGGGGGTGCTGCTGAAGTTCAGGGCAAATGAGGAAAAACACAGAGGGAGTGAGTGGAAAAAGAGAAGGGGGAGTAAAAGCCGTAAAGGGAAAAAAAGGAGGCAAAGCTGATGGAAGGATAAGAAGCTGTATGTAGCTCGTCTTCTTACACCTCGGGTCACTCTTTTAGCCAGACAGCTCCCCTTGAAGAGCTGCTGGCAAACAGATAGCGAATGGTATGCTGGATAAAAGCAATGCGGTGCAGAGTTGAAATAGTCTTACTGGTAGAAAATGTACTGCAGACACAAAGCACAAAGCTGCATCATTCACTGGTAGAGGAAAATAAAAATCCACTCTATAATGGATGAAGAGGTGTCAAATAAAATCTCTGACCACATTTATGGTCCGGTAATAGTCTGATGTAAAGTGTTTGTCGCCTCACTGGGTACTGCAAAATTTTACTGCCCCTAACTCTGCACTATGCATGGCTTTTTAATGATCCCAGAAATGCCATCAAGTGCACTAACAAGTGTTTCCTCCTCTAACGAGAAGAGTGTCACCACATTTTTCCCTTTACAGTTTTAAAATTTTCAACAAATGAATCACATTCTGGGAGCTATTCAGCTTTCTTCAAACTCTACCGAGCCTATCAGGGAGGAAAAAAGTGCCATAAAGTGAAATCTACAGGCTTCTCTGATGGAAGGTTTCAGCCCAGTGTCCTCCTCTTTTTGCCGTGATGATATGTTGTGCAGATGTTGGGAAAAGCTTTCCATCTCGCTGCAAAGAATAACAGCAGCAGCGGAAGTCCCCCAGGAGAGGTTCACGCTCTGAAACGTGCTAATACACACACACATACACACATACAGGCAGTTGCAGACATGAACTCAAACACCTTTACATTTTTAGATAAGTCAGTCACTCTCTCTTACTCACACACAAACACACATACACACATGCTCCCCTCTTGTAGAGACACATGCTTCTCACATTGAGACATTAAAGAGACATATGTAGATAATAATCTTGATCATATAGATTACAGTGATTTCCAAATCATCCCTGACAGTGAGTCTTAAAACAGTAAGCAGGACAACAGTAGTCTGTAAATAAAGTGTTATTGTGATATGATTGATTTTTAAAGTTTGTACAAGGAACTTTTGACTACTGTGGTTATGAAGCAGTCTAAGTGCAATACTGATGCCTCACATCTCACCTACATCAGCAAATGAGACCACTGACGGTGTTTTAAAATGTCTTCGCCTGGTCCGCTCATTCAGCAAAACGCTACAAAACGCTTTATGGCACACAGACAGCAGAGCCATTTTGTTTTTTACGAGCATGATCGATCCGCTGTTCTCTTTCATAGTATCTATGGTTGGAAGCATGGATGGATGAAAAGGATGCTTTCCTTTTAGATAATGTCAGTATTTTGTGTTTATTGCCAGACTGATATTTTGTAAACAAATGTATGCACTACATAAATATTTACAACAGTAAACTAATGTTTTTGTCCAAATGTGGCGCTACAATCAACACAAAATGAAAGTTCCTTGGAGGGGCTTAAGATATTAAACTACCATTCTGTTGTAAAAGCGTATAATGTTGTTTCTGGTCTTGTTTATTTTGTTTATTTATTTTTCTCTTATTTTCTATGTAAATATGTTTAATGATTTCCCCCCCAAAATGCTTACCTTTAGTAAAAATATATTAGTGGGAGAGAGAGAGAGAGAGCAAAAACAAGGTTTTGGGTTTTGTCATGGCACGTTAAGTCAGTCAGTCTGTCTGCTGGTAGTTTTGTTAGCTTTACCTCCTGTTTTATTTTGAAAGTCTGTCTGGTGTCTCATCTTTGCCTTAGTGTGGACGTTCAAGCAGTCTTTGCCTGTGTTATCTTGCTTGTATAGTCCTTTGCCAGTTTTTTTTACCAGTGAGTTTGCCCTACAATTTCGTTCCATTGCCTGATTTTTCCTGACCACCTGTGTCGTGTTATCTCCTCGTCCCTCGTATATTTCAGGTGTGTTTCCCTTCCCTTCTTTGCGAGATCGTCTTTGCCTTAGCGTGAACATTTGAGCATTCTTTCCCTGTGTTATCTCTCGTCAAAAGTGTTTTTGCCTGTTTTTTGACCAGCGTGTTTGCCCTACGATTTTGTACCATTGCCTGATTTTTCCCGACCACCTGTGTACCAACCAGTTTTGTGAATAAACAGTTTTTGGGTTTTGTTTGGGTTTGCCGCTTTGGATTCATTCAGTCAGTGGCTTTGACAGGTTTAGCTCTGATATACTGCACAATCACCTTTAGTACAGCAAAGATGTTAGCAAACAGTTGTCTATTTAGGGACAGACAGACAGAGACAGACACACAGAAAGACAGACACAAAGCAACATTAACATTTATTCAGAGTCCTGCTGTATCTCACTGATGAATGTTAGTCAAATATTCGCTTTCTGTCAGCTCTGTTTTGATCTTCAGAGTAAAACATCTGGCTCTTCAGCTGCAAAATGTTCCACTTTGATCACCAGCTAACAATTGAGCTTTTCTGTCTGCTATTTGATGCTGAGCAGGTTTGTGGCTTTTTAGGGCTGAAATCAGCTGCCGCAGCTGAAAACAGGGGTAATTAAAACAGTGAGAGTAGAGGCCTTTGCACACCAGGTGTATAATGAATAAACGAAACAAAAATGCAAATTGTTTGGATGTGCAATGTTCGGATCAAGATCCTTCTCACCAGCAGAAACATCAATTTTGTACAGATACATGGGAAAATGAATTTCCGGAAAAGTTTTGAAAGCTCACTCCAAAGAGGGAATAATGGACTCTAGCCCAAATACTGGGCATCACATCTGGTGTTCATTCTGTGTCAGTTCATCGCACTAAGTTTTCCTACACACTTGAAAATGTGATGCACTGTTAATCTACATATACTGATTGCAGCCACTTTAAAGGGGTTAATTATCAACTTCATATGCTACCTTTTCCATACGGATATTGGACTTTTAAGAGACAGATTATAAGAAAATGGTATGTTTTTGTTTACCTCCCTATTTGGGGAAAACATATCTTTTAAACACCAACCACAGCTGAAAATGCATTCTATTATTAATTTGTCATCTTAACTCCAGATAACGCAAAGACAGAGGCGGGACCAAGTCTCAAGTCTTTATACTTACATTCCAAGTCAAGACAAGCAAGTCCAAAGTCAAGGCCCAGGTCATCAATGTTCGAATTTTGAGTCCTAAAGAAGTCATAACGCACTCTTCTTTTTGTAATCCAACAAAATTATCTTTGGTGCAATTTTTTTTCCAACTTTTTTTTTAATACAAAAGATACGATAATGATAATAATGCATGTTCAAATCCAAGTTACGCAATGATTTTACATATGAGCTGTCAAATAAGGCCAAACCTGATTTACGACTTTAAAAGAGACATGTGTATTTAACAGCCATCCACAAAAAGCCAAATCTACCCCAAGACATGCTGCGCAACATGCCTTCAAGGGCCTTTAATGGAGGCTCATAGAGGGAATGCTGTCGTGCTGCTGGTGAGTGGAAAGTTCACCATAAAATTACAGATGGAGTCAATTTTATGATCTTCTTTCACAGTAGTCAGCGGGAAATGAGAGCTTTGCTTTCATGGTCAGAAGCTGAGCAACAGTTTTACTGTGAGGAAAAATTCCCCAGCTCTCCCTTATTCCAGAAATGTTTGTAGTGTTTCCTCCTCAGACATTTGTTACCTTTTATGCTATGATAACAAAGAAGTGAAGGGGGCAGCATTTCAGCTGAATGGCCTTTGGGAATGTCTTAAATACACCTTCTTACTCTCATTTTTCAGGCGTTCCCTCAACAAGCATTTCCTTGATAAAAATAATGAAAGTTATGAAAAAATATATATAATTGATTTTGCATACTTATATAGCAGGTAAGAGAGGAAAGCACAGAATGATTTCTGAAAAAAGCAACCTTAAGATAAATCACTCTCAGTTAAAAAAAAAAAAAAAGAAGAAGAATTTTGAGAGAGCAGCAGGAATCCCTTTGACTCTCTCCCACACCTGACTGACTGTCAGCCATTTCTAGGATCTCACCTTTAAGATTGAAAGAGCTTCTTTTGTTTTGCAGAGCTGTGCCTCCAGAGCGAGGGGGGAGGAACATGAGAGGAGGCTTGGTGATGGAGTAGAGCAGGCAGGCACCTTTCAAATAACACAGTATCAACCAATGCTTTTATCATGTGCTGCAGCCCTGCCTCAACTCACATCAGCTCCAAACATGCCCTCTGATATCACTCCAGCCTCACTCTGTTGGTTATCTTACATTTGTCCCAGATTGTTTCTTTCAACACACGCTAGAGTTCACTAAACACGAAGTGAGCGTGAGGGGCAGCTGCTGTTAGAGCACCAAATATTTTGCCGAATGGAAATCTAAGTGGCAAACAAACAGCACCGCAAAACACTTACCAGATGATGACCAACATCGGCAGCAAAATGTGCAAGACAGATGTCTGTCTGAGGCACAGGAGGTAGCATTAGAGCACTGAAATCATCTCTTAAAACACTCCTCTCCCTCGAGAAAAAATAGCAACAAGTCTTAAAAGGCAAAGACGCAGTGCTGTAGGTCTCAGGCTTCTACTTAAAGGGGAATAATCACAGGTTGTATAGTTGGCTCGCAGGGGGAAGAGGTTGGTTGTAAACCTCGACCTGATCTCACGCTAATGAGCTTTTGTATAAACACGTCGAGCACCCGTCATTTGTTCTTTGCAAACTTCGTTAGGTTGTAAAACTGCGTTGTACAGTATTTGCAAGATCTGTCCAAGGTTCTGTCTTCAGTTGGATGCTTCTCTGTGTCTGCTGCCATAACAGTAGCCAAGAACTATTTGTGTACGAGCACTGGCATGAGCAAACACACACACACACACACACACACACATACTGTACTGTATGTGGTGGACTGGGAGAAAGTGGGTCAATAAACTTAGCCTCTTTAATATTAGCTACAAAAAGTTGTTCTGTATTTGATTAGTTTACCTGAAATATTTCTATCTAAATGATAAAACTCGAGCATTCAGCTTCAGAAGTGAATATTCGCCAGTTGTGATTTACTTCGCACTGTGCACCACAGGAAATTTTCAAAGTGTTAATACTTGTAACTCCTAATTGACACCCTATGTGGGGGATATCATCAGCTATTAATCTTTCCAACATTGCATGTCCCTCAGTCCTGCATGCTCCAAACACATGGTGTATTAATTAAGAAACAGTGTCCTCCTTTTCCAGTAGACAGAGATAGAAAGAGGGGGGAAGAGGGGGAAAGACTGGGGGAGTAATAAAGCACATCCTATTATATATATTGTAAGACATATTGCAAGACGTTTTTAACCCAGTTTTTCAAGAGAAAAAAGGTGAAGCATAATCAATGCGTCTGCAAGTAAGAGACATTGTTAACTTTGTACTAAACTGGTGACAAATTAAATGGGAGGCTTCCGAATCACAAATGTGTAAATAGTAGAAATTTAGACCTAGTACATTTAGAAAGGAATTGTTAGAACATGACTTTTTTTTTTTTTTGTCCTTTGCGGTTTAGGTGAGTGAAACTGGATCTTTTGGGAAGTGGAGGATCAGGATGAAGAAGATCAAAAGTCGGTTTATAGTGTTGTGCGCACAAGTCTTTCTTTTGTTTACATTAGGCAACATGCTGATGCTAACTTTGCTAACAGGACTTTTAAACACACTGCAAAGGTCTCTACATAATCTAACAATCCCACATACAATCCTCATCAAAGCTAGTTGAACTTCTGGTTGCCGGTAGATAACAGTCAGGAAAAAGAAAACATGTTGGGAGATGTCCAAGTCCATGTGTACTAGAGGTTTCCTTGGGGACATTGCAGCTCTCCCTGCAATAGATTATGATGATGAAACACTCTTTCTACACTCAGCACATCATTCTGCAAAGTGATGCACAAAAATTGCGAACGTTATTGAGGGTACAAAAGCATTTAGTCAAGAAAAGGTTTCAAATTAAAATGATTAATTGATTAAAATATACTTACTGCATTTGGTGAAGTCAAATTAAGGTCATTTCTTGTCATGATGATTGTGTCAGACAGGAGAGAAACACATTGAGAGAGAGACAGAAGGAGAAAAATGTGAATTGAAACTCAAGTTTATTCACATATTTTTTATCAATAACACTAACATGAAACCATCGATAAGTACAGAACTTAATGAATGATCCATACGAGCGACTTTAATTCAATCAGAAATGTTTGTTTCTCATACAGCAAAGAAATTTGGCATGAAAGTTTTTGTTGTTCACCAATAGAGGTATTTTGTTTTGATGCTATGTGACGAAACACTAATGTTCGTTTTGACTCACCATCATTCCCACTCAAAAGCCCCCTGGTAGGAGGGAAGAAGCAGAGGTGGATGGATGACAACCATCTCTTGTCAGATAACATCTTTTGTGGCTTTGCAGAAGAAACACTGTGTGGACCAGTTCCTTAGCATCACTGTCGTTCCCCAGGGGTCACAAGACCCTAACGACGGTCGTTCACATGAGACCAAAACAATGGTCAAGTGAAACCAGTGCTTTCACAGGCACT
>JAQLOL010000004.1:20032705-20050917 GCA_029783665.1 Naso thynnoides
CCCCTTGGATAAGAGGCGAAACGTCTTCCTAGACAAATACAAGTCCAGTTGCCTACGATTCAATTTGCCCAGAGATCACTGTTGGAGTTTTAAAGCAGTTTTTAACCCTAACCCAAATTTTCGTCATGTCTTGCATTTGTAAAGGAGAACAATGTTTTTTCTTCAACCTTTTACCGCTGTTTTTTCTTTTTTTATATGGATTTCCATACCGTTATAAGCCTAATACCCTGACACATACACTCCATCACCATAAAGCTGGCCAGAATACCATTTGGGTATTACAATGGATGTAGACATAGAGGCCCTGTAGAATATCCAGGAAGTTAATTTTGGAGGACTTCCATGAGGCATTCTGGAAAAATCCACTTCCAGCCAAATGAAATTAGAAGCTCCAGACTTGTGAGAGTTTGCAGCTGAATGAGATTCACCCCATCCAACCCGTCCCTGAGTGTCTATTTTCTGTCTATCATCTGCTCATCCCAAAACACAGCACAGTCACAGAGGACAGGACAAGTACACACCATTAACACCATGCTCTGGGCCTGTGAGCGCACTTGTCAGTTTCCAACACTAGGGGTCTCTCTAAGGATTTGCTGAATGAAAGCCAAATTGTTCAGCAAAACAAACCAACAATTAGAAAACTCCTTAGATCCAAATTAAGCTCAGCCTGTGAAGCGGGGGGAGGGAAAGTAAGCCATCATGTGCCCAGTGACTCCATCAGTGCAGCCTGGAAGTGGGCAGCAAGTTTATTCACTCTTAAAACTTGCAGAGGAGAAAGCTTTAAAGCCCCAGCCTGGGATTTCTCAGTTTGTCTTTCTGTCAGTTTTAGCTTCAGTTTCAGTTTCATTTGGCTTTGCCAGCTAAAAAATATGAAATATGTTACCAAAGCAAGTGAAGAGAGATAGTGGTTAAAGGAGGGAAAAAAGAAAAAACAACTATGGTGATCAGAGTAGCATTTATCCACTTACTGAAGGTCAACAAATCTTTTTATTACACACAGTCATCCAGCAGTAGGAGAAAACTGCTCATATTAACATTAAGGTTCTGTGTGTAAGATAAAAGAAGATGTATTGGCAAAATGGACTATTCATAACAGAATTTTCATCATTAAATGATCACCTGAAAGTTGGAATTGTTGTATTTTTATTCATTTAGAATGAACCCTTAGAGGGTGCGGGCCCTCATCCAAAGTTTCACTACCATGTGGCTATGGTGGCCCAGAGTGGACAAACCAAACACTGGCTCTAAAAAGGGTCTTTCATGTATTTCACAAGTTATCCAGCCATCGTAAGTTCTCCTAGAGGCTTGGAAGGCCTTAGTTATCTATTGGTTGCAATATGCAACCACACCACTAGATGCCACTTAATACTACACTCTGGACCTTTAACTAAATACCTCTACTCCAACATCCAGAAGTGCTTTCACATAAACAGTTTGGCTGCTTCTATATTCACAAGTCCTGTTGAACAAAATGTATAATCACACATTTAAACTAAGCAAGCAGTGCACCCAAAATAACAGCCAGACAATCAAGTAAACAAAGATACGGAGCCTGGAAGATGACATGGATGTCTTTTTTTTTTTTTAAACCCACATGCATTTTCTATTTCACATTCACATTTTATACATTGCATGCATGTTTTAATACAATGGGTGCACATATTGAATATATATTACAATAATATATGACAGAATAAAACACACGTGCAATTCACAAAACGTGCACGCAAGAAAGAAAACGCATGTGTGTTTTAAAAATAATGAACACATCCACGTCATCTGCCAGCTCTGTACAAAAACAATGACAGATGGAGAAAAAAACAACAACATCGAAATGCGCACACACACATGCACACAAAATTACCAAAAAACCACAACCACAACCAACCACACAACCTCCAACACAATTCAGTAAAAAATATTGTGCTTTTCCTTTCAAAATTACTATTTACATGAGAATATCTCGATGGCGTTTATACTTAGTGTATGACTTTAGAATAAACTACAAGAATAGAGTCTTTTTTTTCAATATTCAACTATTCATTTAAAAAATCAACAATAATTTATGTATATTTTTTTCCCCTCTGTCCCAAGAAACAACTATGGGGTGAAATATCACCTCCATTACTGTTTAGGTCCAGTGTGAGGGATTTACTGACATCTAGTGGTGAATTCGCCAATTGCAACTAACCCCACACCTGTGTCTTTCTCTCCATTTAGGAGAAACTACAGTAGACACAAAACTCGTGCAAGTATTGAAAGACCCTCCCTAGTGCAGCTATTAGGTTTGACCTTTCTGGGCTACTGTAGAGCAAACAGAGTCTAATGCAGAGGACATGCTGCCTTTGTAGATATTAAAGGCTTATTTACTCTTATGCAATAAAAACGCAACATTTATTCTTTAACATTATTATGCACCAATGAAAACATATATGTTTATTATATATAATTTCTGTTATATTCTCCAGATGGATCCACCTAAATCCCACACGCTGGATCAAGCAACATTTTGGATTCAGTGTTTACTTAGTAAATTCTAAATACCGTTTTTGTCTCACCACTGCAGCCTTTACAGCAAACATGCAAAAATAGGCATTGCTCACAGCGTTATAGCCTCATCAACACTACAATGCGTCAAGCCAGAACACAACTTTATTGAAACCCTTTTATGAGTCAAATCATCACCCAGCATTTGCAGCTGACGTTGATTTCAGCAAAAGGTTGCATAAAATTTCACAGACTCTGGATCACAAACCAGATTCAACTTAACTGAACTTTGGTGTTGTTTGAAGTGCTGATTGGTGCAATAAAAGTGTCTTTATTTCAGTTGTGTTCTCTTCTTTATTGAGTGTGATTAAGCTTTAGCCAAACGTCTGGAGCCGAGCCTAAGCCCAGACCATTAATAAGTGCATGTGGCACTTACCTGGAACTAGTCTGACAAAACCACCCAGTACTGGCAAATGTGGGTAACAGTGGTTTTTGTAACAAAGCTGCAGCTATAAGGCAATGATGTGAAATGTCATTTAAACTGACAGGGACATTTTTGTCACATTTGTCTAAGTAAGAGCTTTCTCTGAAAGCCTGGAATTTCTTTTACTGCCTCGCAGCGAAGAGTTCCTTCAGGATGAATAATGTCATGTGGTAAATATAAAAGTAGAATATCTCCTCACACATATATCGCTTCTGTCTCTTTTGTTTGTGTACAAAGGACCCTTTTCTTTTTTCCAACCTTCAAACCTTCAATCTCACACTTATTTTCGGCTCCTATCCTCACTGAACTACTCAAACTTCTCTCGGACTGAACAATGTGCCCACATTTCTCACCCACTTACATCTAAACAGGAACTTTCAAAGTATAGCCTTTAGCTTTGTGTGTACGTACTCCTGTGTTGTGTGTGTGCGTCGCCATTCACGAGAGGAGCGCATGGGTGTGCGTTTGCTTCACAGTTTATCCGTACATGTGATTTTCTACGTTATATTTGTTCCAAGGTATCAATTTGGTGAGCAGGGCTTGACTTGGTGGCCAGTAATAAACTTCTATTCCAGTGCTGCCTGTGCAGTGGTCGTCGCCACAGGCAACTATGTGGCGGGCCGCCCGTGCCGCCACAAGGAGAGCTATACATTTGACTGGTGTGAGTCAGACACAAGGCCACAATGGTGCACCAAGCTGTCAGGCTTAAAAGCAGCTGTGAGCTTTAAGAGCGGTGTTTTAGATTAAATTACATAGTTAAAACACTTAAATAAATGAATATAATGTTCCTTAATGACTGTGCATGATGGATTATCATGGGATTCACCGTGGACAAGCTGGTGTTCACTGTGGTTGTCTTATAAACTGGTACAGTTTTTTCTTGTAGAGATATTGAAAATGAAATAAACTCCTTTCACTGCTCTTAAACTTAATTGGAGGGTTTACTTTAAAAAATACTGTATAGTGAAAACATCAAATCATAATTTTCCGTGATTATGATATTAGCACATTATGAAGTAGTTTTAAAAGTAACCTTTATTTAAGAAATGCCTTATTTTTGTTAAATAGAACATTTCTGCTGCACTACTCCAGATTTCAGCAAGAACTGTTACCTTTATATAGCTACATCTTAAAGAATAATGTGGGTAATATTTTAGATGTAATTTTTATTTCCAGCCATAAAACCAGCAACAATGAACTGATCCTGCTAGCATTGAAATGATTCTGTATGTTTAAAACCTTATGTGTATTATTGCTCTGTGCAGTTTAGCTCCGCTGTTGACCTACTCAAAACACAACAAGAGTCACGCTGTTGCACCGGATGATATATTCATTCATTATGAGAAGTATAGGTTCTGTGCTTCTTTCTGCTGCTATAAATACTCATATAAAGCACCAAATGCATTAATCCTCGACTAAAAACAGACCCCGCAAAATTTCCCTACCTACTCAGCTGTTATGTAGCTGTCTTCAGGAACCTACTGATCCTTTAAAAAAATGAATGTACATATTTGTAACCTGCTTATATTTTTGGTTTTAATGTTTTTGTAGGATTTGTTGGGAAAAAAAATAGTACATGAAGTTACATCATCACTTTTGGATCTGCATTTATTAGTTTGTTTTATCGCTCCCCACTCTGCATGCTCCTCACAATGAGTCATCTACAAACATCCTTCGATCATTTACCAAAGCGCAACATTATTGAATTACTCCTGTTATTTCTCCTCAAACTGGCTGATCAGTTACAATTCTTAACTCTGAACAGTCATAACTTCCTCCTGGATTCCCTCCAGGCATTTTTTTTTTAAGAATTGCATAGCTGACAGGAAAAATGAAATATATTGGAAAAAATGCTACCTGAATCATGGTGAGAGTAAAGCTGTCTTTGGAAACAATGACACTCCTATTGGGAGGAATGATTCCACGTGCAGGAATGTGTTTAAATGATTCCAGACATGCTGCTCTCCCTATCGACTTTACAGGCAACAAGCATACATACTCCCACCCCCTCCTATGGACTGTATAGTGAATAGTAAATTGCTTGAGGACTACTGTTTTGAAGCCTTGAGTTTAGCATTTTGGGCTTCCCCATTTTGATTTTTTGGAGGGTGGAGGTGGAGAAGGTAAGCAAGATAGCTAGTGGTTAGCTTTTAAGCTCATGATATTAATTAGGCATAACTTTAGCCTTAATATCATATAAATTAAACAAGTTGTATGTATATATGTGTGTTGGATATAAATTTGCCTCTCGTTAACAGGAAAATCAGCCATAGAGACCAAAATTATTTCTCGTACCATGCTGTAAACATATTAATTTCTGCTGGAAAGTTGAGGTCTCTGGGGATCAGTTCACTTCTGAAGCCGGCCACAGGTGGCCAGTCGAGGAATTGCAGTTTTTGGCTCTCCTACCTTGACCTCATGTTGAGCTATGAGGGTTGCCACATACACAAACACACTTAATACTTGAATATTTTATCTGTCAGAGCTTTAAGGAAGTTGTTAGGGGCAACCAAGACGTTTTGCTGCAGCATCACTTCCCAGTGACTTGTTATAATATTACACATCTGAGACCTACAGGCAGCTGTTACTGCAAATGTAAACCCAGCTGATCTGCCACTTCTGAGTCAGAGTCTTACTCAGGGAAGTGTAAGTACTCACGCTGGAAAAGTCAATGGATCAACGTCACTCAAAAATGTTCATAATGGTCTTTTATGTTATTTCGGGCCCACCCAGCAGCTTCTTTTCTCTACAGCCAGGATTTGGCATTCTAGGCAGCCAGATGTTGGAGAGAGAAAACTTCAAGGTGGTGCCAACTCTCGACTCAAAAGGCAGAGTTTGAAGTACAATAGCTGAGAGGGTTGAAAGGAAAATGTAAATACATTTTTCTGAAGCAACAATTATCTATATTTTATTGAAAATAGTTTTCTTCTTTGCTGTCTTAAATTTTGCTTAGAATTAAATTATGTTTATTTTAAAGATCATTAGTTTTATTTACCTGTTTGTTTGTTTTGTCTTTTGTTCCGAAAGAATGAGTAGATTTCATGTCAATATGATTAGTGAGTTTAGCGTAAGTAAGCTTCTCTTCTCTCTCTGGAGTAAGCTACGCCACACTTCCTGTTTACATCCCCCAAATCCCCTAAATCTTTGAAGAATGTGAGCCAAATCCATCGATATTAAATATTAAATATTAAGAAAGAGAGCCAAAGGGAGAGTGACTGAATCTTGGACTTGAGGAGGTGGCTGAAAACAAGACGTTTGGTGTCTGTTTGGATGTCTAAATAGACTCTTTGCACATCAGCTTTTAAGTTGACACACAAGTGTTGTATTTATTACTTGACTCAGCATCCCCCATTGGTCAAAATATTAGTAAATGCAAGTTTAATTTTCATTGAGAATATAGTATTCTGTCTCTATTAATAACTCAATGCCTGGTAAAACAAAGAAAATTAAAAACATAAGATATAATTTAAATCTTTTTTTCCACCTCAGTCCTACCTTTAAAAATGTTGGCTTTTGATTGCTTTGTTGCAGATGCTTGTGGGGGGACGCATAGGCACCGCAGCTTACCAGCACCCTGGAAACAAAGCTCCATCCAGCTGGAGGTTACTGTAACCCAAAACCACCAAGCTGGAAATCATCCAATTTATACACGCTGGGAGGTGATGCACACGGAAAACAGCGAGCTGCTGCTGCTACTGCTTTTACCTTTTCCACCATAACTGTCACATTTAATACTAGTAACACTGAAGATGGAGGGAATATATAAAAACCTCCTGGCCACAGAGAGGAATTAGGTTATTGTAGGTTATTACTCATCAACCTAATTTTATTGTACTTTATTCAAGTAAAGTATTGTTGCAGTGCCATCAATGAAAGCTTTAGTCAGAGCCTCGTTGCAAGTGGAACAAAACCGCCCATTCATATTCTCAGTGTTGTGAGTGATATGAGTGCCGTACTCTATAATCGACCTCATCTGTTTTTCCATATCTTCAGCCACAGTTGTGTCTTTGGTCTTGCATGGGAGCACACACAGGCATAATCAAGAAATGGAACCAATGTGGTTTGTATTTTGGCCACTTTGTGTCTGTTTTTCTCTTTGCCACAGATCTCTTTCAGTGCACCAAATTTGAAACTTTTGGCCTTCATTGTTAAGCTTTTTAGCATTTTTATCTGTAAATTTGATATCCTTTATAAGCCCTACTCATATATAAACGCTGGGATTTAAAAAAGGATGAATCAAATTAATCGCTAATCAACTGATTACAGTCAGCAACAAAAATTACAGGAGCGGCAGTATTATTTTTTAAAGTTGATCCTTTATCTGCAGCATTTCACAGCTGGACTGCCGCTCAAGCTGTGACTTAGCTGAAAAACATTCTATCCAGATCGTTTAATTTGGAAGTCAAGTCACAGTTTCGCTTCTTGACTCTTAAAGGACTTATTTAGGATGCCAGCTCCAATGCTTGGCTTCCATCATGACCCACTTCGCCCTATTTGATTCTTATTCAACTTCTTTTTTACTCCATGGAAAAAAGTGACCTGGCAAAAACATCAAAATTACTTCCAAGCATAAACGTAATAATAAAAACATGTTTCAATGTGCAAAGGTAAAAGGGTGACAAACAATTATGATTCTGCAGTGTTTTAAAGTCTAACGGCCAATCAAATGCTCGACACATTTGATAGGTGTCGCCAGACAAAAATGACGTAATTTCATTGGAATATTGTGTCGCTCCACACTTTTATTTCATGTCGCGTACCTGGAGAGTTGGGTTCTGTTGCAGACATAAACATATTCTGTCTGGTAATGAGACTGGATATTCGCAGTGTTGCTGTGGCGATAGTCTTAACTTAACTTCCTAGCTGATATTCTAACATTTGTGTCAAATATGGTTACCATGGACACAACTGAAAGTTTTCGCGAAGCCTAAATTGAAATTGAAAATCCCAAAGGATAACCAAAATTATAATTAATCCCATGGGAACAGTTAATGTCTGTGTTGATTCTCAGCTGTCTACTCAGTAGTTGTTGAATCATTACACTCATCATCAGCAACAAAAGAGATATGTCAACCTCATGTTGGGACAAGAAGAAAATTCAGTCCAAAATAATTATTGTTCCTCATCTGAGAGCCATGAATGGCTCTATAAGTTTTATAGCAATCCATCCATGAGATGTTGATATTTCACTGGTTAAGTGAAAAAACTGTTGATGGCGTGAGAGAGAAAGTCAGAGAGATCACTAGTTTCATTAGTAGGATTCATCCTCTGGTGACAATGAACATGTATACAAAATTTCAGGGTGGTGTTGGACAAACGACAATACATCACAAGGCCCAGGTCAGGTTTTCAATTCCAGCAGGACCACTGAATACATGATTAAAAAAAGAAATTATCAATAATTTCTGAAATACTTGTCAATAATAGTCCCTTTGTCACTTGTCTTCTTTTATGGTAAACAGTGTGTTCATTTATTAAATCCTTCAGTTTATCAGTACATAGTCGTTATTCTTCTAGTTTAGCTAATGTATGCTGATATTCAAATAGGTTGCATTGGCACTCTTGATTTTATTCTCTTGCATCATACTTTCTTCTTATTTATTCACAAAGAAAGTCATTAACATCAACAGAGAATGACGAGCCAAGGCAGGCTTTCAGGCTCGTTTAAACAAACACCTGGAACTTAAAATGTCACTGGCTCATAAGAGCAAGCATCCAAACAGCTTCGAGGGCTGCTAAAAATAGGCTAAAATTAGCAAAATACTGAAATGCAAAGTGGCTTAGAGATCTGCAAATATGCTTGTGTGCTTTTGTGTGGAGCTATTATCTTAAAAATGGTGGTGGCTGGTTTGAAAAAAAAAAACTCTCCAGTGACTGTGTTTATGACCATGCATGTGTACCCACTCATTAAGATGTCAGAAGAAATATACCTGTTGCAATAAAAAGTTAGTAAGCAGAAATTTGCTTGGTCACTGAAGTGTAAGCGATGGCCTTTAACTCCGGCAATAAACTTTTACCTCTGACTGAGAATCTGGACAGTCCTCGGAAGAGCAGTGGAAAGAAAAACACTCTGCCCAAATGTTAAAACATTCCCACAGAGCTGGTTGGCTGAAAATGACCAACTGTTGTAGAGAGTTGTTGAGAACTGTATTGATCCATACAATAACCTTGCAGATCATGAAAAACCACAACATTAAACAAAAAAAACCCCATATAATTGTTGATAATTCACATTACATGAAGTTGAATTTGATTGAATGTAAGAGATTGTTGCAGATTTAAGGAACACTGAATGCCGCTGAGCTGCATTCACATGTGGTGATTTAACACATTTTCTGATTTACTGTTTACTACCTCAAACTTCGCTTCATTCCAACAGCCCAACCCTGCATAAAGAGCGATCGCAATGCGCACATGCAGGAATGTGACAAGAGTCTCATAGTCCCAACACTGAGGTTGCTATTGTACAAATGTCAGGGTGAAACTGGACTCAAAAAGTTCAATAAAAGTTTTAATGTAGTGTAGCAAAGATGACAACAAAGATTTAATGCTTGACCACAACAAACAAGAGTAATGAGAAACATTCATCTCCTATAAAAACAGCAACTCCCAAAGTGCTCTAAATCCGCTAAGGTTCATAAGTTCAAGCATCTTCAGAGTGCAAGCCTTCATCTCCACTTTCTCTTTGTGTGTTGCTCTTTTCTCTCATCTTTTGTGGCATCTTGTCTGTGTCTTTTAGACCTTATCTCAGTTTGTTTTTCTGGTTTGAAGCTGAGGACCCGTAGTCAGTATAAAAACTAGGATATTTCACATCCTTAGCTTTCTCCCCTCAGTAACAGGGCAGACTTTGGTGTTTTCTGTGCCTGGCTGTGTTTGTAAGCTTCCACATTCAGTGTCATTCGGTGTCTCTTGCTAACAGTTTTTACTGCTGACGACTAGAGACGGGGCTCATGGAGACTTTGGCTCATGAAATACGAGATGCTTGGGGCATGTTTAGATTATCTCAGACCTCTCCACTTAACTCGCCATAACACTCAGTTCACTGCTGAGACGAAAGGCATTCATCACACAGACCTGACAAGGAACATGGAAATAGGATGGGCCCTTTTGCAAACGAGTCACTTGTCAGATACAGTTAGAAGCTGAGCATCCTGATATCTGATCTCTACTTTTGTAACTATACAGACCTACATCTGAACTGCCATTAAACAATTGCACCTTTTTATAAGACAGCTTTGTGTTTGTCAAGTTTATTTTATATTCGCATCGGTGAAATTATTGTTTTAGATAATTTTGTATTGTTTGTTCTCTCGTGAGGTGTTTCGAAAAGTTCTGGTTAAGTATCTTGCAAGGTTTTACAATATCAACTTCTTTTATGGCTCAATCATGTGTGCGAACACTTACGACAAGACTGTGTTTCCCTGTTCGGCTGTTATAAAGCAGACAAATGGCTTTTGGCGGGAAGGGATGGGTTACGTGTCACACAACCATCAATACGGCTTTATGGACCTTTTTTATTCAAAATGGTTTATGTAATTTGTCTCCTAACTTCTCTGCTGGAAACTACCAAGCTAGCAAAGACCGTGGCTAAGACCAACAAACTAGACTGTATGCTACTCTGCATTGTTAGCCAGCCATGGGGTCTGTTAGTATAATTATCCACAGAGCAAACCTTATGCTTAAATTTGTCTGATATTTGCACGAAAAAACTCTCCAAAGGGCAAATTACTTTTATAATTACCATAAGGTGGCGCCTTGCAGATAGCTAGCAGCCTTAGCTGTCACTCATAGCAGCTATTCCATTCAGTATGCATAACTTTAAAATATATGTGATGAAAACTAGTGACAGTCCATGAGGTTTTCATGAATGGGGGAATTAGCTAAGGAGACCCAAAGCTGTTTTTTTTTTTTTTTTATGCCAGGCTGTAAATGTGTATTTTATCTGTAAAATTTGGCTTTGTAACATGAAAGTCTATTGAATTAAATCACTTTTTGGAGCCATCCTCGAGTGGCCTTCCAAAGAACTGCAATTTCTGGCTGTTCCTTTGCTTGCTTCATTTTTTCAGTCCATGATGTTGCTGTAAACACACGAACTCTAACAAAGAAAGCGTGAATACTGTGTAAAACAAATACTGAATGGAAAATCAAGTTTGGAATGTGTCTACATTGTGAAATACAGCTCACATAATTCACATATTGGGCCGATTGTTTAGTTAATTTGTTTGTTCTATGATATGATTCATTACTTTTATTATTATTTTTGTAATTGTTTTTATTATGTACACTGATAGGGACCTAAGAGTCTGAAATAAAGTTAAATTGAATTAACACCGGTGCCAAAAATACTTTCTCCTCTGGTGTTGTGTCATCTGTTTCTTTTCTCTTCTTTGCATTTGATTGTAGCGCTTAAAGACTTTCCATTATAAATCTAGGAGATCTTTTTGAAGGTAAAAACACACCTTCTTACACCATTGCAAACCCCTAGGTGAGGCTGTCTGGATACCACGTGCACCTATAATAAGCATGCTCAGACAAACATACATTCCACTCAGTGGTTATGCGGTCTGCAGTGTCTCGTGTGCAAGCCTCTCCACCCCACATCCACACACGGTCTTCTAGCTGGATAATTCATAGCATCAAGGATTTCTTGAGGTTACATCCACTTGTGATCTCGTGGAGGATGTCTGGGTTCAGAGGACCTGGTTGAAACGTGCTCTTACTGCAGTTTTTTGGGGGCAGATGATGGAGGGATCCATCATTCAAATGGTGACGTGTTCAAGAGCTCCCTGTCACCCAGGTGAAAATAACTCTACCTACAGAATTTCTAGGTGCTCCAAGGTTGTTGGGTGCTGAGGAAGCAAATGACAAGAGTCATCAATGAGGTGAATAATGACAAAATGTTTCTGCTGTAAGATGACCTTTCCTGGATGCTCCGTGGTGTTTCATAAGCATTACAAATTACAATACATGTGCAGACATACTGAATTACTGTCTATAACTCCTGAACTCAAATGACTGTAAATCTGAAAAGAGAGGTGTGTCAGTCTCCTGTTTCTGGAGCACAACTAGACGAATTTTATTCTGAAACTTAAAAGCATCCAGATTAAAAGCTGCATCCAATAGAAGAACAGCCAGTAGCCAACATTTTTTGAGACATTTCTGTTTTTATAGCTGCTCTGGGCTGAACCATGTAAGAAGCAGATACTTATTATAGAATAATTATACAATGTAATCTTGGTACACATTGGCAGTTAATGCATCGGTTGTAATCATATGCTTTCCACTACAAATAGGGCAGCTCTAAAGACAAGTCTTCTTGAAAATTGTAGACTGTCTCAGGAGACATGAATCTATAAGGAGCCACTGGACGTCTGTCAGTACACTTCGTCCTCCATCTCAGTCCTGTTTGAAAGGGAAACCGAAGACTTTAGTTTCGGTTGTAGGGATTTCAAGAGAGCTTGTCAAATTAAACTAAACATTTTGGGCCACGGTCCCAGGCAGCAACATGAACAAGAGGATCTGGCAACTTCTTCCAAACAACTTGAAATGAAATGACCAAAAGAAAAAAAAAAACCAAAAGGCAACCATCTGCCAGAAAAATCATATGCGCATCCAGGCTGCTTTGGAGAAAGTCTTTCATTGCTGATCGAGCACAAGGTCATCACTTTGGGATGAACTGGATACTTTTCCAGGGTGTACCCTGTCCTTGCCCAATGTCAGCCAGGATTGGCTTCAGCACCCCATGAACTTTCCAAAGATAAGCAGTTACAGATAATGGATAAATAATGTAAACATTTAACCGTATAATAACCATGCGACATCAGAAAATCAGCAACAGAGCTCACATTATCATGATGGATATTTTTCTCTGTTTTTCTTCAATTTTCTCCTGCAAATGTGAGAATGGGATATTTTTAACATGAGTTCACTCAGGTGAGACTAAGGAAAATTTCAAAGAAGGAGATCAGAGAATTTGAGAAAATGTTATTGTAAATTGAAAGTGTGGACTTTGGCACTTCGGCAGGAAATAGGTCACCATAAGAAACATTCTTATGAATTAGGTGATTCCAAGATGAGAGACACTTCCCCTGGTGTCTAGACACTGTTGGTGGTCCTGAGAGGGAGCTCGATGTTGGGACCACATTGAGAGAAACTTCTGCTTTTACATTTGATTGAATGGTTAGGCTTCTTTCGCTGAGGTGGTGAAGGGGTGGAGGTGGGACACAAAAATCCTTGTGATGCTGAAATGACAGCTGAATGACAGCAGGGATAGACAACATTTTTAAAGTTTGACAGCTAGCAGGTGATTGGATAGAGGAGAGTACGTCAGGTTTTGATTGGATGGAAACCCAACTGAGCAAGTGTGGTATTAGATACAGCGGGAAATGGTGCTTATGACTAAGAAGGCATGCACAAAGAGATTGTCTTCCTGACTGAACTTTCACCAAGCTTCGTTAGTCAGTTCTCAACCCATTGAGACTGGATGTTTTGTTTGTGTTTTTAGCCAAACTCTCAAAAAGTTGGTAAGTTGTTCAGCTCTCCACCAAGATGGTTCAGCCTCAAATATCTCCACAACTGTCAAATGTGTTTCCTTTTTTCTTTTTTTTTTCAGATTTTTTCGGTCCTTGGAGGATGAAGCATAAGCACTTTAATGCCGCCCCTGACTTCCAGCACCACCATAGGTCCAATTTTTTACTTATACCCTGAAATACCACAACATCTTCTGGATGTATTGCCACATAATTTTGAACAGATATTATTGGATCCTTGATGATGCGCCCTAATGACTTTGGTGATACCCTGAATTTTTCCTCCTGAGAACTGAAATAAAGGTGGCAAAAAACATTCATATGCACCTCAGCTTGAAATGTAACAGTTTAATTTTTCTCAAATCCATCATCAGGTCAAATTTGTATTTTTCACATACATTTTTCATGCAGGTATACCTGCTAAACTGATGAGTCTGACTCATGTTTAGCGTGGTAGTATTGTCAGTGTGACGTTAGCATGCCAATATTTTAGCGTTTAGCTCAAAGGACCACTTTGCATTAGATGGCCTACAGTCTCACAGAGCTGCTACTACCATGGCTGTCGTATCTATTGATTTAATTTCAAACCCACTGATTTTGTACATCTATTATGATCATTTATCATGAGTGCGATCAGTTTACATCCCCAGTCAGGAGGGAATATTTCAAATGAACTGAACTCAGCACCTGCAACCTAAGCTGATGAGCAAGATGTCCTCCCTTATCTGGTGGAGCTGCTTAGTGTTCAAGAGGAGGACCTTGTGGTTTCACAGAGTTGCAAACAGATGAGTTTCAATCTAAAAGGCTCAGCAAATTACCCTGAGTAAATAAATGTTTAAAATGGGCATGGCCCTAATAAATCAGGCCACTGTGTGGGCTCAGTCTGGAGTTTACAGTGACTAATCAAAACCACACTCACACACACGACAGCATTTGACCTTACTTTGAACGTAAGGCATGTGGCCACGCATCCGTATTTTCTATCTTTAATTCATCCCCTTTAATCTAATATACATTATCCAAAGTATTAAGTTTTAATCAGCCACATTTGCGCAGCGCTCCACTAAATCTTTACCCAGCACACTAATTATCTGCTCAGCCTATATGGTTTTAATTTCTGCCTTGTGATAAAACACATAAACACTGACAAAGTCTTCAGAATGTGGTTTGGTTTTGTGTGAGAATGGCTGCCATCGCACTATTAAACCCGTCTTTCATCGCAACACAAGAAAATTACAAATCAAGGGCAGGACTCTATAGCTACCACCTGTGCTTCCACTCTTTGTTCCAGTCATCTTCAACCATTAATTATTTTCAGGCCTCAGAAGCTCTGCTGTCCAAAAGGCATCTCAGGGTTCCTTGAGGAGCTCCTAAAATCTGGAAAACATTTAATATTGGCTAATGCGGCTTTATATTAGCTGTTGGCCCATGATGCTCAGGCTCTTTTCACATTCTTCTGCTTTCAGGAAACGTCTGAGAAATCAGCTCCACCCACCACTTAATTTGCATTTAATGTCAGGCATCTAGTGTAGTAGCTCTCCCGCTGCTCCATGCCCTCTCTTAAATGCTTATTTCTTTTTTTGAGAAAGTTCGGGCATTTTCTTCGTTTTAAGCTGCTGTTTTCCTCTAAGTCTTCGTCTTAAATTAAAATAAAAGTGATGATGGGTGCTTCTAGGAAAGTCGGATCCGTGCAAGATACTGCCCTGACCTGTAATTAGGCTGCACAGGGGTTCAGTGATGCTCCGCGTGATGCTGCTCAGACTTCTTCCTCAGCACAGGAGGCGGATCTTGGGACAACTTTCCCGGCTGCTGATTTGATGAACGGAGGATTGTCAGTATCTGACAGGGTACTCAGGTTCAGCGTTGCGGCGTTTGTCCAGCCTCCTGACGGTGCGCAACTCTCAGGGAACAGAGTGGTTTGTGCTTTTTTTTTTTCCTGCAGCCCTTTACCATCAGTCTGAGAGCTGGGCTCGAGGGGGAGCGGATCTGAAGGGCCCAGTCTGGCTGTGTGAAGCATACTTAGACTCTCACACATGGCGCTGTAGTATAAGCACATCTTTTGTGGACTGTGGAAAGGAGCGAATTTGATTAAAAGTCGCCCGTTTTTCTGTACAGCCGCGGGCGCTCACAATGGAGATGCAAAAGTGGACCACCAGGTGGAAAACGAAAAGGTGGCAATGGGATTCAACGCTATCCGCTGCGGTCATATTAATTTTAATTCTGCAAGCTGCCAGTGTCAAAGCAGGTAAGAAGCAGCATCACATTAACGCCAGTCTGGGTGCCAGCTGCGCGGCATCGCAGACAGCTGGAGAGCGCCCTGTAGTCTGGCGACCAGCCCATTAGTAAGGTGGCCAGCGACATCAACTTTAATTTAGTACACTGACAGTCGCTGGCGAGCAAAATCACTTTAACTCACTGCCAGCCTTTACCAACTTGCTCATTATAAATAATCAACCTTTTCCAAAGAGCAGGTGATACTTTTTGTGTGCACTGTTTTCATATTACCGGCAACTTATCTCATGATAATGCAGAGAGGTCGTTGGTGCTTCAAGTTTATTGTCGAGTGACACTAAATTAAGCCACATCACAGGACTGCACCTGCATCCAACTTCCCATTAACTTAAAGGGCTCCAGGTTCCTTTACAGTCTACTTTGAAGTTTTGAGGATGTCTCTCGTTGTTGTTACCCTGAAACTTACCTGAAAGTGTTTTAACGTGTCCAAATTCACGTGCGATTGATTGTGATTTGAAGTTTTTTACTGGTACATACCGACTCACGTGCGGCTCTATGAGTTTCCTCTGAGTATCTAAGTAGGTTAAGTCTGCCATCCAGGTGTGATCAAAGAGGAGAGGCTGACAGTGATGATTTATTTTTGACACAAATACTTTAGTGGTTTGCTTAAAAAGATTGCCCTAAAATTTACCAGTGGGCCATCAAGCTGCGTATACGGTGAATGTACTGCTGTAATTTACATTTAGTTAACTAATTTAGGGATCTAATAAGATAACATTAAAAAAAAACTTCTTTGTGTACCTTTCACCACTTGGCAATACAACTGGAAACCTTTAATCTTTTACGCACAGCTTTTACGCACGACGTTTGGTAATACAACTAAAAGTCCACATATGGTGCATTGAGTTTTTCCGAAGTATCAGTGAAAAAAGAGCCTGACAGTTAACTCAAAGTCACAAAATGCATAAAATTCGTTTATTGTTTTTTTAAATAAGCTTTCAACTGCCTCACTGACAGCTGTCAGCAGAGTTTACCGTCAGTGAGTGCTGTGTAACTTTAAACCTAAAGGTTCTGTGGTAAATATCCTGACATTTTAAGCACTGGAGCCCAACAATGTGGAATTCTGGGAGTGAAATTCATATTCTGGCCTGAAGGATACCATCTCTCCACATTTTCCAGACTCCCACTAAGTCCAAGAAGGGGCGTTGATGGAAAAAAGAAAAAAAATCTAGAGTATTTTCTTTGCTTTAAAGCACATATGTGGATCACATTAACTTCTTCTTTATATTTCCTTTGTCTGTGCAGTCGTAGAGACATCCACAGTGTGGATTTAAACCAGGACTTATGTGTGTCAAAGTTGAGCATCTTTTTGGAAGCATTTTGCTTTTTAATATTTTTGGTTTTGACAACGGATCGTGCAACTTTTTTCAAAGAAAGATAAAGTTACTCAACAAGTTTAAACTTTATATGGCTTTGTTGACATTTTAATTAGAAGTTAGAATTCAATAGTTGGCTGTTGTGTGATGTATTGCATCCTGTCTAGACTTTTCTCATCTTAAGTTCCACCCCTTTGTGAACAATCACAATCCAATATTTCTGCCGTACAAATCCGTAAAGAAATCATTCAGCAGAGGGCAAATTGCAGAGAGCTCCCCAAAAATGAAAAGATCATATAAACAAATTCCACAGTGGCATGACTTGCCCATCACCCATCTTTCTTGACTCTGACTGATACTTAAAGTAACCATAATTGCATGATGTGTTTGCAAACATTTACAGGCTCTCCAGTGTACTTTAATTGCCGCCTATGCTGCCAACCTTCAGTAGATGGCAGTGACACAGAAAAGATGCTGCTGCACAGCCGCAGGGCCACAGACACATTAAGTCAGAATGTCACAGACTTAAAAGTTAATCACAACTCTTAAACATCAGGCTGTATGGCTCCAATGAGTTATGAGAGAGGGGAGTGCTGGAAAATTTTCCCATGCGGGTGAAAATGGTATTTTAAATGTTTGAGGGTCTGCTGGGGTAACTGCTTTAATGATTTTAACAGGTTTCTCATGTCACTACACGCAACTCTGCCTCAGGGAAAATCACACTCCTTTGTCATGTTAGTAGCTTGTTAACATGGCAGATAGTATATCACATGTCCCCGACAGCAGTGAGGAAGATGTGTCATTAAAAATCAGAGCGACTGACAAATTACCCCTCAGTCAGGACTGCGGCTTGTCTGGTACCTTTGGCACGAGAGAACCATCTTCTCTCTCTTGTGGTTTCCATCCTTATCATTAGAATATGGTTTATTCCCTCTTAAAGGTGGAAAGATGGGAGTATATTTTTCAAGATGTGTGGAGGGTATAGCACGCTGGCTCAGACTCCCACAAGACTGAAATGCCTTTAAGAATCTATGCCTTTTCATTTGGCGTCTATAATGGTTTTGGGATATTGCCTGTTTTTCAGAGCTTCTGTGAAGCGACGGT
>JAQLOL010000004.1:20051017-20074568 GCA_029783665.1 Naso thynnoides
GACGGTTCGCAGAGGGAGAGGGGCTGAGGAGTTGGGGGTGAGGGTGGGCGGGTGTGTGTGTGTGTGTGTGTGTGTGGGGGGGGGGGTTCCTGGCCAATTCAGCACATCTGGAATATATGAGGCCTTGAGGTATGCAGTAATGCAGAAAGGCATTCTGAAACTCACAAAGAGACCTTTAGTCCAAGCTTTCTTTTTTTCTTCAAAAAACCAGTAGCTCACAGCTCGGGACAATATTCAGAAGAGCCACAGACTTATTTTCTTTTTTATGAGGCATTTGGTGTGAGGTTAAAAACTTGGTGTTTGGTACCTCACATTGGTATTTTATTCCGTCTGTGCTCACGTCAGAAATCAGTCTGGCAATTTCAAGGACAAAACAAACCCTGTCTCTGAGATTGCTCATTGTTCGGTGTCAGTCACAAAGCCTTCTTTACTCCATCGCTGCTAAAAGTCACTGTGGGAGTAAATTTAATAGAAATCAATTCTGCTTTTGCTTCCTAGCGGTGCTGCCTGCTCTATGTCAACAATTGAAATTCATGAACTGTGGCTTCAGATGATCTGGACCCATATCAGCTTAAACAACTCCAGTCGTTTCCATCACTGAAGGGGGAGATCTGCAAAACTTCAAATGAGCTAAAACCTGAGACACAATCCCCGAGCGTGTGCTCGAATCAGCCGGGTTTGATTCACCACTCAAGCTGCTGTTTTTCTGGTCACATGAGAAGTAGCTGCAGGGATGTGGCCTTCTCAGTTTAGTCTCATGTATGTTTTAGTTTGGAGGGTACAGGGAGTGGTGCCAGGACCATAATGGGTTCAGCATGTGGACTTATAGCTCCACCCATCAGACCCCCTCCTGATCTTTGAAAGCGAACAGGAACTGCGCAATCAGCACTTCCTGGCTTCACATGCCACATGACAGAAAGTGTAAACATGCCTTTATTTTTTTCTTTTACTTTACTACTTTTTCTTCTAATATAGATCATTGCTGAAATGTACAGCAAAGAGCCGCGACAGAAAATGGTAAAAGTACAGACAGACAGTTTAGGGGCAACATTTTGCATGGAAAGAAAGAACATCTGGTAACTCCATCGATTGGAAAATAAAATAAAATGGCTAGAACAGTCCATTCCTTTACATAATATTCCTTTAAATAATAATCTCACTATCATTATATGCTATTTTAGTTCATTTATATCTCCTATCCAAAGTCTTGTCATGGTTTGCACATTTTTAGAGTATTATGAAGATGAGGAGATATCCTGCAATGTGAATTTTAAGAAAGCCGCCTGTCTGATCCCTGTAAGTCATTTTCCCACAATCAAACACACGAATCTCAATTTTTTTGCAGGGAAGGGGGGGATTTCACATCGAGCGTTTATCTGTCATTCTTTAAAGGCTTTATCTTCACAGCTGAACATTCAGACATTGTTCATTTCTGGGCCTTTGTAGAGGACACATCCTGCCTCTTGAGTGACCAAATAGACAAATGAGTAATGTGATGTCTGGACAAGATTGCACTTTTTTTTTCTTTGCTGCTGTGGTTTTGGTAACAGTTAAACAAGTGGCATTTAATACTTGGGTTACACCAAGTTTGGTTTGGCGAGCAGATTGGACTGTAATTTCTTTTACTGTCTGCTTGGACCTCTGTTAGCTTTGAATATTCCCTTCATAGCTGTAGGACTAATTTTCCTTCAGGCCAATACATACTACAGTATTAATGTGCGGCTTTAAAGTCTTTGTTTTTACTTCAGAATATTAATATTAGAACAGAAGAGAAATGTTATTACAAGTAGTGAATGTCATTAATTTAGAGGCAGCAAATGTTGCAACAGTTGTGGAAAGAAAGTGTTTGATTTGTCGTTTTGTTTCCAGCATTTTAGAAGCAATTAAAAATAACTTAAATGTAGAGACCCCTGAACAACAGGAGTAAAAAAGTAATAAATCACTAATTTATTCATGACAACTTAAATGAGATTATATTGACTCTGAAAGAAGACATAAAATATTTTTCCTCACAGAATGAAAAGTTAAAGTCAAAGCAGTAAAACACACTTTTGTCCGTTCCAAGGGGTTTTGCTGCTGCAGCCATATTTACTCCAGTATGAACAGTATCTTATGGTGGCTAATGTGAACAAACTGAAACTATTATATCAGTGTTTTTGGCCTTCATATCTTTTCCCTACTGCTTTTTGGCATTTGGCATTATCCTGCAAGTGTGACTCTTGGCCACGGCAGCCTTATTGGGTGGGACTATGTATGTTGTCTGATATTTGCTTATTTAAGATATCACATTATTGCATATGTTGGCGCAAAAATTACAGTATATGTTGGCTGATTATTAAAACGTGTTGTCAAAAAGCCAAACTAGATTTTGAGTTTAGAAATAGTGTCTACCTCACAAAGTTTGGATGCCAAAGAGCTCGACACATGAGCAGAGTTATCAGCTAAAATATTCTACTCAAATGAAAAAAAAAAAAAAATCATATCAGGATTTCCTTGGCTTTTCTATTAAAAAACAAATCATTATTGCTTGATAAATCATCACTGGGTTTTTTAAAAAATATATTTTTTAACTCCCAAGTACTGCAGTCAGCCTCAAATACATCATATCTGCTCAATTTATTGCAACAGACAGCATTGTTGTAATTCTGAATGTACATGTATTTTATATAATAAGGGATTTCTTTCATTGGCACAGTACAGTCAATTAATAACCAGCTGAAAGAACTGCACTGCCACAGTCAAAATAAAAGCCTGAATGAAACTTTTTTTTTTCAAACCTGCACTTTTCTCATGAGTAACTCTATTTCTGCTTTACTATTTTATCAATGACAGCCCCCATTCAGCCTTTCCATACGCATTATTTTTAAGCAAATGCAGCCTCAAGCAAAGGTGTTAAATGATGGATGACACTGAGTACAACTTTGTGCATCAGTATACCCTGTTAGGCTTCACATTATCACACTGCTTAGCTTTGCCTACATCATTAAATGCTACCTAACTTAACTGATTAATATGTTTGCTTGTGAATCAGCCCATCAGTATCTTTCATCATTTTCTTTGCAAGTATTTTATAGGTATTGCATGTATGTGACTCTCAACAAAGATGAGATGGAAGCAAGATGGTTAACTCCTTAGCTTTTGGGAAAAAAATCTGTGTTTGTTTCTTCTTAGCACAATGCGCTGCATTGCCTAACATGGTAGTTTACATGCCATGGGCAGTCCTTGCTGTCGAGCCCTTGAGAGCAAAATTCACAGGAATTAAACAAATGCAGCAGAGAGAAGAATGAGTAACTGTGTTTATGGCTGCACCGCACAGTAGTTTCACCCATAAGTTCCAGATCCATTGATAGAAAGAGAGTCTAGTCATGTTTAGAAGCTTATAAAGTTGCCCCCTGCTGTGCTCTCCTTATCCCATGGACCCAGTGATCAACAGCAATGAGTTTTATCATCCCATAGATGCTCTGGCATTTGGCTGTGGGGGTAACAGTGGAGGAGGTGAGGAGGCCAATTATGACTGCTGAATGGCTGCTAACATTTTTACTGCTCCTTTGCCAAGGTAGCTCATAAAGGAACAACTGCTCGAACTGACAGATTTGGCCAACAGCACAGGCGAGGGGTGTAGTGTTGACATATCATCAAGTTGCCAGGTCCTATTAGAGTTTCTGTTAACTGTTTAAATATGCTTACAGTGTACTGTACAATTAGATGTGCATTTTCTGCATACATGATGCACTCAGCCCGTTTCCAGCTTACTGAGAAATTACTCTGAGAGTCGAGTGCGCAGCAGCAACACCTCTACAAGCTGATTTATGATTAGCAAGGTAATATTTTCCAAATTACAACTGCACACAAATGCAGCATCATAGAATGTTTTTGACAAAATCCATACTTTGAGCTGCATCTTCTTTATTCATTTAAAAGTAAATTTTTACAAACATAAAGAAATATATTAACCCCTAAAATACAAAACCCTTAGAAACATCTTTTAACCCTAACCCTGAAAACAAAGTTTTGGAAGTATGCAACCTAAATATAGGAAACAATGACTGAAAACTTAACTTAAATGACTTATATCTGTACAACTGTTGGGAATTTTTGCTTAAGAGGCTCATGTCATCATTTCCTTTTTCTGCCTCCACAGCTGAGCCAGTAGATGTGCTGAAGGTTCTAGACTTCCAGAGCTCTCCCGAAGGAGTACGGAAAACAACAGGCTTCTGCACTGTGCGAAAAGGATCCAGTCCTGACGTTGCGTACCGAGTGGGAAAAACGGCGCAGATCAGTGCTCCAACCAAACAGCTCTTCCCAGGTAACCTCACCTCTCACCACAGATGCTAGTATTTACACTGATGTGATAGAAGCAAATATCAGTTGAAGAGTGCTGATTTCACAACAAGTGAACTCAATAATTATTTTAGGTGTAAGTGAACTACACACAGCATTTACCTGCTTTTTAAGGTTTAGATTCGAAAATAAAGATGTTAAAAGAGAATGAGCAGTATTGTTTGCAAGTGCAGCTTATGAAGTTCCTTACTTGTCTACTGCTGTTTAGACGTCCCTTAAACAAGGCCTTAAGGCTCCCGTGTGCTCTAAGCTAGATGCTAACCACAACAAACCAAAAAACAAGGCACAACTGAGACTGAGAGAGGTTTCATGAGTTTTCACATAACCATAAAAGGTCAGCATCATGAACCAAAGAGTAATGACACTAGCATGGTTGAAAATGTATCCACTCAAACAAATAATTGTTTATGTAAACATGACACAGATGCTTCATTTGCCATCTTGAAACCCTTAATAGCAAAAAAGAAACATATTTAAAACATTTCATTTTGACAACAAAACAGCAAAAAATGAGTTTGAAATGAAAGCCTTCACTACAAATACTTGCTTCCAAATGCTTTGCAGACCTTTAGTGATTGTTTTCTAGCAGATGTTTTTCAGTTGACCCCAGCTGAGCCCAAAGGGGTTGAGGGTCACTCAAGGCTGATGTGTCAAGTCAACACTTCAAATGTCAAGTAAACACATGACTCAGATAAGAAAAGCAGCACCAGATTTTTGTTATTGATATTTTGGGAAAAGCCACAATTTATTGCAGCAAATTAGTGAGAGGAATATTTCTTTTGATGCTTTGCAGACTGATTTTATCAGTGAGTATCTGTCCCGAGTTTGATTGCTGGCGAACTCTTGTGTGCTTAATTTGGCTCATGCAGTAAAATCCAGTTGGATTTTGCAATAGGCCTGACTCAGAGTCTGCTGCCCGGCTGTTAGTGTTAAATAAAAACATATTCATTTTATTAGGAAGCAGTCGACTCAGGGTAACGCCAAAACCACTTGACTGTATAACCATTTGGTTGCTACTTTGTTGCGCTAATTGTTACTCAGCTAATCTGAAGATTAGACAATGAACTGCAGAGAACAAGAATTATATCATTAGTGATGCCTCCAAAACCAGTGAGTTGTTAACAGGCGTAAATTTGACGTTTGTCAGTTTCACATCGCATATGTTGCTTTTTTCCAGCTAAAATGTAAAACCTATGGATTTAATCACAACCATAATGCATTGTAATGTATATGAATAAAGTTAACATTCACTGGAAGCCTTTTAATTCTTCATCACAGGGGAAAAGTGTAGAAAGAGCCCCTAGTTGCTTGCTTACTCAAAACTAACTTGGCAATAAAGTGTGTAGAATTTTATTAGGAACCGAATGCTGTTAAATAAATTGTCCCAGTCTGTTGTTTTTTTTTTAGTTTGGCTTGATTTTAAAGAACATAAAAACTGTTCAAAACAGTTTAAAGTATTAGAAATAAAATACTGCGGATTTTGGCTTAAACTGCAGACACACCTTACACTTTCAGTAAGGAAAATAAATGAATATAAAGGAGCTTGAGAGGTGAGATGTTGGGCTTGAGGTGCTTTAAAAGCCAAGTGTCAAAATGTCCTCAGTCAGAATAATTGGACTTTTATTTGCTCGTGATTAGTTATTTTGTCGTTGAACCGAGCTATTATGGTTTTTAAAAATATGGCATTTCTTTAAGTCTTTACAAGACTTGTAAAATATATGTGGCTCCATCACAAGTGTTGGGTCCTGTCAGGGGACGCCAAGGTCTCTTTCAGCTTCCTTAATAAACCCTGCTTGCTCCAGGTCCAGTTGTCTAGACACTGAAATTGATCCAAGGAGAAAAAGTTAGACAGCAAATAAACTTGCAATTATTCAATTAAGTTTTTATACAGTTGCTTTCATAACTACATCGGAGAGATGTGTCAAGAAAATGGGTAAACTTTTGGAGCCATTCCCCAAGGACTTAACTGTAATGCAGATTATTCTTCAAGAATAATGAAAAGCTTCCCTTGCTATCCCATGCTATGCTAAATATGAAGCATCTGCCAGATCTCTTATGCTAAGCCTTAGCTTAGGGCTTATGCTAAGTCATAAAAGGTCCATTGCTGAAAACTTGCACCTACAGTCACCTTTAAAACTAAATAAATAACACGTTTTATCTTGTTTATTTATCTGTACAAAGAAAGAGGTCAATGCTGGTTATGTGCTGGTGTTCACTTTGATTCACTGGAGACAAGAGGGTGATATCAATCTTCTCATCTAACTCTAGGCAAGAATAAACATTTTTTACACAATGTCAAAACTCTTAAAGTAGGAAGTTGGGAAGTATCCTCTAAAAAGAAGAAGAAAAAAACAACAACTCCTGTCCCAACATTCCCATGAGAGTTATTTAATTAAATGTAATTACAAATAATGAGGCTATACTTAGCAGTTCCCATGTGTGTAATTGCATGAATCTGAAGCAGAGCAATGCTGTAAAAACACTGATAAAATTGTACATTTCCCCCCATTTCTTGTAACTACATATCCAATCCAACCTCCATACCTAATGCTTGTTCCACCTTCAGGGGGAGTTTTCCCAGAAGATTTCTCCATCCTGTTTACTATCAAGCCCAAGGCTGGCCTTCAGTCCTTCCTGCTGTCTGTGTACAACCAGCAAGGCATCCAGCAGCTCGGCGTGGAGGTGGGCCGTGGCCCCGTCTTCCTGTACGAGGACCAACATGGCAAGCCTGCCCCGGAGGACTACCCCCTGTTCCGCTCCATCAACCTTGCTGATGGCAAGTAAGTGACTGACTGCTTCTCAAGAGGGCCTGAACACGTTGGAGGTCAGACGTGGGAGGTGGATTTTTGCATCCCCTGCTTCTTTTGCTGCTCTGGTTCCTATTTTCAGAGCTAAATTTAAAATCAGTTGTGTAGCTTGCTTGATTGGCTCAGAAGCGAAGTATCACATTTTGAGGCTCATCTTTTATCTAGATTTATAGGGTATATTTTACAGTAAACAAAAACAATCTGTTTAACAAATCTTCTCAAGCACTCAGAAAAGAGCATAGTGAGCTGAGACACGGCTATGAGGATTTATTATCATCTAGTGTTTGTTCAGTCATTAGTGCCATATGGAACAAGTCAGACGGTAATGGCAAATAAATCGTAAGAAGCAATTTGATTACAGTCTTTTCTTTCCCAGATTATTTACAGCAGTGCTACACTGATGTGCATTAATGAGCAGGATCCCCATAAATTGCATAGCTGTCCAAACACACTGATACATATCATTTTTACTATTTGTCGTCAATCATTTGCACAATTAGTGACAGAAATGCCTTAAAATGACTTCATGGCTGTATGTCTGTCATGAATTATATCAGGAAAAAGCATTGCAGTTTAAATATACAGTACAGTAGTTTCCTTTATATGTGGCTTGCAGTAGAGTACAGTTTAAACCTTTTGACACAGTTAAATGTTTACTTTCAAAGTTGCCGCTGTAATTATACACCATGCCAGTCCAGTTATTTATCAAATATTTATGTGATTTTTAAATTCACTGGGTTTGCTTGGGCTACTATGTCATCATATTTACTGTAAATAGCCTACTGTATGCTATGTTACCGTGCATACTCAAAAGAATTTAACCCGTAGCCTAAACATTTAAATTAATAGTTGTGCATGTTGAAAAATGCTCTTATTTGCTTACAAGAGCTAGATGGGAAAGATGATGCATCTCATTTTTGTATAAAAACTATAAAGCTAGCCAATTAGCTTAGCATAAAATTTGGGCATGCTTTCTCACTTTAATGATGAACACAGATGTTTTACATAATTAGTAGGCTGATTTGGACAAACACAAGTTAATGTTAGCTACTCTCCCCTGCTTTCAGTCAGAACAGTAGGCTAAGCTAGGCTAAGTACCTGCTTAAATAAGGCTTTATGTAGCTTAGAATAAAAATATTAAAGTGGTATTACTTTTCATCAAATCCTCTGCAAGAGAGCAAATAAACATATTTTTCATAATGTCAAACCTATCCTACAACAATGGAAGGTGTCAATTTTCTTAAAGTGTAGAAAGTGTGATTTAAATTGTACCTCTGACGAACTACTTTGTTCCCTTGTTGCACAGATGGCATCGTGTAGCTATCAGCGTGGAGAAGAAGACTGTCAGCATCATTGTGGACTGTAAGAAGAAGTTGACCAAGCAGCTTCTCAGAAGCGACCAGGCCGTCATCAACACAGAGGGCATTACTGTCTTTGGCACCAGAATCCTGGATGAGGAGGTGTATGAGGTAAGGCGGCCATGTTGAATCTCTGTTTACCGGGATTAAGCCAGCTGCATTTTGACTCATAGCATGAAATTCATTGAAAGGAATGTTTTGACATATAAAAAAAAATTAAAATAGTGAGATGAGGGAAGGGTGCCACTTTCATGTTTGTGCTTCAAGTGTTTCGCTATCATAGCTAAGAGGCGATTAGCTGGGAGGCAGTGGAAAGAAGTCAGTGTTAGCCTCTCCTCACTGTGCTGGACTATGACAACCAAAGAATATACTGCAAAAGTATTTTAACTCCTTTTTTTGTTTATGCATAAATTAAAAAATATTAGATGCAGTGCGGCAATTAGTTTGTTTTAAATGTTGCCCATTTGTTCTAGACTTCATGCTAAGATAAATTATCAGCTGACACTTAAAGCTGTGCAAGAGTCGGCATCAAAATGCCCACCTATCATTTCTATCATCTTTCACAAATGTAATGCAGATGTTCACCATTAGAATGAAGAAAAACTTTGTTTTCAGGGAGTTTGGAAAGATTAAGAGATTATGAAATTGAAAGCATATTGTGAATCTTATGCTCAATGAGACTCATTTACTGTTATGAAAAGGGATAATTTTAGACCGTTACATTTTAAGTCCAAATGCTTTTAGGCCAGACTTTTTATTTGTCTTTCATTAAATTGTGCATACAGTAAATGGTGAATTTTATTGGTCAGAACAAAATTGGTTTCATTGGCAAGCACCATGAGCAATGTCTGTAAAAGGACTATTTGCAGCGTGTTGTTCAGAATGCTTTTTTCCTCTCAACACTGGTTTTATTCGCTTGAATAACTGAGTTAATAAAAGAAAGACTGAAATCTAATAGGGTGCAGTTGTTAAAACTGGACAGTATCTTGTGCAAGATGTGTGCATTTGGAAGTATTTGTGAATTGACATCATATTGTTCCTTCAATTACTGTGACTATCAGAGCCTAAAGTCATAATTCACAGCTGACTTATTGTTGCTGAGGTAACAATTATGAGATAGAGATGCTAGCTGTATGGTTTAGCACAGGTGAGCTGAGTGGAAAATGTGAACTGAATGTGAGCTCCAAAGACAATAGCCTGTCTTTGATGTTTGCTTGTGGAATGTTGGCTAAGTAGAGCAGCTTGCAACATGTTTGCCTCCAGGTCAGAGATGTCTTTCCACAGCAAAATGGGATCTCACTCTTCTTTAATGACAGAGCTTTGGCATGGCTAGATATAGAGGTTAAAGGCCTAGACAGCTTAGGCCATAATAGGAGGAGTCAGTTCAGTTTGCAGCATTATTGTTGAATTTTACAACTCCTTAAATGACATTGAGCACTATAGTAAATGAGTTTTTTTTATAACATTACCAAAGGATGGGGTGAAAATAGTGAAAGTGCAGTGATTAGAGCTGAGACTATAATTAGGGGCAATTAACAGTTGAGTGAAGAGGATAAAAGTAGCCCAGCACTTTCACTAAGCCTTTTCTATTTTTAATGACCAGCGTTTTGGCTTTTGTGAGAGGTCTTTTTTTGAATGTATATTACGCTAAATGATATTGAATTGCAGCGTAATTTGTTTGTTCTCCTTTCAAAAAACCTGGAGAAGAAAATAGCTATTCCTTTTGTTCCAAGAATCAGGGTTTATAACTACGCTGTGGTGTCTGAGCTAGAAAAGCAGCCATATCTTAAACTGTAATTATTTCCTCTTAAAGTTTAATAACCGTAGATTTGTTGATTGCAAACTGGCTCCTGGAAGCACACTAATGGGCTAATTAGAGTAATTTAGGATCTTGACTAATTTGAATGTATTGCTATGGATAAAACAGATTTGCAGTGACAATGTAAACCATGTGTTCTGAAGTGTTGCGTATGGGATTATACTTTGGCATACATTTCTACCACTGTTGTAGGTCTGCAATTAGGTACATTAGAGGCTGTGCTTACCTTTGGAAAAGTGCTGTAAATAAACAAGAAGTGATAATGTGAAACATCTTGAGTCAGGTTATTATGTTCAGATAATCCCACGTATGTATGCATCTCAAAAAATTTTAGAAATCTTATATAGATCAGCCAAATTATGTCTTAAATCTAAAATGTTTAATTCATTGATTCTAAGGATTCTCATCTAGCTTAATTGTGTGGGTGTTAGGTCATAAACTCTGCTGTATATGTAGTTATTTCCGACTAGTGCAGGATAAGGCATCTTGATGACTACAAGCCAGATAACTACTGCAGCCAAATATGAGGCTCGAGCCTGGAGCTAGTTAGCCTAGCTTAGCGCAGGACCTGCTGCAGGAGTAGCTCTCTCTTAACATGCTGCATCTCGTTTGTTTAATCCTTACACAAACAGAATTGATTGATCATTGTGAGCTAGGCTAACTGTGTCCTGTTTTCACTCAGATATGAGACTTTTATCTATGATCTCATTTATCTCTAAGTCAAAGCAGCAATAAGCTTATTTATATCAGAGAATAGATCCCAGTGATTTCATTGATCTTTGGTGTCCTTTTTTTAAAACCATTCTTAAAGTTCCCTTTAAAAACACTTTTGGTCCATGACAATGTATATCTTATTTTACAATGTATCTGCTGATTATTCGTGATGGTGAGAGAATCAGTCCTCATCTTCTTGGAGACTTTCTGACATGTTCCTATGGATTCCAGTGCAACCTTAGTCAAATATGGAAGTCTATCCAGTTTTTAATTAAACCTTAAGATAAAATAATAAAATAACTTTACCTAACCCAAATCCTCTCTAAACCTAAAATTGCAATAATCTAGTTTACATATAAAATCACCTATATTAAGGTACTGAACCTTGGTAAATGATCCTACAACAGCCAAAACATTTACTGTAGCTTGTCAACTATTGTGGGATCTGGATAGTTTTAAATTAACAGCTATGAGAAGATCCTAACAGACCTAACAGATAAAGAAATTATATCTGTTTAGCATACCTAGCCCAAGCCTCACATCTTTGGAGCCATTCCCCAGTTTAATTACAGAGGTTGGCTGGGAGCTTTCTCACTAAAAGTGCTTTGAGCTGTTAGCACATGGCTACATTACTGCAGTAGATCACATAAGCAGGTGTCAAAGCTGGAAGCACAGGGAAGAGTGAAGGCTAGGGGAAAATATGATCAGTGTGTGCTTAGTCTTGGCTCAGATTGCACAGCTGTTTAAAAGATATGCTCACTGACCGGGCCTCCAAATGCCTTTCTCCCCCTTTTGCCTCCTTTTTCTTCTTTTAAATGAAAGCCATAAGATACTTGAATCATCCTCATTTTTATGCAAATCCCCTCTTCAGACTTTAAAGGATCTGGTGGGATTCTTTGTTTGTGCAGAGTCCAGCAAGTGTTTAGGTGTGTTGTTATGTCTGTGCATGCATGCAAGCATATGTGTGTCTTAGAGGAAGATCAGGGGAGAGAGAGGTGAAGAAAGTTTGTTTATGTGTTTGTCAGGACTGCATATAATGTTCCAAAATGCTGTCCCTCGAGCAGGACAGTCTTTGGCAGAGGAACCTAACAAGGCTCTGTTCGGCTTAAAACCTTAAAATGAATCATTGTTTATGGTTGAGCTGGCAGGAAGAGAAATGGTTTGACTGTTTCTCATCTGCCTCAGTCACTTTCAGCCTCCAGTACCCATCACAAAATGTTTTGATTGGGTTTGAGTAATAGAAATATAATCATTGATATTTGTCTGAGTGTTACTGTGCCTGAGAGGGTTGTCAGTCAGTCCGTTCCTTAGCTTTTCCAACTGTTATCTAACCCTAGTACATGATGTTCAGTGCTGAAGTTTGTCAAGTGGCCTGCTGGTTTCTTGTGCTGTGATCCCCACTGACTGGTACCAGCACATCCAGGACGTAATGTGATGCTCCTTGCAAACGTGTGCTGATGGAAAAGAGCTGAGTGAGGAAAAAAGAAAGGGAGATAGAGAAACAAAGAGAAGTGAAGACAAGCAAGCAGATGGTTCAAACAGTTTAGCAGTCTTGCGAGCTACTGGCAGGCAAAATGTTTTAATATCCAATGGGTGCAAGACATTTGTATGCCCCCAGTGCTTGAAAAGAAATGTTATCCCCCCCCCCGCTTAACCGCAAAGGCTGCATTTGATAAAATAGTGGAAGAAACCTGGAGAGAATTATATATTTTTCCTCTTCTTTGCCTCTTGCTTAATTGTTGTCCTTGTACAGTTTTGAAACTCCATCTCTCCATTTGTTCTTTCAAGAGGTGACCCCCCAAGTTTGGAAAAGCTGCCTTTTTAGATACATGTGTCAGGCTTGTGCCGAACTGGCAGAAAAGATAAAATAAAGGCAACTTTGCACAGTATGTGTTTTGGAAGCAAAAACATTTGCAAAAGCTGATCTGAGCCGTCGTTGTCTGCTCAGCCACATCTGGCTGATGTTGCCTCAGGAGGTTCAGTGTGACAGGACTGTCACAATGACATCATTAAAGGTTTTGTTTGAACTGTATCTTGGATAGAAAGTTATTCCATTGAAAGGTTTTTACACCAAAGTCTGTGGATCATCCTGAGTTGGGACATTATTTCTGGAAAAGCAAGATGCAAATACACATCTGCACAGTCATTTTAAAACTCAAATGATGCTGTAGTACTGTCTGTTCTTTCATTCCCTGTTGAGAGTCCACACAAGAGCACATATTGGATTATCCTTTAAGTCTAGAGGTGTAAAAAAAAACATTATACAAACAGAATTAGTGAACATGACACCCTTTGTTTCTCCAGCCTCTGCACTGCATATGCATTTGTCTTTTTCTGGGTCAGACTGCAGATGCTTCACACATACTTCCAAATGTGTGTTCCAGGTGCATTAATATACCACAGCTGTTCCTGCAAGCAAAGTGACCTTCAGTACCTGGCCGCAGACAGCAACTTTCCCTAATTACGGACTTACATGTTGTTCTGAGGTGTAGAGTAGGGATGCAAAGTCGGATTGTGCTGCCAGTTATTATCTCAGTTAGTTGTTTTGTCTGACTAAAATGGGCAAAAATGTCTTGAAAAATGATTAGTATTTAGGTTTATCAAATACCAATCAGTCATTTAACTGACTACAATTCTGCACCATCTTAAATAGGTCCACTTGTGCAGTTGTATCAAATACAGCAGCACTGCCATAAGTTCTGCCTGTACAAATATAATAATGCTAAGTTCGATTCAACGGTCAGATGTATTAATTAAACTATACTGAGAAGTGTTCCTAATATTTTCTCCTCTAAGAAGGGCAGAATATTGGCAAAACTTAATATAAAATAAATATAAAATATCATGCCCTACAGTACAACACCAACACTGACTATCACCTCAAAAGATTTATTGCCTGTTTGAAAGTGTCAACAAAAATTGAAAAATTAGGCTACAAGCTCACATTACACATACAAATGTAGGCCTGCCTAATGTAGTGGCCAGTGAGTGTATTGCTCGGTTTAAGCCTCCCATGCAGCAATTTGTTTGAAGGTTTTTTTTTCTCCAAAAAGAGGTCATCTCTTTGAACCGTTGTTTAAGTAGAAGCATGGATGGTTTGAGGCTTTGCCTTCCATTGCACAGTAGGTGGGATGTGACTGCATTCAGAAAAATGTCTGCCTGTAAGACTTGATTCAGGGCCAAATCTGATCGGAGCCTGGAAAAAAAAGCCAACATAAAAGTTGGTATCCCTCCAGAAATTGACACTTTAATGTTGATGAAGTTTATAAATCAAGTATGGTCTTAATTTTGTAGAGTCAGACACAAACTACAGCTTTGTTTATGTCTGAAAATTAGTTCAACAAATACAGGATGGGAAAACCTCTGGGCTTCCCGTCATCTCTGATCTGGCGCCAGCAGGAGTTTTCTGCATCTAATCAAAGTTGCATCTTGATTTTTGAGGTCAGTCATGTGCTTTGCTGCTCATGGAGGAGGTCGCCTGAGTGGCATGCAGAAGCTCATATTTGACATCCTATTATCAACACAATGCCAAGGACAGATTTCATGGTCTGCTGAGGGCTTGGAACACCGCCCACTATTAGGCAATCGTCCATCTGCCAGTTATTTTCCTTAAATGACTTCTGTTCCTCGTGGGTGTGGGCCATTTATTGGGAGGGATGCTTTTCACACCAGATGCCAAGGACACCTAACCCAAAAGAGGGAAAATCCAATGGTGTCTGTCTGCTGTGTTAGATTTCTTGGCCTAAAATCAGATGTGAAATGTCTGTGCTTGAGGAAAAACCAGTGGTGCGTTTGTTCCCAATACAAAAAAACAGCCATAATCTTACAATTGTTTGCTTGTGGGGGAAATGTTGGCGAGAAGGAGCCTCACCCACTTCAGTTTGTCCTTGTTTGTTCCGTCCTCCTTGAAATGGTTGTTGTTACAGTGTGAGATGAATGTTAACATGTGACAAAGCGCATTGTAGTAATATGCACATTGAACACAGACCCATTAATGGATCCATTGTAGTGTAGCCTAGGCAGATGATTTATCCTATTGTGTCTGTTCCAGCTCTGAGCAGAGTCAGAGCGTTGCTGTAGACCATTCCTGGAATTGTGACAAGGAACCTCAACAGATGCTCGAGAGATGTGCAAGACAATCCAGACAGTAATATCAACAAAAGCACAAAGATGCAGACAAAAGAGACACAGAGAATGAAAGAGGAGAAGAATTGGTGAAGGAGAAGCTGGGGGAGTATGGGAGTGATTAAATCATCGACTGGTTTTGGCTCTGAGGGAAAATTTGCAACATTTTATGTGGATGTCTAATCAGTGTTGAAGGCAAATGTGGTCAATTGGAGTAATAAATTCCTCATTGCTTGCTATATTGACCGATAAAACTGAGTTCATCTGCTCGCTAAACTATGACTGCATGTACCAGGAAGCACTGCAAGTGAGCTTCTAAATAGGACCAGTCTGATGTGGAAATTCTGGTACGGATGTTGACACCGATATCAGGGAGCCAGAAAATTCCGATATCTGATATATTGGCTAAATGCAATTATCAAATACTTGAAAAAGATCCGTAAAGGGGGCAGGATATCTTCAGTGCACTGAACAGTAAATACTTCTCTTATTAGGTTATCTGCTAGAAAAACAAAGTGATTATACCACTTTAAATCACTAGTCTAAACATTTTTACAGTCTAAAAAACAGTTTTAATATCAGTGCATATCAGTGAAACTATATGTAGATACCGATCTGCTATAGGCCAATATCGGCTGATAATATCTGCAAACCCGTATGTATGTCGGCCCCTTCCTCTTAAACCCACGCCCACAGAGCAAAATAAAAATAAAGAAATCTTTTTTGGGGGCTTCTCAAGCTGAAATAACCTGTATCTCTTCCTTAACACCAATTACATTGCCAGGATCAGGACAGATTTACTGTAGCAGCAGGAGAACTCAGCTTATTCTGTTAATGCAGCACACACTAAGGAATGTTTTTCCTTAACTGACTACATGTACTGCCAACACTGACAGGACACCAGCATAAAATTTAATGAAAAATGTGGTAAATTTTTCCTTTAAGTGTGTGAGGTCTCTTGACATGATGTTTTTGGACTGTCTTGCTTGTTTCATTTTATTTAGTAAAAACATTTTTGTTATATGTACCTTATTTTCTTTCTTATTAGGCATATAAACAACACTTGAAAGCCAAGTAAATGAGTGAGACAGAATGAATCCAAAAAGGCTTAGTTACTGTCCATGCACATAGGAAGAAGGAAGCAGACAGAAAACGTGCCGTCCTCTGTGTTTCTGGCTTGACTTTGGATTCAGTTGTGCTAAATTCTTAAAAGGACATAAAGTTTGCAGTGGCTGAAAGACTGTTTCTAATTTCAGCCCTTCTGTTTGTCATTGTAGTCCGGCGTATTGGAAGGTTCAGAAGGTGCAGGGTGAGTGTGTGTGTGTTTAGGTTCAGTAAGCTCAAATTCTGTCTTGCAGAAACGCCCTACTCTGCACTCAGTCAGATGCATTTGCACCTGGAAGCTGCCCAGTACAACCGCAGTTTTATCTGCTCACTGCTGGGTATTAAATGCCTGGCTCAAGAGCTGTTTTCACGCTCCCCACCCACATTTATTCTGGAGACTTGGGATCGAACTGACAACTTTTTGGTCGCGCATGTTCACTTTAGACCACTGTTATTTTAAAACCATTGAATTCAATGTCCAGAACATTCTATTTTTTTGGAAGATATTTTTCACAAACAGCAGTTGAAATGTTCAGAGCCAGGGTGTTACTGTTTAAAACTAGCTTTTTATTACCACATATGTGTAAGAGATCTTCTTCAGTGAGATCTAGGCTATATTTTTCTCTAAGATCCTTTAAACTTTAGAGATTCTCCACCACTAACACGTCACAGAGATGGCTAATCATTAAAACCCACACAGGTTATATTGTGAGACAACCCAGGGGTGTAAAATTCATTAGTTCTGTTTTCTGATGGGAGGTTATAGTATTAACAGTAGAAAGTTGGAAGTTTCTCCTCAGTGCCTATGCATTAGTCCATATGTAAAATGTGAACATGTGTAGTGTTCTTCTTCTGGTTGTTGTTTGGTTCAATGAACGCCCTGTTGACATTTGCTGGTGACATCTCATAGGAGCATGGGAGCAGTGAAATTTTAATGTATTCCAGAGGTTTAAACTTGTACAGATGTTGCCTCCTGTAATTTCATACAATCTACATGTTACATGCTTCCTCTCCTAGGGGCCACCCTGTTCATGGCCTCCTTTCCCCTTTGCATAGCACTTAGGTCATTTTCCCTATTTATTTGTCCTCCTCGTTACTTACTCCAGGTGAAGTCTGAGAAAAGGTCAGCTGAGGTGCCCATATGGTAGATTGGTATAGATGACATTCTCCACATCAGTGGCATAGCAGTTGCTGGTTTAGAAATTTTTTAGGAGACTATCATGGAAAAAGAGCCTTTGGCTGATGGAAGGGTTAGGAGTGGGGATCTAATTTCCTTTCCCAAAAGCTTATGAAAAACAGACGGCCTTAGATAAGTACAGACCTTGGTTATTTATCTGCTGTGAAAGGAGACTTGCTGTCCCTAATGGCTGTGTGTGGGGACTATACAATAGTCCTTTTTTAAAAGCTTACAGACTCCCTTAAAGCCTTGATTTATTCCATATACTTATCTGCAATTAACAGTCAAGAGAACACTGCCTCTGGTACTGTACAACATCTGCCTTGTTGTTTTATTGTCACGTTTTATTATCGCCACATTGGTGCAACGCTGGGCCAATCAAGCGAGGAGCAGAAGGTGCATACTTTTGCATTGACACTTGGTTTCTGTTTGGAATCATGAGAGAGACAAAGACATGGACGATGTGAGTGGTCTCTGGGGTAATTTTGGGCGTTAGAGCTTCAGAAATAAAAGTCATGATCATTTTCTGCACATATGCTGAGAGCTGATTGTCAGCTGGGGAGTTTCCAAGGCTTCAATGGGCCTGAAATTGAAGCTGAATCATCAGTAACAAAGATTTTCCACTGAGTCAAAAAAATAATTCATCAGATAGTCAAACCCTGTAAAATGTACTTTACATAAACATACTGTACAAAGGCATTGAAGTTGTCAACTCCAAATCCCAAAGAACTCTCAAATCATATTTTCTCACAAAGAATCAAAATCCAATTATATCTGTGCGCTGCAAACAGCAAGTAATTTCTAAAGATTATCCTTTCTGAACCTTATTCACAGTGTAAATCCGTCCAGTTTTGGATTCTGATCAGTTCTGGAAGAAATTAAGCAACTGTGGTGCCTTGTTTTATTCCCAGCTGCAGCAGCAAAGTGTTCTGTTTTGGCTTACGGCTCTTATTCATGCCTCTGACTGGCTTCTCCGAAGTAGCAACAGTGTCCAAGGCTCCTCGGTATTGTCGTATTTAGGGCCATTTGCCAAACCAAACTGGAGAAACTTCCCAGAAACTAAGTTGAAATAAATAAAACTGATGGCCATAACATAAACCTATAGTCCTGTTAATTGCCCAGCAGAATCGCTGTCTTATGTCCAGAAACAGTGAGGATAAATAAATATTTTTAAGCAGTGGGGGAAAAAAAGACATTCCAATGCGTGACTGAAAATCCTGTGAAATTTGCTGTGGCCTCTGCTGACACGCTGCTTTTCTTCTCCTTTTCTTTCAGGGTGACATCCAGCAGCTGCTGATAGTGGCAGACCCCAGGGCAGCCTATGACTACTGTGAACACTACAGCCCTGACTGTGAAACCCCCAACCACCATGACACCCCCCAGGCTCAGGAACCTGAGGGAGAGGTCAGTATCTGAAGGAGGGAGCGAGGAGGCTGAGTGAGATGGATTTAGGAGGAGAGATTAGATAAGTGGAGTCATTTCTTTAGAAGGAGAAAGGAAAAAGTGGAGAACTTTGAATTGTTTTAGCATTGTGCTGATTTTTCCATCAATTTATTAAGTAGTTGGAAAAGAAATATTTGCTTTATTAAGAGCAATAGTAAAATTACAGAAGAGAAAACAAGACAAGATGACTGTACGCATCATCCCTGCAAAAGGAAGTGTACTGTATATAGTTTAAAAAAGAAAAAGCTACAAAACGAAGAATTTGCATCAATGGCTTTCAGTAATTGAGTTACTCAATTTTCTCAAGTAATTGTTTCAGCCTTAGCTGGGCTGGAGGGAGAAAGCTGGATTTGGAGCTTTAGTTGGGATAATAACAGGAATTTGGAAAAAGGCTTTCAGGCTTGGGTGTAGTTCCTAAAAGTTAGGAAGCAAAAGATGAAGTAAGAGAATAAATTAGGAGGCTCACATGGATAAAAGTAAGTAGATCAGTATGCAGGATCGAGTTACTTAAACTCAAACTAAGGTTTGAATTTTCCTCACTTCATGTGAAGAAATGAAACGTGGTGATGCTACAACTTTCTGCATATGTTTCCATCCTCTGAAAAAGAATAAAACTGTCTTTTGGACATATGCAAAGTCAAAGCTATAAGCCTTTCAAAGCTTCCAGCTTTAAGCATTTGCCACTGACTCAATAACATCACAACCTTGTATATCTTACAGACATTAATGTAAGCTTATTGGAAAAGTCTTTTGGGACAGAGTGCATCATGTGACATGTAATCATAAAGCCAGGTAACTTTTTAGGATTTAAACGCCTGATGCGCTTGAAAGAAATTTGGCCATCACTCGCACTCAGAAGGTAGAAGCTAGTTAGCCAGGCTTGCTCACGGTATCAGAGTCCTGTCAAACTTTGTTTTGTTCATGTTTCAACAACTGCTGAGTCAGCAGCAGCCGCTGCTAACCTAATGATTTGTTTGCTCCACTTTATACAAACAAGGGGTCTAGTTAGCGTTAGTTAGCATTTAGTCTAGTAGCAGTCTGTCTTAAACGGGTCCAGTTGCAGTGATGGCAAATGACCAAAGTGTCACAACACCTTGAAACTTGATACATGTGCATGGAGTAACGTCTGTCAATACAAACTGCGTAACACAGAGAGTGCTCAGATCAAAGATGGAAAAAGCAAAAGAGTTATCATCAGTTCTCTCTGTTTCCAACCACCATTCTGAATCTTTTTCCTCAAAATCTTCTGTAACATAAACAATGGTCTGTGGCAGCCAGCAGAGAGTGGAAAACATTTGACCTGATTCTTCAGCCTGTCAGAGATACACAGAAAGCAGAAAATATTCTCTGTAAATTGGATGATCTTCGAACATTTCTACAAACATTCCTCCTGGCAAAACGACTTTGACAGAAACTTGAATGAGTTTCTTTGTTGTCTCCTTCTCGAGTCTGTGTTTGATTCTTGGAAGCATGCTGACATCAAAATACACTGCTGAGTTTGAACTCATCTCCTGAAATTTAGATCTTATTGTTACTGGCTCTACATCATCACTTGTAGCCTCTTCAGCCAAATCTTTTAATTGGAATACAGTTTTCTGTGTCAGGGCCCCATTTTTTCCTTTTTCCATCTTCTTTCTTTGTTATTTTGCTAGTTCAAACCTTTTCGTCGGCTGACATTTTCCTTTAGTATTTCACTAAATAACTGATGAGCTCACACTGGAAACTTTTCCTTTTACCCTGCCACGAAGTCTGAGCCCACTTTGGAGTGGCCCCGTGATTTATATCACTAACGAGTTCTACAGGCTCTGCCCAGACTCCCAGGGAAATTTAAGCTTTTCCTTCCCCAGCTCAACTGCCGGTACCTGGAAAAGTAGCCTTTGGGTCCCTGGTTCAAGAAAAAAAATAGAAGCCGGTTCTCTATTTGAAAATATTGGCTGCACAGTGGGTACCATGTCTTGGAAAATATTGCTTCATCATTATGTTAATCTCCAGTGCCAAGACAAGAAGCTTGTCAATTCTAAACAGACAGCAGGGAGCAGTTTGGATGCAGGAACACAGTAAATCTGATTTATTCGTTGTCAGTTTCAGTGCAGTTGTAACAGGAATAATTTTTCCAACATTCCGGCTCAGGATTTTGCAGAATTGGTTTTCGTCTGCACAACTAAAACAATTTCATTCAGACAAAAAAATCAGGGCTGAAGTTCAAATCTCACATCTCTCCAGATGATTTTTTACCGTACTAAGTGTTTGTGTATGTTTAGGTCTGAGCTTCTACCCCTCAGTATGTTTTTATACCTGCCCTCAACTGCTCTATAAAAATTACAAATGGTGGCTGTGACCAATCTCTGAGGATGCTCCTTGAGCTGAAACACACTGCATTTGCAGTCATCAGCTGTGTGTTTGCAGCTGGAATAAAAGAGGAAGAAGCAGTGATGCTGAAGAAGCATTTTTATGAGCACACTCCAGTATTTACGCCTTTCATCTGAGCCTGCGGTGAAGGCCCTCAGCTCAGCCAAGCTCTTCAACACTGTAAATCTTAAGAAATCTATCCTTCATTCTCTGTCTTCCTCTGTCTTTCTCTCCGACCCTCTTCATCTCTCCTCTCAGTAAGTCTGCTTGGTCTGGCCACAGTTTAGCTCTTGTGTGACCTTTCTCTCTCTCTCTGGGCCACTGAACAGAGGCCAGCCAGTGCTGCAGCAGCCGTGGATTCTGTATAATTTTTATGAGTTCAGCAGTCAGCCAGGGAGTAATATTTATCCCTGTGCTGATAGAGCAATGTATATCAGTGGCTGGTCTGTTAACTTAATCACTTTTTTTTTCAGAATTAAAGCCAAAGGAAAAAAGCAAATTAGCTGGAATCATATGGTTTTGACTCAGAGCTAAAGTGGCTAAATTGCATCATGTTATGTGGGTTGTGGGCAGTGCTAAAAAATGCCGACAACATTGGTGATTATGAAGTATAGTTTGACATTTTAGGGAAGGCATTACTCAGCTTTCCTTCCAATACTTAAATGAGGAGATCAATACATCTATCATGTCTGCATGGTTAGTATGAAGCTGGAGTCAGGAGAGGATTAGCCTCTTAGCTTAGCATAAAGCTTAGCATAAAGACTGTAAACAGTGGGAAACAGCTAGCTTTGTAAAACATCGACTTCATGCTTTTACACTTAAGTTTTAAACAAACAACATGTAACGTGGTAGTAAGTGAACTTTACAGATGCTTGTAGGCCAGCTAGCAGTTTCCCTCTACTTTCAGTCTTTATGCTAAACCAAGCCAACTGTTTCCAGTCTTCCAACTACATATTTAGCAGCAGGTCATGTGAGTGCCATCTCCTCATCCTCCAACTCATGCTAAGAAAAGAAGGAGGGTGATCATAATGCAGGACATTTTAAACCAGTTCTCCCCTGTGAGAGGGGGTTGGGGGGGCTGGAGCCTCTGCAGAGGGGGCATGGATTGCCAGTGGAAAATATGGAGTACAACCAAGTTGAATAACTATTTACTGATGCTATCGTGCTGACTTTTATTTCAATAAAACTTAATTAGGACACTTTTTTGTTAGTTGCTTCCCCTCTCACTGATAATTGAGGAAAAAAAATGTTGGTTGGGGGTCATTAACTTTTTTTGGCCTGTGAAGAGAGGCAACTCTTTCAAAGAAGCATAACTTCTGTCTATGGGTAATGTTATTGCATGGTGTTTATTATGATGTTTCCTCTCTGGTGGGTCAGGTTAAATTACAGTGATTCTCAAATTCTCAAACCGCAACATAATACACAAAACAGAACACATGCTGGAAAACGTTGGAGTTTGTGAAAAAAGCAAAGAAAGCAAAGAAAGATCCTAAAAGAAGCAGCTAAACATTTGTGAGGTGACACATGTTGTTGACAGACTTAAACAGTAGTTTACTTCCTGCTACTTTATTCTATATGCTCCCCATTATTTACCAACATGCAATGAGTCAGACCCTTTAATGCAGCCGCAGGGCCGTTGTTGGCTTCCAGAATTAAGTGTTAGAGGCAGATAAGTTTTTACTGGCATCACATTAACCTTCCAACATCCTGTTGGAAGCAAACAAGAAACTTAATTACTGTTTGCTTGGTTACACACATGAACCTTTGAAAAGTTCCATCTGAGGCTCAGGAGGTTTTGGATGGAAGGGAATGATTGCTGCTGTCATCCATTTGCAAAATGATTCAGTTTTATAATATGGATGTGATATTGTCATCATGTGACCATGTTATTTATAAAATAGCATGACGAAATGACATTTTAATAACTAGCCAACATGCTTTTAAATTCCATGTAAATAATGTATAGTTTGTCATTAAGACATTCTAATGCCTTATTTACATGATTGTTCTAATTCTTCCCTCGTCATCCCTTTTCCTTACAGTACACTAACTATGAATATGGTGAGTTCTATGACTACATTGAAGGAGAGTTAACCACTGACATTCCCCCAACTGAAAGAACCAAGACTGAGGTAACACCTGACTAATACGCACAGTTATCATGGCTGTTGCCATGAATAACACATACTGTATCCAAGAACTTAGATCTTTTTCTTCTTCTGTGGTCCCTCGTTTTCAATCTTTAATTCTTTCTCTTACCCTCCCTTTCTAAGTTTTATCTCACTGCCTGCTTTATTAGCATGTCTTGATGTCT
>JAQLOL010000004.1:20089927-20122294 GCA_029783665.1 Naso thynnoides
TCCTGGTATCGATGGGAAAGCTGGTCCCAAAGGAAACATGGTGAGGAATATTAAGGTCTTCTTATTTTTCATATTTAGAGTGAGGGAGTTTTTCTGCACACAAGCCCACCTAAGCAATGAAGGTGGTATGTAATTTGACCTGCCTGAGGGTGATTGCAGGTCAGTGACCTTTTACCCTTGTGTAACTTGACCAGAACAAAGGTCAGAGGTTATTTACTGATTAAAGATAGTTCATAGAGGCAGGGAGTGTCTTAAAATAGTTGTTAGACCTTTTACATGAACTACAAAGCCTGGGGACTGAACATGTCATGATGAAGAGGAGGAAGTTTTAGTAAAAGGATGATACAGAAAAGCCTTTCTGTGCCTGGTCCCATCACACACTCAGCTTCCCGGAGGGTCTCAGTGGGATGTTTCAGTGGGGGTAACAGATCATTGGTAAGGACAGCTGGATGAGCCCACATGTTGTCTGTGGTCACTGAGTCACTGAGCTGAAGGAGAAGCAGCTGTTCGGACACAAAACAACAGAAATGTGTTGTGCTTCTCATTAATGTCTCCACACTTAATGTCGATCTCCACGCTTTCTAAATAAATAGCAGAGCACTTGAAAGTTCCTGCAGTACTAGAGCTTCCCAAAGGGTTGACAAATCCCTCTCACCAGCTTTTAACATATGGATGTTTTTAACAGCTTTTACAAGTGAAGAGCTCAAATGTTCAACTGACTTCATTTGAATCGTTGATAAATGCACAACTTTGCATTTTGCACTCACAGCCCTGCTAACAATAACAGCAAGGCGGCCTTAACTTCACTGAATCCAGCGTTTGTGTTTAGTGTTTGTTGCAACAGCTGGAGCTGATTTCTTCACAAGGGTTCCGTCTGTTTTTGTATATGTTTGGTTTGTGACACACTAAATCTCAGCAGGGATACCAAACAACCCATCATTCCGGTTAGTCTCATAGCCCAAATCTAAACCCAGATGGCTCTGTAGCCCCACTGGCTGCACTTAGAGAAAGCTGTGCTTCATGTCAAGCTTATATTATGAAAAGCCATCAGTTTGTAGAACAGCTTTGAACTAAACGAAACATTGAATAAGTAGAGAACTCAGACAGCTCTTTTTCTCACCGCCCATTTGCACCTTTTTGTCTCAATTTCTTACAGATTGGGTGAAACAATTCAGCCAGTCTATCCAAGCAAAGTCGCCAAAACTTCATCTTACACAGTTTCACAACACCACATTACCCACTTAATACAATCTTTGACTGCTTTGATCCTAAGTATCTGAGTTATTTGGTGAAATTGTTTCTTTTTCATCAGTGGTGCAGATTAAAAACATGCAGTAGGATGAATGGAATGGAGTCAATTGGAGTAAGTGTAAATATTATTTTTTCTTGGTGTTGTTCAGGGTCCACAAGGAGAGCCAGGGCCTCCTGGACAACAAGGCCTGCCTGGTTCACATGTAAGTTTCTCCTCTTTCAGCTCTTTCCCTCCGTATTTATCTCATTCTCTGTCTGATAACTCTGCCTCTGTGTGCCCTATTCTCTCCTTTTTGACCAGTCTCTTCCTCATTCTGACCACGTAATGCTCCATCCTCTTTGTCGTATTCACTGTGCAAAAGCAAGAACTATAGACTCCTGTTTTCTTAATCAAACGTTGCTCTACTTCCTTTTCCTTCTTTCTCCCCATCCTTTATTCCAACCACTCAATGAAACTGACACTAAAATATAACAAAGATTTCACTCAAATTGTTTCTCTGCAGCCACAAGGAAGAAAAACTTCCTTTCTGTCCTTCTGAGATGAGACATATTGTACTGATTTAATGGCACTTATGCCGATTACTTTGCCCATCTGGTGGCACAGTGAAAAATATTCCATTTTTGAGTCATCTCTAATACAAACCAGTACACCCAATATTGTAGCCAGGACTTAATGACCATTGCCAGGTAAGATTTTCAGCCCTGCTGACGCTCACAGCATGGACAGGCTGGCGTCATACCACTGGAAAGTATTAGTTTGGACCTGTCTTGATGGTATACAGATTGAATAAGTAAATTCATTTTAGTTGCACCTGGCCAGAGACAGATTAATCCCTTCCAGAGAAGGCATTGGCCCGTAGAAAAATTGCACAGTTCACTTATTTTAACTGTTAATAGCTTTTTTAAATTCTTCATGTGGTGAAGTTTGCAAGATGTGTAACTATAAAATGACAAGAACAAACCTTCCCTATGCACAGCTGAAAGGACACATCTGAGTAAGCAGCCTGAAGCCACTGAGCAACAAAAGCAAATGACTGGAATTGAAACAAGCACATTACAAATACAGTACGACGTAAAAATAAAGTATTGACTTTCTCAAACTGACAAAGCAGGTGTCCCTAAATGAACCACCTCATTCTGTGTCCAAAAAAAAAAAAAAAAGTCTAAACGAGGCAGAGTGCTTTAATAACAGACCTCTCTCATTTGTCTTTCAGGGTCTCATCGGTCCTCAAGGTCCAATCGGACCTCCTGGTGAGAAAGTAAGTGAGGAGAAAACTCAGTCACCCCCTCATCTCCCGCCACAGCTCTGCTGTGCTGCACCGATAAGTGAGCGTTTCAGTCGAGACCTCATAAGTGATTCTGCAGATCGGTTGCTGTCTGAGGCTGTAGGCCTTTACTGGCTTCTTTGAAGGCTGACGCACACACACATACAAGGATGGACACACACAGACATGCACTCAAACACACACTCGTGCACACGCTATATGCATATTGCCATAGGACGACTCCTGCATAAGCACTTACTTCATCTAAGTGAAGGTATTTGTTAGTGGTTTTGTGGTAATTTGATAGTTATTTAATAGTAGTTGAAGCAGATGCTGTTATAGACAAAGAGGTGTGCATTCATCTACCTCCAGTCTGTCTGTTTAACTTCCTCCTGTTTTTATCACTTTCTCTTTGCAGGGACCTCAAGGTAAACAAGGTTTGGCTGGCCTTGCTGGCGCAGATGGCCCTCCTGTAAGTCGCTCACTCGACTCCCTTTTAATTTTTACGTTATTCAGTTAAAATGCCAACTGACAAGACGATCAACTGTTGGTTTGTCGGCCTTCTTTTACAGGGTCACCCAGGAAAAGAAGGTCCTCCAGGCGAGAAAGGAGCAGCTGTAAGTACAATGCTTCTTCACTCCTTATTTGCATTTTACAGGAAAAAATGTCAGTGCAGTTGTTTGTAAAGATTCATCATATGTGTCAGTGAACATGGGAAGTCCTGGATATGGGCGGACTTTGCAAATAATTACATCAGCATTTGTTTAGCCTACTTAGTGTGCCAGCAGGGTGAGGTTTAATATAACCTCGCAATTTAGATCCAATCTGTTACGCTGCCTCAAAAATAGAATACACTAAATGAGCCTATGAGCGCTCATTTTTTCCTGTGATTGGCTAATCTTGTGGTTTTTTGTGATTACCACCTTTTTATTCTATGTGGAAAACTGCAATGAGCTAGCACCAAAAATAGCCTGTTGTAGTAATGGGTGTTGCTTTTTTTAACACACATAACTGTGTCAAATAGCTGCTTGAAGAGTCCACTGTTGAATGAAAACTTTGGAAATCAATAATGACATCTCTGATGAAGCTGTCTGATATATCTGAGACACGTTACAGCAACGGTTGATGCATTCGAATAGATTATTCAGCAGTCACATAATGCCTTTTGTCTTTTAGGGTCTTCCTGGTCCAATGGGATCCATCGGCTACCCTGGACCTCGCGGTGTGAAAGTAAGCACTAACTTATTCATAAAGTATTATCATGACAATGATGAATTTCAATTTTTAAAAAAAATTTTACTCCTAACTCAATTTCCCCTCTCCTCAGGGTGCCGAGGGAATTAGAGGCCTTAAGGGTGGCAAAGGAGAAAAGGTAAGAAGTCTTCAGTCTCCACTTCTGCCTCAGTATGATTAAGAGATGTCATTCCTGTGAAAATGGAGAGTTATAATTCCGTCTCAAATGAGGCTTCCTTGGAATCCAGCAAGTGGAAAAACTCAACGCCCATCAGGCTGGCAGTTAAGCCCTTGTGCCACTGAGCTGTAATGGAGTGTGGCACATTAAAGGGGAATAAGGCTGTTTGTCAGGAGGTTTCAGTGGAGAGCGATCTGTTGCCATTGTTTACTTCAGTGGCTGTGGTTGAACGTAGCCTGTTGCTACTTCAGTGTCACTGGGTTGGATTTTCCTCTCAGTTGTCAGAAAATAAAAGCTCTTTGGAAATTACCTTAAAATCATACCATGTTGTAAAATCTTTTCAAATCCTTTGGGAGGTGTATTTTACCAATCCCAAGTTGCACATTATGTTTTATATTTATCATCTTTTATTCTGTTATGATTTAGAATCTTAGCTGTTTTATCAGTGATAAAATGTCAGGAAATTGGCATCAGTGTTCAGGATATTATGAAAAAAAAAAAAAAAAAAAGCAGCAGTCTTGAGCCAATTAAAGCAGAGCCTGAGAGGAGGTTTGAATGTTGCATTCTGAATTTTAGCCACAAGATGTCAGTAGAGCAACATAGAGGAAAAAGACAGTGAGCGGAAACATAAAAACTGCTGATGGAAATGCTTCATTTAAGTGGCCACTAGGTGTCAGTATTAAACTATCCCAAGGAGCACTGCACACTCACAGGCCTCTTTATTAGGTACACTTGAGCTAATGGTCAGTTTTGATTGACACTGTTGGACAATTAATAATTTAACTATGTTTATATTGAGATTGTAATCTGCAGTGGTCCAGGACTCGACTGCCTTACATTGTGTTTCTAATATTTTATCCACTCCATTTATATTTGAACATGGGGGTCAGAATATAAAAAACAACCTTCGGAGTATAATGCACTCCGGTACAACACCACCTCCACTCATTTGAATATTAATAATAAACTTAAAGAACAATTATTTCCTCTCTGATCATGTCAATAAAACTGGAAAGTCGAATTCAATCATATTAGATTAAACACGTGTAACTAATAAAGTGGCTAGTGAAATCGCCATGATAATTCTTACCATGATTTTATCGCTTATGTTGTCAATCAGCTCTCCCCTTTTTTGCTATTTAAAGTATTTTTGACATTACTTTTAGATTTTGCTGTGTGATACCAGATAAAACACTCAGCTCTCTGTTTTTCATCTCTTTCATCTTCAGGGAGAGGATGGATTCCCTGGTTTCAAAGGGGACATGGGTCTCAAGGGCGACAAGGTGAATCATCATCTCTAAGGAGAATACTGATGTTTGCAGCTGCAGAGAGCGAAAGCGTGGTAAAGATAAAAACACTGTTTACATCTGTTTTCTTTGGATCTAGGGTGAGGTTGGTGTGCAAGGACCCAGAGGAGAGGACGGTCCTGAGGGCCCCAAGGGCAAGTCAGGACCCGGCGGTGAAATTGGCCCTGCAGGACTGGCTGGAGAGAAGGTAAATAATCAATACCTGCCGAGATTGGGTCATAAAATTACAGATTTCTATGTTGCTTGGTCTGTTTTATTGATGTGCTGAAGTTGAAGTTGAAGTTCAAATGAAAAGAAAATTACAATTCAAATACTTTACAGAGTGATAAAAGGTTACAGCACACACATGTAAACACTCATATGTAGTCCTGCTGTGCCACGAAAGGCCAAATCAGGGTCAAGATTGATCTTTTCTTGCAAATGTCCTTAATGAACCGGAGAGGAGGCTGTCTGTAGAGAGCATTTTGTTATAGGTCTAGATTTACAGCTGTCTGGATAAGACTTTCTCCACCTCCCTTCAGCTCTACAACAGTCCCATTTAATTGGCTTTACACTCCAAACGGTTCTCCATGGAGCTTTGATCTCCAGCTTCCTGGTGCTGCAGTATTATACCCTAACAAATATGTATTAAAGGTTACAACAATATCTTCACAGCTCAGATTAAAGGATCGGAATATAAGCAGTGACTTTGACGAGAAATAATGGCTTGTGAATCCTTTAGAAGCGCTTTGATCAATGCACTGTGGCTAAAATGACACCAAAAACACAGTAATGATCTCAGAATAATTGTGATATAAGCAGCAATTGTGGAAAATTAAATATGATTAGGGATTATCTGAAAGGGGGAGACCTGGGGAAAATTATGCACAGTGCCAAAGTTAATAAGCAGGTTTTTAGTGATTTACTAAAGTAAAAAATCATGATTTGCCACACAGATAAGTGAATCTGGCACAAATAAAGACTGTAATTTGATTTCGCTTGCAATGCTGCTTTTGTGTTCTCAATTATGCATTATACATCCTCGTCCTGATTTGCTTAATATCACTGCATCAGCACAGCAGAAGTACAAATTACCAGCAGCAGAGTCTGAAATATGGATTTGTAATAAAGAAAAAATAAAAATAAGACTACATGACTTGACTTTTAATATCACAAGGATTTGTTACATCAGACTCTGCATACTTCTTAATGACCATACACTGTCAAAAATGAGCAAAATTGACTAAAGTGAACCCACATTTGGGATTAAAAGCCGAAAAAGGCCTCCGCACGAATGATGTCATGTTCATAAACAGGGTATTAAAAAATTTCCCACACTAGAAGTAAAACTTTATGGTTGTACGTTTATTGCTTTTTGCAAGGCTCCTTTGATTTTTACTGCAGGACCCGCTGATGTGTCTGGTGACACAACGAGACTTCATCATCTCTGTTTTGTTTTTCTCTGCTTCTTTTTAGGGAAAACTCGGAGTCCCTGGATTGCCTGGATACCCTGGCAGACAAGGCTCCAAGGTGTGTGATGAAAGTAATAATGAACTCTGCTAATCAATGCAGAGAAATTCTAGCCATGTAAGCCCCCTGCCCTGGATGGTCAAAGATCAGGAACAGCTGTAGGTGTTCTACATCTTGTCCAAGGGCGGTTCAGCAGCATGAGACGCTAAATCAGTAATATGCACAGTTGAAGGACAATGCCTGCTCACTGCACTGCTCTTCAGTGTGATGCTCATATACTTATGTGAGTGCACGTTATGCATATTTGTATATATGGGTGGGTGAATGTTTAATCTGCACTACAAAGACTTCTATCCATCTGTCTGCTCAAAATTCCCCCATCTTCACTTCTCTTTCTAAAATCTGCTAAGCTGCTGACTATCCTGAACTAATACAAACAAAAACCCGAGCAGACACCTGCTGTACTCTCGTCACAACTCCTACAGGAAGCCTAAGCAGCACAGTCACCTGCTGGAGTCATCAGCTGTCCTCCCTCCTTAAACTCTTCGGATCTTGGCATTCCTTTGCACAGTAGTGCTGACCGCCGTGCCACCGCTCCAGTATCGAGTAGTGCTGTTGCAGCTGCTTCCTCCATGCTGCTGTCAGCACTGACAGCTTGGCACTGATATGATGGGTCAGATACACCTACTCTCACAATATCCATATAGGCGAGTCTCCTGATCTGCCTGTTAATGTCAGCAGCATCTGAGCAGCATCTGAGATTCATGAGAGATCCTGACAAATTACTCAAAAGTGGGAGAGATAGTGAAGAAATATGTTACAAAGTTGCTTTACAAATGTACATTTGGCTATGCCTTCAATTAATATACAAGCAATTCTTCTTTTAATTGCTTGAATTCACTCTTGAATAAAAATTCCCATAATTAGAATTACTGTAATAAATATTAAGGCCCCACAGATAACCCCTAACCCGATACTGATATTAGAGGCAGCGAAAATTCAGATATCGATATTTCGGCAGATATTAAATATAGTATCATCTGACTGTGGTTATCAAATACTGACAAAGATATGTAATGGAGGCAGGATATCTTACATTTTTCCAAATGTCAATGCACTGAACAGTAAACACTTCACTTATTATGTATTAAATAATGGACTGCCCTCTGGTGGACAAACTATGTAAGAGCCCTATTTTAAATCACTGGTTCAAGCATTATTTACGGCCTAAAAAAACATTTTTAATATCCACACAAATCAGAGAACATACATGCAAATACCCATATATCTGCAACAGGCTGATATCGGCGGATTATATCTGCAAAATGATATATCAGTCAGGCCCAAATAACAATGTAGATAAAGTATGCAAAAACACAAAGGATATGCCTTTGTTTGTATCCTTATGTAGTGGGGTTTTTTTAAAAGGCCACAAAGGTTCTCAATGGACTTTAGAGTCTGATTATTTTTTTGAACTCTTTGTACTACAAAAAGGTTTTTGAAGAGACAATAAAGGCATCGTACAAACAGTGCCATAGTCTCCCCTCTCCATAGTCTGCGTTTAAAGGGTATTCTTTCAAAAAAAGAAGAAAAGAGAGAGATCCAGTTTTTTTAAAATTTGTGACTCCCACTCATAGTTAAAACACAGTGTGAAGCTGTCTTCAGTAACTTTTAATGAGGGTGATTTCGTAGACAAAATCTACCTTTTTAATGACACATTTTGACTCTTTAACTGATCAAAAAAATGGGAGAAATCAGCTACAGTTTACTCGTTTTCATCAATTGTGTTATAAATGTCACATTGTCCTCATGAGCAAGTTCAGGGTCAAAGTCCTGGCCCATGTGCAGCCTTTATCCCCCACAATCAGCCTGTGCACGAATCCCTCCACTGACTTTGTGCTTGGCTGCTGCACCCCGTCACTCTCTGTTAACAGCTTTCCCACACCGTTAATTCTGGATGCCATTTGCAATAGCTTCAGTGCACTGTCTTATCTCTGTGGTGCAAGTCAGGCTTGTCCAGCAGTAGCTCTCCTTTCAGTTTACCATAACTGCACCTCTGTGAAAAACAAATTAAGCAGCATAGATCTCCATTCCTGCTGTCTCTACAGTGTTGGACTGTTTACCTCTTGCAATTCTGCCCACGCTGCCTTGTTGTGGTGCCCTTGCCTATACTGCACAGTATTATGTCTGGTTTGCATATGCATGTGAGCTGTAATGAGAACTATAGATGTGAATTGCATCAGCGTGCATTTTAAACTCAAAACACACAGATATTTACATGACCTTGTACTGCAGCTGAGACAAAGAAACACTGAAAGTAATACTTAAGCTACCTAATGCTGCATAAAGTGAGGCTGTATTGGTAAGCTGTTTGGTAGCCCTCTTATTCATCCAACAGTAATTTCCCTTCTAGTATTTGTTTGACTGGCACCGTCAGCTCTATCAGGGGGCACAGCCTGCGAAAGTCCAATAACTAAATTGCTGATGGGTATCAAGGGGATCTGCTGTTTCCCATTCCTTTGTCTATATTTGCTCCCACTGCCTGTTTTATCTTCTTATTTTGCTTTCTAACTGTGCTAACAACCTAGCAGCGCCTCAGTCTGTGTGTTGGAAAGTCTCTAAGTGGCGAGGAGGAGCCTCTCCCTTTGGGCTCCTGTAAACCATCAAAAGAAGATTCTCGTTTTTTCTGTGGGAACTCAAACTATAAACTGTAGCCAAGCGATAACAATCTGCTGGCCACAGTGGCAGTACTTACGTTAGGACAGTTTCTCATTTAATTAGTCTTGGTCAGAAAAGCACAGAAGGAATGGAACTATTTTCCATTTGGCTTTTGTCACATTGTACCGGACAAAGACCTCTCTTGTCTGTACCTTCAAAGTGTCAAATGTATTTCTCCTTCCTGTCACTCATTTCTTTTCTCACTTGTCTTGCAGGGCTCAAATGGCTTCCCTGGATTCTCCGGAGCAAATGGAGAGAAGGGGGCAAGGGTGAGCCACAAAATTCATTATTCTCTGTCCCTTTAAAGACATGTAAACCTGATCACTGTGGACTCTCCTGTGTGGCAGATGGATTAAGTGTAGGTGGATTAGTGTAGAATACTGAAACAAAAGATAGCCTATGTATCCTGCTCGGTTGGACTAAGAAAGGCACAAAATATGATATAATAAGGTTCAGTTTAGGATTAATTCAGTGTCATTTGTTTAGAGTGCAAAATAATTAAGAGGTATGCTTTTCACCATGAACTTTACTGTGATTGTACACAGTTTGCATCAAGTCAACAAATCACAAATTTGTCTCAAGGACCTTTAAAATCTGTACAGTGTAAGACAAACTCCGTCCTTAAACCCTTGTGTCAGATAAGGAAAAAACCAAATAGATGTCAAGTGTACAGACCAATAGTTAAGAATTCAGTTGTGTCAGCATCAGCAGCAGCAGTTTGTTAATGAACCCCTAAAATGTGGCAGCAGTTCAGCCACTAGAGTATTAATGAGTCAATAAGGTCATTCCAATTCATCCCTTAGTGTTGGATGGCATTGAGGTCAGGGCTCCATGCAGACACACTGTTCTTAAAGCCGTGATCAGCAGTTTATTTTTGGTGTCATCGGAGAAAAATGTCATAATAACCTTTCAGGATATTGTAATCCAGGTGTTTTGAAAGAACACTAGACTTCTGGACCTCTCCTTGGCTCTGTACTCAGGAAAATGAAGACCGTGACAGGCACTTTTAGTCCAATCACAGTCATTTCAGTGAGTGCGAGTACCTATTGGCTGTGCTTCTTAGCAACAGGTGACGTCACTCCAAGCTCATTGGCTGTTGAAACAAGTGACATGCCTTAAATTCTAAAACCAGCCTCTGATGACTTGACAAGCTGAGTTGCAGATGACACCGTCAGTCGGCTTGTGTCGAGCTGAGACGGACTAGTTTACCCAGCTGCAACTTTCCCTGCAACCATTTCATCTTGTAGTGACTTTTTGGTGTAACTGGACTTAAAAGAGAGAGCGACAACAGACGAAATAAAACACGAGCTGGATCAAAAACAGGGGAAGAATGCAGCTAAGATACTTCCTTCAGAGTCAAGCTACAGCTAGTTTAATTTCCAAATGTTGTCTGTCCTAGCTTTGAGTTGGGAGCACAAGATTGCCTGAAATATAATGTAATATAATCTGGCATTAAGTTTTTCTGTAACACTGTCCAAGGAACTGAGCACAAACCAAAAAAAAAATCCTAAATGAAAAATACTGAATAAAGTGAGAAAACATGAGTGTCTGCATACTTATGGCCCTGCGGTTTCATCTGGATTTAGCACTTGAGGCAGGACTGACACCTGTAAACAAGCTGCGTAACCGCAGCGTGGTCAAGTTGAAGAGGGTTACAGATGAAAGGATGAGGGTTGTGGAGTGATTGGGAGGGTTGTCGCTGGTGAGACGCGCACGTCTTTGCTCTCAGACAGACAGTGAGAGGCAGCCACCCCTGGCCCCGGCATGCTACAACTGACAGGTAGTTCAAGCTGTCAAGTGCCTGTGGGTAACCACTTACGGCAGCAATTTGATTATTTATTTCTGTCCAAAGATGCTCAGATGGCTTTCCGTCCCTCGCTTAAACCCCCTCGGTCTGATGTTTGAGTGTCTTTGTTGTTGTAGATTTTCTTTAGCTTAAACTTCTAAAAAAGAGATGAAAAAGTGCTCAAATGTCTGATGGTACAAAGAATGATTTTGTCCTAAATCAAAGCTTTCGTTTTTCTTTCTCAGGGAATCGCCGGCAAAGCAGGCCCGAGAGGACAACGTGGCCCAACGGTAGGCAATTTGACTGTCTGCCAAATCAGCCCAAGCACTCCACATAAATGATTTATTGTGTTCAAATAAAAAAACTCTTTCTTTGTGGAGCTGTGCATGGTCTTTGTCTTTTTGTCTTTTAATGAGGAAAGGCACTGAATTGTACAAATGGGAGAGGAAGGTGCAAGACATTGATTACCTGTCCTTTACACAGTTACTATATGTATGCTGCTTTTTATTGTTTTGGTTTTTTAAAATATACAGAGAATGCCATTAAGTTTTCCTCACAATTTACGTTTTGTATTGTATAATATGTGTGCAGGGTCCACGAGGTGGTCGAGGTGCTCGAGGACCAACCGGAAAGCCAGGTGCAAAGGTGAGAGCCAGAGCAATACTGAGGTTATAAAAAAAACACATGAAAGTGAACAGAGGAGAAATAAATATTTACATGCTTTGTACAAACAGAAACAAGTTCAATTTGCTCTCATAGTGTATGATATTTTACACATAGCTTTGGGTTGAAAAACATATAAAAATGTAAACAATACAAAAATATCTATCTAATCATATGAATTTTTAAATCTAAATTTTTCAATTACTGATAAATATAAATATCATATAAGGAAAGTTCTTAAATGCCAACTCATGTGGAATTGAAATGTGCAGACAGGTTTGCTATGCAACCTCACTGTCATTGCTTTTGATCTAATTTTTATATTCTGACAGTTTTGACAATGTTTCTCTGTGTGCCTTTTCTTTCTCTCAGGGCACCTCAGGCAATGATGGACCTCCCGGCCCGCCAGGAGAAAGGGTTAGTGTCAGATGTGTTTTTGATCAGTGCTGCTTGAAATTTAACTTTTTGTTCACTGAGTTAGCTACACCAAAATTGGATCAGGTGCATAGTATCGTGAATCTTAATTTAAAGTGAATTACAGCTATTTATCAAGTAAAATTTTAATTAACAAATGCATGTGCTCCACAGTAGCATCAATAAAAGGTGCTATGGCTAACCTTCAGCACCTACTACAGTGCAAATGCTATACAGAAATTAGTTCTGTTTACTGTATGTACTAGGTTAATGTCTATTTAAAATCGTGCTATGGAAGTTCAATAATGATAAACTAATCATCGCTGACATAAAACTGTCCCAAAACTGAGAGTTGAACCCATTTGGTTGAGAGCCATGAGTCTTTATTTTAGACCATATGATTCTGTGCAATAGAAACACTGTACTTTAGATTTGGACCCATCAATTAAAATGTGGTCACATGATTTGAAGCAGATTTGACCACATTTTTAGCCACACTCAAACAAACCCATAAGTACGGTGTCCGTTTAATGTTAAAATGTCACATATAGCACCTTTAACAGTTGTAAATGCTTGCTTAATTTATGCAAAAAGACCCAGTTCTCTGTGATCGTCATTATAATCAGAAACTGACATAAAATTAAAAGTTAAATTAAAAATGTGGCTAAATGATTTAACATAAATTGTGGTTTGATATCTGGATTTGGCAACTAAACATTGAATGAAATGCTAATGACATTTTGTGTTGTGCTTCTTTTCCATTTTCTCCCCACTCATTCTTTTCTTTTGCTTTTCATTTAAGGGACCTCAAGGTCCACAGGGACCCGTGGGTTTCCCCGGACCTAAAGGACCCAACGTGAGTAGCTGCTGTCAGAGTGTGTGCAACTTAGCACCGTACACACCAAGTCCACATTGACACTTTCTATACAAGCTTTTTAAATATTAATGCACACACACAACCTTATGTCTTTTATGAACTGTCTACCTGTTCACCCCCAGGGCCCACCAGGAAAAGACGGACTGCCCGGTCACCCAGGACAGAGAGGAGAGACGGTGAGTGGGTAGTTTCGTCCATGAATGCATTGTGTCTTGCCACATGACCCTGAATATCATGCATCACCGCCCACTCACTCCCCACTCAGCCTCGAAAATAAGTTGTAGAAAAAATAAGAGGATGACTGAAAAAGCATACAGATTGTGTTCTGAAGGTATAAGTTCAGAACCAGAAATATTAAAATGAAACACTGAAACTGCAACACAGATGAGCTGATTTATCCATCATCGCAACAGCTGAAGGTCACTTTGGGGGTTTAAAGTGGGGGCACTTTATTGATTACTTGATGTGTGATCATGACGTGATGAGGCCTTCCATGATGTCCACTCAGCTTATGCACATCGTACAGCTCTATACTGACTTGATGCCCTGGTAGTACATGAAGTGCTTGGTTTTTTATGCAACTCTCTCATCACAAGTCCTAAATACATTAATGCTTTCTTAGAGCAAACAATTCTCTTATTTGCTGTACTTTTACTTTTAATGACATTAAAAATATTTTATCTATTATTCATCTCTATGATAAATGTGTGCCTGCACGTTTGTGTGTATGTGTGTGTGTGTGTGTGTGTGTGCGCGTGTGCGCGTGTGTCTGTGTGTGTGTGGGGTGCTTGGCAGAGGTTCAAAAAGGGATTTGGCGGTGTATTGTGTTGAGATTTCGGATCAAGTCGTGAGTTTACTTTAACTTTCGCCAAGTTACCTACTGGGCCTTTAAAGCATTTGTGCGTAGAAAACAGTGAAGTAAAGTGACTAAGTACAATTGCTTATTTTATTTTGTACCTCTCCATACTTTAATTGAACCATATTTAAAATGGAAATATTGTTTAGAATGAGATATTGTGCACTTTTATTTCACATGTAACTAACCAACACAATATTAAGTTGAGCAAATTAGCCTCGCCTTGACCAGCAGCTCTACAATAAAATGTTGCTTACACATGATACCGTTAATAATTATAATTCAAAAACATAAAATTATTCTGCTGCATTAGTTCATTACTTTTGACACTTTAAAAAGTACCGTTGTGAGGTATCTCTGCTTTAACCAGGAAATATTCTTGCAGAACATTGTGGTGCCACTTTTACTTAAAGAAAAAAAACAAAAAAAAACAACATAAATTACTAGTCAGGGAAATACCTGACAGGGCAATGTTTAAAAAGTCATTCTTATTGATTATGAGGGCAAATTAGTTGTTAAAAAGGTTTTTTTTTTGTTTTGTTTTGTTTTTATTTTTCATAATACAGTCAGAAGAATGCAGATTGCTCTGCATGTCTAAAATTGTCACTATTCTTAACCTGATGTAGAAAACCATAATTTATTTGAGCAGTGAAAATCAAAAGATGACAGCATGGAGACAATAACAGCTTACACTGATTCACATTTCATACTGGTTCTCTGCACGACTTAGAGCCTTCGTATATTCAGAGGGTTTATTCCCAACTGTTTAATCTCTTTTTTTCTCCTTCAGGGCTTCCAAGGAAAGACGGGGCCTCCTGGACCTGGGGGCGTGGTTGGACCACAGGTAGATAAACAGCACAGTACATGTCTGCAGTTAGATTCCACCTCCTCATTCATCCATGTCTGTTTGGTTTGAGTTTGAGCCATGAAAATCTAAATGTGTACCTGTAACAACAGCCAAACCTGAAAAGCGACGCCAATATTCATGAATGCTTTTAAGAGGCATCGGATGGTTTTGATAAGAATTTTGGAAGTCTGCAGTGAGATCTCTTGTCTTTTGAAAGACGTTTTCAATGTGGGCTGAAAATAAATTATTCCATCTTATTAAGACTTCCATTTATAAAGGAAAAAGGCAAAATTTGCTAAAGAAGTAAGAATTGCTGACTACTGTCAGATGAGCGATATCCTAAGAATTTTCAGCACCAAGTCTCTCTAAATGTCAGTTATCCTTCAGGAAATCAGTTTTCTTTCTTATTGATGTTTGTTGTCTCTGTTGTGCCTTCTAGGGCCCAACTGGAGAGACAGGACCCAGCGGAGAGCGCGGACATCCAGGCTCCCCTGGTCCACCTGGTGAGCAAGGTCTACCTGGAGCTGCTGGAAAAGAGGGTGGAAAGGTAAATGAGCTTGAATACATGAATTATGGCAGTGTTTTGCTCATAAATGCTGACTGTGTCTTTACTTCTTTCTATACTTGAGACACCTGTTGTATTTTAGTAAAACATATTTATTCCAAAGTGAGTCATTGGTAAAACAATCTACTTTGAACTGTGGCCAAGTTTTCATGCAGTTGTCTTGCAGCTGAGAATTAAACTGCAATAACATCTGAAGTCATACAAGGATTTTTACTGATGTAAAAGTTCATTTTTGTTTATAAAAATTGTCATTATTTGCAGATCAGAATTAGAATTGTTTTGAAGTTATTTTCAAGTTATCAAAGATAACTGTTATTTCCACTGTAACAAAACTGCACTGCTGTTGTTAAAAAAAATAAAAACGTTTCTGTAGAGGATTTTTTTTACTGTGTGAATGACCAGAAATAATAGTGCAGTAGTGTCTATGGAAAATTAAAGTACAGTCCTACAACAATTAAAAATAGACGTGATGCCTTTGTTTAATATCTGGTCATTATAGTCTTCATTATTCCTTTGATCTCTGTTTTGTTGAAAATGGCGCATCTCTTCTTCCTGTCTTCACTTCTTCATCGCTCGCTGTTGTTCCAACATAATAAGGTATAATAACAGCTTTTATCAAACAGATCAATCACCTTGTTTTTCCTCCGCCGTTCTCACAGACTCAGCTCTATTTTTTGTTTTCACCCAAAACAGTTTTGTGTTGAATGATCAGCTATCACTATATCAGATGTCAGTGAAGCGTTTGTCATTTTTCCCTTCGTCTGCAGGGTGATCCAGGTCCTCAGGGTCCTAGCGGAAAGCCAGGACCTGCTGGCCTGAGGGGCTTCCAGGGTGCAAGAGGTCTTCCAGGGGCCATGGTAACTTGCAGACCACCCACACATTGACAACATGCATATGTGAACAGAGGAGTGTGTCATTTTACACCTTGAATTTAGCTCCAACCCCAATTACAAGGCTAACTACCTGCTGTTAAACCAAATGTCAGGCCTGGCAGGGGACCAGACTGAAAGGTGCAGAACTCGCTTACACAGAGGTAACTGAGAAGACTGAGCCAGGCACAGAATTAACATGTTATATCATCATCAGTCTCAGCAAGGTAGCTTCTCATCTGTAGTAAATGAGGCTTTGACAAGACATTTTCACCAGCAAAATGTCCCTGTAGTCAGCTGTTATCTGATCATTTTAGAGTAACAAATTATAATGGATCATTTTTAATTCCAGTTACAAATTCTTTTCTTTGAGGAATCTCTGTTTTGTTTTCCGTCAAATTCTTTCATTTTTGATTCAAACCCATGACTTTGCCAGTGCATCACATGCACTCTGAGCCTGCTGAGTAACCCTAGTTAATTCTCCAAAGAAGTGGGTGTGGGTGAGAAAAAGTTCAAGGTGAAAGCGGATGGATGTTAGTGGCTGACGGAGGATCAGCTTGAGGGACTGAGGCTGGAGCTCATTTCAAGGCTGACCATTAAGAGAGCACACGACAGCACTGCCCAGACTTATTACCACTGTTATGTTTGTCCCATGTGTGCGGAGGGATGGCTTTTTCCTCATAACGACAGCACACACACACACACACACACACACACACACACACACACATACACTACACGAGCAAACACAGCCTCCCACTCTCTTAAAGTGATGCCATCCAATAACACACCGACACAAACATGATAAGCGTTTGCACCTGTTGTATGAGCAGGGACATGTAACTTAATCTCATTATGTTTGCCTAGAGAGTGAAGGTACATTGTGCAAACACATAAACACACAAATTGTTTACTTTTCTGTTGTCAGTAGGCAAAGGGAGATGCGCACACACACATGCACACACATTCACTCTTAATCCCATCTTTCAGTCTTGAGGAAAGGCACACTGGCAGTATATGAGCCAATAAATAACTTTTTGTGTGTCCAGCAAAGAAAGACCCTTCCAGCTTTCTAATGCACTGTGGTGAAATGTGGGAGCTGGGGAGCTGGAGAGGCTGCTTTGGCAGCGTCTGCACCCGCTGGCTCTGTCGGAGCATGTAAATTAGTTATTATAATGAAAGTCTTTACTGCCTCTGGTGAACTGTGTTTTCCATACGCAATCGCAGCCTCCTAGCGCTGTGATTCAGATGCACAGGCCTCATCAGTCAAGGGCTGGGATGTCAAGGAGCTGACGGGGGTCCAGAGATAGCTGGACTGTACCTGAACATGTGGCCCGCCGCAGGCTTTAGAAACTTTCTGTCCCATTTTTATTTGCCTTAAAGCTCATTTAAAGATTCCTCTTGCCATGTTATATAAATGTGCCAACATATTGGGAATTGGGAATCACAGTTTATTAGGTAATCTCTAATTTTTGTCCCGTGGAGTTGAGCTGCAGCCTTTGTATATTTTGAAATTTTGGTACTTCATTTAGTAATTTTTTGTGCTGCTTGAAATAATGTTTTTTTTGTGAAATTTATTTTCTGAGTTCACAAGTTGGTTCGCAAGTTGAGACGAATCCAAAATGTAAATTCCTATCCAAGCAGCAGACTTAAAGGCTGAAATATTCACCCAACATGGAGGCGAAGTCCCTTAAATGGCCACTTGAGGTTGGCTACAAATAGGAGTTACAGCAGCTAATTTCCCTGATTATGACAACTATATAGGGGCTAAAATTTTATATAACTCACAGAAAACCTGAGAGTTTTGCGAAATAAAGGAAAAAAGTTCACTTTGAGTGACAGCTTGCTGCCAGCTGTCTGCAAGGCGCTGCCCATGGGCCTATCACTGTGTTTCCTCCCGAGCTCCACCCTCTCATCCAAATTTGGTCACTTATGGCTCCAAAGATGCCAAGATGGCGACATCCAGCTTAAGGTTTGGCTGCCTGTGACAAGTTGCTGCATATTCTCAGTTTAACAGTCTGATCCAATCAGGACAGACGCGTAGCAATGCCTATCAGTAGCTGCTCCACCCTTTTATCCAAATAGGGTAACCTCTGGTACTAAAAACCAAGGTGAGGACATCCATAATAACAAATCCTGGACTTAAAAATGTAAGTTCAAACTAATGAGTGATGTCAAGGTGTCTATATCTACCTTGCATAATGGGATACGTGCATCGATCACAATTTACTAGGTTTGTATGAATTCCTGGCCCTCCATACACACATGCACATGCAAATGTATACACGTACACACGTGCACGCATACATGCGCACAGTAACATTTAAAAGCCCATTTGACAGCTGAGATTCCTGCTCTTTGAATGGCATTGAGCGGCAGCTTGTGGTGAACGAGATCTAACCCCTCCTGTCCTCTGCTTTCAGGGTCCAGCTGGCTTAAAGGGAGGAGAAGGGCCTCAGGGTCCCCCCGGCCCCATCGTAAGTAGCTCGTTACCATGGTTACCTTGTCTCTCCTGCCACATTGCAGTGTAAAGTGACTTGTGCTTTTGGAGAATAAAGTTGCGCATGGTGTGCAGAGCTCCATTCTCGAGTGTAATGCAAACTGCAGTGTAGAGGGAGGTAGAGTAGAGCAGGGAGGTGGGACTGAAATCAATACTGCAGAAGAAATGAAAATGTTTAGTGGGAATATATGTTTCAATAAGAATGTCATCTTTCAATTTGTTTTTGTGATTAGTTAAATTGATTTTTAAAAAATTTATATACAACACTTTCGCCTGTTTTTTTTGTTTGTTTGTTTTTGTTTTTTTTTCACAAAACTTATACAATATCAGTCAGGTTGGATCTTCTGTTCCAGCAGCAACGCTGTGGAAAGCAGCTATTTGTGACACACATTTGCCATCATGGCAAAATGTGGTCCAAGAGACACTTACTGTACTGTAGCAAGAACTATCATAGACACTTTTTTTAAATTACTTTGCCAGGTGTTTATATCAGGGCCCAAACAATATTGGATTTTTGGGGCCGATGCAGAAACTAATATTGGGGAGAAAAATTCTGATATCTGACATATCGGCCAATAATATATGTATAATATCAGGCGTATGTGGTTATCAAATACTGGCAGTATTTGGAAACAGGATATTTTAAATTTAACAAACTTCTTCACTTCTCTTATTAGTTATTAAATAACTGACTGTTACCTGCTGGACAAACTACGTACTTACACCATTTAAATCACTAGTTCAAACATTTTTTCCAGCCTTAAAAAAAACAGTTTTAATATTGGTGCATTTTGGGGATGCATAAATCCTACCAGGGATATGGGCCAACATCAGTCGATAATATCTGCAAAATGACAAGTCGGTCTGGCCCTAGTTTATATGTCCTTGGATAGTTTATGTCAATATGATCTACAGATGTGCAGTTGAGATTAAGATAAGAGTCAGAGTCAAACAAAAGACGAGGTCCTAGAAAGACCAAGACTGACTCCATGATCAACTCTTAGCAGTTTAAAATAAGAGGTTTCATAATTTGTGTTCTGTAGTTTGATGAAAAGCAAGTTGCTGTTTGATTTATATAGTTTTTAGAAAAGCTAAGAGTTACCTTTTATATTTCAAATGAGCCGGAGTGCCATGCTTTAAAATCACTTTGAAGCGGGTCTTAATTATCATCGGTGATGACCTAATTGAACAACAACTAGTTTAATCCCAGTAACTTAATTGGTCTAAAATGTTTTCCTCTCCCACTGATGTAGCTGTTACTATAGCAACTGTTGGAGCAAAGATGAAGGAAGATATTGTCACTGTCTCCTATTTATTTTTGTATGCCCATTGCCCACTACTTTGTACATTTGGGATGTTTTTCTCTGTGATTATGGGCATTTTAGCTGCATCCTCCGCATCACTGATTCACCCTCAATCACAGTAAGGGAAGCCCTCTTAGATACCATATGCACCCATACAGTAAATTGTGCTCTTACATAGTTAGGACCCTGCAAAGGAGAAGAAAGCGACAGGATAATCCATAAATAAGTGGGACACTTTTTTCCCGCCTTTGTCTCTGAGCCCCTCAGTTAGCGATATATGCAGGGAAAGCCTCAGGAGCTCTGGTGGTGAATCTGTACAGAAAGCTGACTGACAGGCAGCTTTGAACCGTCTGACATTTTGTTCAAGCGTTAAACACAGACTCCCGATAATTGCCCCTGTTCGCCAGCGACAGAGCAACACCAGATTAGATGACAGCGGATATGCAGAGCACGGATGAAAAGATGATGAAAGCGAGCAGAGGGGCGTTCTGTGAATGAGTGAAACCATTTCCACTGCGAAATGAGATAGTTTTCTTAAATTGGCTTGAAAGTGAGCCATTGGCTGGAAACATGTGATTGACTGTTTTGGTAGTGTTTGAAAAACTCCTTAAAAAAGAGGCCGGTGCGCAGTGCCCACGCACACAAGAGATCTGATATTTTCTTCCATCGATTTCCTGTCAGAGATTGAGCTGCTGTGGGAAAGTCTGTGAGCGGTGTGTGTATGTTGCTGTTTCATCCTGTCTTAAGAGGGTCGGTGTGTTGTGGGTGTGTGACAGACCAAGACAGAAAAAAATTAAGTGAACGATTAAATAGAAGAAATTGAGTCATAACCTTCCAATGTGTTTCTGCATGTTTATGTGTCACAGTTTTGATTTAAGTCAGAAAATCGCATGTAGAATAAGAAAACTTGGGTAAATTAAGGGAGAGACGCGGAAAGAAAGAATGGAGTAAAATGAGTCAAAGATTTTTGTGTGTGTGACAAGCGGGCAGCTTTGAAGGCTGTGGGGATGGCAGTGTGGAGCTGTGTGTATGTGTGTCTATCATGAAATGGGCTCAGCGTATGAGTGCCAGGTGGCAGCTCACATCAGCAGCGGAATCAGTATTTGTGTGTGTGTGTGTGTGTGTGTGTGAATCAGGGTGAATCTGGCTTGTGCACAATCACGTGCTGAATTTGAAAGCAGCCTGAGAGCCTCCCCGGGTAGGAGGATGCAGTAATGGCCTGCTGATCAAAGATGCAGTCACAGTTTACGCATTTTTTGGCCACCTACACAGTGATGAGCCTCCACATGGGAGTAGTGGAGAGCTGGGTAATTCGACACGCTGATGTTTGGAAGAATGTAAAGACCTCCCATAAGGCCTTGGCAGAGGAAAGCAGCTGAATCATTTTAGTCAGATGAGAGGTTGTCAATCAGCCATGAAGTGAGGCTTTGAGGCTTACAGCAGGGTCAGTATAGTTTTATTATTATTATTATTTTATCTTTTTATTCAAAGGTAGAATATGTAACTTTTCTGCTTAGAAATGTCTGAAAATGACTAGTTATGCGCTCACTATGTTAACATTGTCTAACAATGTTCAAACCCTTGGAAATCCGTTACTTTATACCGGACAACTGTGTTTAATTTGGCGCATGTCAATGGCAGCATATCCCCTTTACCCGCTCTCTTTGCTCGTGCTTTGGGGGAAACACCAAAAGATACATCAAAGAATGAGAAAGGATTAAAACATTACTTTGTAAGGATTTCATCAGCAATGGTGGCTGTTTGACAGTGAATACAATTCTTCCCATGAGCCCACACTTCTTCACAGCATCATCAAACTAGGACATTTTTTAGAATTTTCATTAAAGAGACCCAAAAGGCAAAAAACTGCATGCTGTACATTTAAGTGCATTGCCAGACCACTTTGTCATTAATACAGCTAATTATGGCCATAAATGAAAATAAATACGTATTTCACTGTGGGCCTGTTACAAAAGGACTGTTTACTCTTGAATGAATTATGTTGTTGTGTGTGAGGACATAAAAAAATCTTTTTTAAAAGTAGCCTTTGTTTGAATAGAGTCGGTCACGTATACAGTATAAAGGAAGCATCATGTGGGAAAAGTGGTCGGTGAAAATGTTGTTAATTAGTGGCATCCTTTCTAATGAGGAGCTCCACTCTTGTATGTTCTTTTCTGCTGTTTTACACATTTCATGCAGGAATTTAAAATCCCTAGTTAGCCACCACATTAAGCATTAACCGATGGGTGTTTTGTGCTCGGTGACAGGGCTCCCCTGGAGAGAGAGGCGCTGCTGGCCCTGGAGGCCCAATTGGTCTGACAGGACGCAATGGCCCTCAAGGTCCACCTGGTCCTGCTGGAGAAAAGGGAGCTCCTGTAAGTACTTTTATCTCACTAAGTCAAACATTTCTTTAATTCTCCATGGAAAAATGTTGGTTTGACTGACACTGAATATGATGAATGTTTAGGGAGAGAAAGGTCCCATGGGTCCCGCCGGCCGTGACGGCATTCAAGGTCCTGTTGGTCTTCCTGGTCCTGCTGGCCCTCAGGGACCCCCTGGAGAGGACGGCGACAAGGTGGAGTAAAGATGTGACGCACTGGAATGCTACTGCAGTAATCCTTAATTTAAATATCAAGCTCAGATAATCAATTATGTTCAGAACAAAAGCACATTGTACATTTGGTGAAAGGTAAAACAGATGGAGACATCCTCAGAGTTCTAGTCAAACATCTACAACCATCAGCTCCTCCTAATTAGATCAGGACAATGTAGGTCAGTTACGAAGTTTCTGCAGTAAAAAATGCAACGATAAGACCAACGAATATACCATGTCTACAGTTGTTAGAGACCTTAAAATCTGTTTAAAAATATGAGGATGTTATGTGCAGCTCTTCTCACTTAGTTTCCTATATAATTCTGTCTGATTACATCAGACACACAATGGCTATTTCACATGCTGCTGCACTGCTGATACACTGTGTATCTGTTTCAGTGTAATACAAATGTCTTTGTATTTGTCTGTAGTGAACTTTACACACAAGCTGCACATGGATAAATCCTTTTTTCAGTTACTCTGTTCGGTCTCAAGCCTACAAAGACAGAAACTGTTATCAGATTGTCAGATTCAGTTAACAAAATAAGCAAACACTGGAAGCAATAAAAAATCTCTGAACGCAAACAGATAAACATGCCCTGAAATAGCCAATTGCTCACCTATTTACCCTCAGGCCGACTAATCCCACATCCACAGCTGATCCGCTGAACTGCAGATCTGCATCTGTACATTTGCAACCATCATGCAACTCTGATCCAAGTCACGTCTTCCGTCACACCGTTTTGTCAATCATCGCGCCAATGGGGTTAGACAGGGGAGCCAATCAATTAATTGCAAACACTCGCCCAAGGTCTTTGAGGGCCAATCAAATTAGAATCTCTTGAGAAATATTTACTGCTCGAACGTGGTAAAGGTGACACTCTAAGATATTGAACTGACAAAACAGGGGAGGCAAGAGCCTTTTAAGATGGAGGGGAGAGATGTGAGCTCTGCTGTTTGTGTTTCACCACAGGGAGAAGTTGGCGGACCTGGACAGAAGGGAAGCAAAGGAGACAAGGGTGAACTCGTGAGTTTTTATTTCTCTCTCATCTCCTTTTTACATAAGATACTGAGTTTTGAATGATGAGCCATGCTAACTGATAGGAACACTAATCTTAGCTGCTGGACTCTCATATGAGCTGAATAAATCAAAGAACTCAGGTTATTTGGCAATGACTCATCTCAGGTTGTCTTGCCCCAAACTGTCTGCAGCATAAAAAATATTAACTGGAGTGCTGCTATATTTCCTCAGCGGTAACTTAGTTTCCAACAAAAATACCCATGTGCTCTGTCCTCATCTTAAACTTTTGTATTTTTCAATTTAGTTTGGTTTTAATCACCACAAGCATCACTTCAAATGAATTAAATACTTCAATTTATTTGCCTTTCAGGAGGTAAACAGTCTGTGAGAGGATAAGCAGCTTTAGCTTGCAATCACTTCATGAACTTCCATCAATTTTTAGTATAAATGGAAACAGCAGGTCTATATGCAATTACAACATCAATTGCTCTTATGTTTAATGCATTCTATACACAGTTTTTATGTGAAACTGTTGTTGAATGCCATTAAAATGTTAGAACTTTACTGTTTACTCTGTATTAGATGTAAGTGCAAAATCGTTGACCAAATGTGTTTTTATTTTTTAATATCTCGTTTGTTTTGTTCCCTGTGTTTTAGGGTCCACCAGGCCCAAGCGGTCTTCAGGGTGTGGTGGGAGCTCCTGGGCCAGCTGTGAGTATCACCTGCTCTTGGTGCCTTATGTCTGCTTTTCCCCTCTTAGTTCTTGACATTCAGGGATGAAAACATGCGCTGGAACTAGCAGCAAATTGCCACTTGGCAATAAGTTCAGAATAATATTTAGCGCAAAAATTACGGTTTCAGATCATGAATTTGAATTGAATTTTTTTTCCCCCAACTTTGCCTCCAAATTAATTTTTCTATCTCATATTGGATTTGAAATGAAATAGAAAATCAAGTTTGAAATAAGCTGCATGAAGTCAGTGCCTGTGATAATTCAAAACAGAAGCTTGAACTGCCCGCGGGCAGCTTTTTACTGTCAGACCTGCAGAGTTATCACAAAATGACAGACTCATTTCTCTTTCTGCAGCACTAGTACCTGTTATTTTGAAAGTTTCCAACCATGTTCCAAAGTTTCCAACTATGTTCAGTTGAGAGTAATATGTGCTTTTGTAGAGGTGAGAAGTAATTAAGTACAAATACTCAATTACTTAAGCAGATTTTTCAGGTATCTGTACTTTACTGAAGTATTTATCATTCTGACAACCTGTTACTTTTACTTGCTACAATTTAACACGAATATCTGAACTTTCTACTCATTACATTTTCAAAACAAGCTTGTAACTTTAGTTTGAATGCGTTTGCTTTTTTTGGCTTTTGCTCATTTTATCAACCCCAAAATATCAGTATTTGACATTCTGGGAATGAGACTCATCAATCGACTAATTTTCTGGCGTGTTCAGGAACAGCTCATGCTGATTCCACCTTTAAGCTTAATAGTTTTGGCATTATATTAATCTGATGTGAGGTTCAGTTAGCTTTGCACAGAAATGGCCTGTAGAAATATCCCTCGGAGAGATACACTTTACTTTTACATTCTGAGTGAGCACATTTCAGAACTTGTATTTTATTACTTTTACTAGAGTAAAGAAGTCGAGTCACTACTACTTACTACTTATACTATTACTAGAGTCCTCCTCTGGCTTTATGTTGGTTTTAAATTTTACTGTACCACATCTGGCTGTAAGTGCCACGACCAATTAAATGTGTTGTTTTAGTGTTTAGAAACACCAAAAAACTCTCTTGGCTCTTAATAGAACATTGTTGGTGACCTCTGTTACAACAAAGACCTGAATTTAAAAAATGAACATCATATATCCTAGATTTGTAGTAATAAAGTACTGCTCCAGCCAGCAGTGAGCAACATTATTTCTTACTGTCGCCGCTGCAGTCCAAAAACCTTTGGCTGCTGTCCTCATTAATTTAAGAATCCCCATCTTTTCATCATTGTAATGTTGCACAAATTTCATTTTAATCACGACTTTTACTCGAGGCAACTTATTAATATCAAGATCCCCAGAGAGAGTTTCGTCATAACAGCTTTTAACAGCTTCTTTTGCAGCCAGTCATCAATTACGTTGCAGCCACCAATGAGGACTTTCTTATGTAGGATTAAACTTGCAACTTTCCACTGACAAAACTATAATGATGCACCAACCCATCTATCATTTCAATGTGTTACCTCATGTGGTAGCAAGTTTAGCTGAAAACGCTGCCATGTATGCTGCAGAACATCCTCCACTCATCCATCTCATTATCACAACAGGAAGAGTCCTGTTTCCACAATAGCTGATGGCCCGAAGGCAACTAGCAGCTCATTGCTGTAAATTATCAGGCCTTAACAACCATTCTAGCAAAAACTCAGTATCTGCAGGGCTCTGTGGGGGCTATAGTAGACCTGGTGAGACTGATTGCCGCGAGCAGGTAGTGCACCCAAGCTGAATAACAAATTATTTAACAGTTGTTTGTCCTGGTGAGTCAGTCTGCTCATGTGTATTCATATCTACATGAGATCTGACTTGAATCATGTAATTTCAACATCATCTGCCCTTTCTACTCTTACAAGTCCTAATGTGGTTCTCAATTTTGACTAAGCTGTCCAGCCAATCCAGGAAAAATGCTCTTTGTAGACAAAATATGTGATCCAATTTTCTTTTCAGCCAAGGCTTATTGAGGTTTACAACAACTCTGTTGTCTTTAAGATGTAACTAAGGTCGAGCAGTTGGGATGATGGCAGGGCGCTATTGATCTTCATCAGGATGTGTTTAGCACCTTTTTCTACAAAATATCAGTGTTTGAGTGTATTAGCATCATTTAGAAGGAAAGACATAAATAAGAACAATTTTTAAAATGTCACTTGATGTAAAAGTTTCTAATTTAACATGAGATAAACAAAAATCTCAAAATAGTCACTTGGATTTATTTTTGAGACAATCTAAAGATATATTAACTTAAGCAAGCCTAGTAAGTCATAAATTACACCTGCTACAGAGTGCGTGTGCTGCCTCCAGGCCTGAGGAACTATTATACCCACAGGTAGAATTCTCATGGCTGTGCTGAATCATTTTTCTTTCAATTATTACAAGTATTACCAGCTACACTTCAAATTTTAGACATACCTACATTAAAGTTGCTATAGAGTTCTGAACAAGAATAAGAAATGCAAGTAGTTGATGGAAGTTTCAATATGGGCAATTTTAAATTGACTTTGGGTAGATAAATTCCCCTGGAAAGCAGTTTTCTAAATAAATTATATTCGATTTGTCCATAAGTACAAAAAACTCTTAACGAACAACATAAAAGAGCTGATCATGTCAAGACATAAGAAGAAGTATAAAACTTGCCTGGCCCTACACCTTTTCTTTAATCAATAAGCTTATTGTTAATCATGAATATTCCATCTTTCCACCCCAGTGTTCATGTCTGAACTCTTCATAAATACACTATTTAGATGTAGGTGCTTGTTTGGCAGGTTGATAAGTATGAATTTATGACTTCAGCATGTATTAAGTAGACTGGACAATGGATCAGGAATATGATTTTTCTCTGTCGAAGCTAAATCATCTGTAGAAGTGATGTAGGAAGGGGACAACTGGAGTTGGATTGTAAACATTTGGCATTATTTCAACAAAAAAGTAAAATGATACAATATATTGGTAACATTTATATGCAGAAAAATTATTTTAAAAAAGTAATACAGCCACAGAATTAGAAAGGTGAGTTTTAATGTAGTTATTGTGGTTATTTTAAAGATTTTGTCAGGTCCAAACGGATTATTTTATTTACCTGTCAACGATGGCCAAAGGCTTGTGAGCCCATAGTAAAGCGAGGGTGATACCACGTGGTATCTCTGTGCTGTCAGTGATCAAGATTCTCCTTGATGATGATGGTTTGAAATTGTCTAGAGGACCTGTAACGTTTGATTTAAATACACTTTACTTTAATCGTCTATGGTCCATTAGAGTGATTAAGAGAAACTAGCTGCAAAAACAAAATGTGTCATGGTACCTGTTCGAGGCTTTCCTTGCTGCTGTTATAGTGGTTTCATCCCTTTCATTCAGATAAATCAGAGCTCCACTGTGCTATTCAAGGGGCAGGAATTGCATCACCTAAAATAATGGAGAAAGTGTCACACTGTGTTGCAATAAATGACAAATTATGCAGCAGTGAATTTAAAAAACTCTGCAGCCAAAACATATTTCTGATCCTGACCTCCCTGGGGAGCTGTTGGCTTCAGTCAGATTTGTGACTTGTTTTGGTTAAAGTTAACTTTAGTCCACCTTGTCTCCGGCTTGGCAGTTCAAAGCTGCGCTCACGCTACCTGTAATCACTAAACATTTCCTTCTCAACTGCTCTGCATTCAGTAGCAGCGCCGGAGGCTGCCTACATGTCCCAGGGCTCAGCGAGAGCTCCACAAGCACTTTCAAGTGCTGACATGCGTTTGAACTGAAAACTCCCAGTTTGTCAGCACTTCACTCCTTCCCTGTAGTCTCCCCTTTCTATCCTCTGTAGCCCTGTGCACCTCAGATGAAGTCAGCATCTTTCACATACCCTCTGTAGCGTAACCCTGTGGCTTTACTCCACTGGATCCTGCACTTCCTGATGAGGAGCTTTAGTAATATGGCTCCTGTTTCCCCAGGTAGTCCAGCAACAGTGTGGCTAGAACTGTAGCCTCACCGTTGTACTTTCTTGCTTTTGCCTTTGCATTTTCCTCCAAATAAGCTTTCCCACTCTTATGATTCAAGAGTTGACTCCAAACTCTAAATGGCATGAGTGCAAATGTCCGGTTATGCCTTAGCCCTGAGATTGTTGACCTGTCAAGGGTGCATGTTGGGAAAAGCTCCAGCCCCCTCATGACCATGAACAAGAATATGTCGCTGTAGAGAATTGATAGATGGATGAAACTGCCATAAAATGACCTTCGGAAAGGGCATTGAGGTAACTGTGGGTTCTAATCTGTGTTTAAATACAGGCATAGAAGGCCTCTCTACCATGTGAGCTTAGATTTACTCCATAACCTTGAAAAGGATTAAGAGGGCAAAAAATTCCATTAGAGAAATTCCTCATAGATGCCAGTGTTTGAAGCTGGAAGCTTTGGCTAATTGGGATCAGAATAAAGATATTTGGATTTAATGAACTTCGACCTCCTACAGGGCAGCGATGGTGAGGCTGGACCAAGAGGACAGCAGGGTATGTTTGGCCAGAAAGGAGACGAAGGACCCAGAGGATTCCCCGGTCTGCCAGGACCCATTGGACTGCAGGTAAGTCCACGTCTCATGTGCATCTTGCTTACACACAAACATGTTGATTATCTTCCTCTCTCTCTGAACATATGACAGGCAAGTCACGTTGAACGCAGCCTAGTAGGTATGCACATCTCTCACCCCCTGTCAAAGCCAGCAAGAGCAGAACGAGCTCTTCCACACCCCTTAAACCGACAGCATTTCATCTCTCCTTACATCATTTACATTACATCAAAACACAGCATAATTTATTAATGCAGCCTCGGCTCTTAATAACACTTTGTATTGCTCGTGGGCAAATAATGCTTTTTCTCCCCGTGAAGGACTTCCTTTGCATAGACGGTGCGAAAAATCCATCATCATTTCTAGCATTTTGCATTTGGCATTTTGCCGTGGCGTTAATGGTGGAGGGGAAACTGCCGTTGGTTTTCCACTCAGACTACATCATTATCATGCAGTAAACTGCTTCCCTGCAGTGCTCCCAGGCCCAAATAGGAGACCAGCTCCTGTGGAAGCTTGTATTGTAACCAAAGTGCAGTATAAATATGTGCATCTTTTGCTAATATGTCTCATATAGACATATTACAGGAAAATACAGTATTAATTTTCTGTGGGATTTAGAGAAAAGGAGCAGGTGAAGCAGGAAGTCAGTCAGGGTGTTCAAGGATGCTTTTGACATGAGAATGGACACATTTGCCTTGTCTGGTATCAAACGAGTGACCTTACCGCAAGTCTGACCAGTGCAACCCTGCCTACACAAACACATACTATGCATATTAAAGACTGTGGAGAAGAGGAATATTGAGGGTTTTTATCAATAAATGAACTGCCGTTTTATTTTCCACTTGAACACACATTGATCTGAGGCTATTTATCCTGTTTTTAATGGTAATAGATCATTTATTCATAGAAAATGTTTTTCTTGGAATCGTGTACAGGGTGTAGGACCCAGCTTGAGTGTTAAACTGTCTCTATGCAACTTTTAAGAGAAGAAAAAGCCAATTTTTTCTCTTGCAAATAAAAAACTGAAAACTATAACTGATGTATTACTTTATATAACTAAATGTACCCACAATTCAAAATGGATTGCAGATAGGACCTTACTTGGTGGTCTCTAACTCATAGCTTTTTGTGGCTACTGTTAACTTAGCAAACTTAAAGTAGATTTGAAGAACTAACCGACACTGCTGAGTCATTTCACTGACTGGATCTTTTCTTTATGCAGCTATGGAAGAGAACTGTCCTGGAGGATGCATCCTAAGATTAAGACTAGACATTATGTGACTACAGCATCACTCTGCTTTGCACTATTTAGCTTACTTACCGTCAAATTGCAGCAGGGTAGAGGAAAAGCAAAAACCAATGAGCTTGAAGAAACCTGCTTTGGTGGCAGCAAACAAAGAAACAGGACATTTTAGAATATCTCAAAGTCAATTATCCAAGGACTTACCGAGGATGAAATTAGAGCAAAGCCCTGCTGGTCAATAGGGCCAGATAACGTTGTTATTAAGTGCAATTGGCTTTTAATTGGGCATAATGCACTCCATCTCCACTCTTTTAATTATGTTTGGCTAAGCTGCCCTTCAATAGATGGCAGCAGCCACTGCGAGCTCAGCTCTTCAATGCAATTATCTGTCGCATTAATGATTTTTGACTGTGGGGAATGAATGGCTTCGGCCTGAAAGGCTTCCATCATTTTGGACTGTGTTTGCTGTAGCATAATGGAGTCCTCGCTGACATCTTTAGATTGAGACGTTAAGATGTTGACGCAAACAATGATGTTTGTGTGTGTGGTGTATGTTTATTCAAAACACAATACACAAGGGAATAATAATCAAGTTATTATCAAAATTGCCATGTGCAATCTGAATTGTTGCACAGATGCCTTGGCCTTCAAATCTTGACCTCCAGAAACAAGAAAACATGTTTGTTTGGCACTAACACCAACAAATGCCATTTTTTTAGAGTGAAAATAACAAAAAGTGATTCAAAATGCAGTCATTTCCACTCATCAAGATTGCACTACATTGCAATCTTATTATCTGTCAAAATAATTGCTTTGTGATTGATGCAGATGCTGATGATGATGATGACTTTTACCATATTGTGCAGCTGTGCGACACACCTCCTCTCTCCAGCCTTCTCATCCATTAAAACCAATATTTTACAAAGAAGCCCAACAAGTCCAGCATCAATCAGGAGCCCATCACATTCTAACATTATACAAGAAAAAATTTGCTGCTTTATTTATTTTCCCTTCTTATTTTATTAGTCCCAGTCAGAAATAGTTATAAATTAGCCTTCCTTGGCATCTCAAAGGTACAGTAAATCAACAAAATGGGCTGAAACTACACGTATGTGATCTCAGTGATCGATTTCCATGTCACTCTGATTTTGCAGCAACTTTTCATTACCGCTGCTTTCCACCCACCTATTGATTATGCACCCTCCATCATCGGAGCCTAACTAGCACAACAAATAATAACTGCAATTATGCATATAGACAGCAAAAAAACAATAGCAAGTGAGAGTCCCTTCATTTTCTCAGATACAGTACACCATTCAAAGTTGTATCCAAATTGTTTTAGTCAAACATGATTGAATCTCAGAAGTGGATAATACGCACCGCCGGTGCTGTCCCCTTTGTTTCCACTTTCCTGTGGACATAGATGGATGGAGCTCCCACCCTGCAATTTACACAGGCTGATTATACCCAAGCCTCCCATACTCTTTAATTACAAAAGGTGTCCTTTTTGACTAATTGTGTGTTTACACTCACGGGTTCGGCTTGTATTAATGCATTTTCCATCGCATTGCATCCTAAAGCCCACTATTCAGTTCACATCATCTGAAAGTGCCTGTTAATGAGAAGCAAAAATGTATGCATGCACCTGTTTGTGAATTCTCTCTAATGCACCGTTTTGTCTCAGGTGCAGCCGCACATGACCTTTTTTCTTTGTTCTGAAGAATATTTGTCTTCTTTGCAGGGTTTGCCTGGCCCTCCTGGTGAGAAGGGAGAGAATGGAGATGTCGGCGCGATGGTGAGTTCAGCTCTTCCTGTGATTTTCCTCTGTTACGGCAATTCGTATTGTCTTCACGTACAAGCCAGCGAGGTGGGAAATTGTGCTGATTGTTCTGAAGTTTTGGCTGGCGGTTGAGTTTGGCAACTCCACCAGCCACTTGACAAATGTTTTCTGAATCCTGTGGAAAGAGTATTGATGCAAACATGTTTGCTGAACTTTTTAAGCCCTCTTCCCACTCAGAGTGCTTTAACCTACTAACATTTAGTAACTTTTCAGTGTTGTTAGACTAAAAATGCACTCAGTATAACAAGGAAGGTGTCTATGGGGGGGGGGGGGGGGGGGGATTTT